>CM002484.1:14630144-14697443 GCA_000325765.3 Leersia perrieri
TTACCATATTTCAATCCGCTGCATGCGGCACTGAATTAGGAAGGATTTTGGCATTAAATGTCCGTTAATTGGATGCATTACCATATTTCAATCCGTTGCATGCAAATCCGCTTAATTTTATGGACATGATAGATGGGTTGCAACGCGTGTCAGTTTAAATGATTGTAAAGTTTACCGGCAGTTTGTGTATCGTAAAATTTGCAACCTTAGGTAAAATTGCAATCTGCAACATGTACTTTGTTGTAATTATTAACAGTTGCGGCACATTTTACTTTTATATTTTTATGATTACTTTATAGTAATGATTTAAAAGTTTGTAATTTTATAATTCATGTCGCGACATCGTAGAATATTTGATTTTTTTTAAGAATTCAGTCTGGTTCAAATATGGCACCGTAAAAGTTAATATAAATTATACAATATATGGTACAATTTTACATAATGACCAAAATTAAAGTAAATATTGAAATGTTTGCAAATTTACAATCAACCAGGGACAAAACAATGAAGCGTACTGTAAAAATACAATATTATAATTTACTATTGTAAAAAGTTAGGGATCCGATTGAGAGTAAAAACTAATCTTATTAAAATTATAACTTGTTATCGTAATTTCAATTTTTCAATGTTGAAGACCAAAATAAAAAATGACAACTCATGAACCAATACAGGAAAAAGTACTATAATTAAAATTATTTTGTACATAATGTGTTGTCATAATATTATTTTTTGTGTTCAGTAAAGTAACAGGGCCCTGTATGGATGGGGATATTTGAAATGTTGATGGATACCAAATGTCAGACGTGATTACAATTAATTCCTATAATTAGGCAGGGCCGTGTAATAATTACTAATTACCTTGTTTCGTAATTAATTGCATGCATACTATATATTCTGGGTAGCATGCCATTAATTGCATGCATCACCCACGCTCGTTTTGGCTCAACAATGCTGCATAGTCTGATCCGGCTGTATCCTATGTAGAGGTTGCACCCACCAATAGATATACTATATATATATACATATATACATATATATACATATACATATATATACACACATATATATATATACATATGTATACACATATATATACATATATATACATATATACACACATATATATATGTATATGTATATATGTATATATATATGTATATGTATATGTATATATACTTATACATATATATGTATACATATATATATGTATATATATATGTATACATACATACACATATACATATATATATATACATATATACATATACAAACATACACACATATATATATATATATATGTTTGTATATGTATATATGTATATGTATATAGGAATATTATATCCTACTACCAGGTGTAGCTACTCACACTACATTGACGGTAGAGATCATTCCAAGATCTGTGCTAAGATATATTCTGCTCCTTTTTAGTTAATGTTCTGCTCTATTTATAGTCATGTTCTGCTTACTTTTCAAGTTTCTGCACATGGATTGATTGTCAATAGAGTCCTGCCAAGTTTCTGCACCCGTTAGTAAGACGGAGTAACTACTCTCGGTAGTAGGATATAGGTGTCCTATGTATATATATATATATGTATATATGTATATATGTATATGTATATGTATATGTACGTATACATATATACATATATATATATATGAAAATGTAAAAAAGATCATATATGCATGCGCACATATCATCTACACCATTGATGTGGGATCAATCAAGATCTCGACCGTTGGTGTTAAGTGTAGCTTATAATGAGTAAATAAATACTTTCGAGATTATATTTTTAAGATTATATAATCTGAACATTATATTCTTCGAAATTATATTTTTTTGAAATTATAATCTGAACATTATATTTTTTTGAATTTATAATCTGAACATTATATTTTTGAAAATTATATTTCGAAACTATACTACTATACTTTTTGAAACTATGTTTCGAAATTATAATCTGAATATTAACTTTTTTATCACATTTTAGGTATATAAAAGATGTTTTCTTTCTAATCTACCAGGGACACGTGTCACCGCGTCCATGTTGGTGCAGATGCACATATGGTCATAAAATCCTGCTCCTATCTTCTTCTTCCTGCCTACACCTCCCACTCTTCTCTTGTCTTCACCAATGGCAAACGGCCCGGGGAGCTGTGGCCGGGAAAGGCCACACAATGAGCGGGGGGCCGGGAGTGGGGACCGGCCGTGTGCTCGGGGCGGCCGGATCCACCACCGCCGAGCTCCGGGTGGCTAGATCTGGCGGTAGGGGCCCCCAGGCCGATGACGGTCGGGAGCAGCGACCGGGGCACCGCAGCGGGCGGCGACTGGATCCAACGCCCAAGGTGCTACGACGGGCGGTGGCCGGGAGCGGTGGCGTACCGGGGCACTGCGGCAGAAGGTGGGCGGCGACTGGGGCCTGAATATGGCAGCTGGCGAGCTTGGGATGGCCAGATCCGTCGCCATCGGGCTCGGAGGAGCGGCGGCGCCCGAGCACTATGCCGAAAAGTGGGCGACAACTAGGGCTGGATCTGCTTCCGCCGGGCTAAGGGTGGCCTGATCTGGTGGCTGCTCCCCGGCAACGACGCTGACAGCCATGGAGGCTAGGGTTTGCGGCCAACAACAGCGGCTCGGCAACAATGATGGCGATGGTTATGGGTGGCGGCGGACGGCGGCATTCTAGGGTTTTGGGGGTGATTTTGTTTTTTTTCGTTCTTTGCGTACAGGTGGCTTAGCTACCGTATGCAAAAATCAATTTATGCATGAGGGCGTCTTAATATGGCCGTCTGCGAAGATTGATCTTTGTATATGGGCGTGTTAATTAAGAGGCCTGCATGCATGCAGAGGATTATTTTGCATGCAGGCGTATGTCCGTCTGCGAAGATTGGTATCTTTACATAATGATAGTCGCAGGTGGACGGTCCTCCACTTGCAAATATGCTTCACGCCCGTACGTAAAGATTATTTCTGGTATAGTGAGAGTTAGTACTAAGTTCAGAATACTGAATTAAAAACGGAAGATAAGGATGAAACAGTTCTTTCAAGTGTTCAATCTTAGGAAGAACCATGTTCATGCATGTTGTGTGCGAAATTCAGACGTCTCAAACCGACACAAATTGATGGATTCTGCGAGAGTGTTAGAATGATCGATAGAGCGGATCATCTTGAGCCTGTCTTAGCACACGTAGGCAAAGGCTGCGGCTATATATCTCTTGCTTATCCTGCCAATCCATGTAAGAGGACAAATTCTTCGTTGGCAGGGCTGCTCGATGGCTGCAATATAATGTCGTCAGCTAGCCGCATGCATGTCCTTCCTTATCTGATCTATACACTAGTCCAAGATTCTAGCTCTAGCCTCAAGTTTCGAGCTACGTACGTGATGATCAGTTGATCATCACCACGACTTGGCAAGTCTAGATACTAGTGTATTTTCCTACAATTAAAGAAAATGACTCAAAGATGCTTTTCTTTCTTGTATGCGTGCAGCATGTTGGGATTTCACTAGGATATCAAATAAACAAGCACGTGGAAACGCATGGAAAGAAATTTCTATCGACGGTCAAAACTTGCGTCCACATTTTCTTTTCTCGACCATGGTTATAAAGTTGCATGGCACTAAATAGGTTTGGTACGAAAACCGTTTCATGCCAGAACTCTAACTCATGCACGCATAAAAAAAAACATATATATGCATGTCGGACTACCTAGCTAAACAAACCATGTCACTTATACATACGTACAGACATGCCTACATTTACGTAACCTTACCATGACGCTGGTACATCCGTACATATGTAGAAAACAAACTCTAATTAAATTATAACAGAAATAATTCGAATAATCACCTCTTAATCTTGTTACCGATTCGATATTCCTTTTGAAGTAATTGGTCTCTCCCGCGACTAAATCGACTTTACTCAACTTTAAACACAATTGGTCTCAAGTGCAACTTATCAAACTTGACTGACTTTCGATGGTAAAATCATGTACTCAACGCTCTGCATCCTTTGCTCACGATGGCAAACTCATCCTCTCAGCATCCCACTCAACACCACCCATATACTCTCTTATTAGGTTCGCGTACTCATCTCCTAACCATCCAGGACTCATCTTCTGACTCATTAAGACAATGAGCACATATCATCAATGTCTTGAACTCAACTCTCTACCGCGCTTTGCCACGTTAACTCCACATTGCTCAGTCAATCACAAAAACAGCTCCATGCCACGTCATCGATCATCTTGCTGATCATCAACATTGCGACGGCCTTATGCCGCCAACCACGACAATGCATTCTAACTCATTGATCACAACTTGTGTCGCCTTTTAATTCTTTTCACTAGGATTAAAAACCCTGCGTGGAAATAGAAAAACGAATAAACACAAAAAGAAATTTTTGTTGACGGTTACAACTTGTGCCAATTTTTTGTTTTGTCCTATAGAGACATTTCTCTAATACTATAGTGGCATTTTTTATATGCCTTTAGAACAACGTAGAGACATTTTTGAAAATGACTCATGAGTGTCTTCTGGTGCATTTTTGTAAAGACACTGTATTATGTCTATAAGAGGATAGAGACACTTTATAGAGATTAAATTGTATCACTACCATAGCACATTAGTGTAAAAAGAGAAAAAAAAAGTTTTTTTCTTGTTGGTACCAATCCTTGAACTCAAGATCTCTTGGATCTTGAGTTATTTATCATATATTAATCATATATTAATAATCTAAAAGGTGTCTCTACAGAGATAAAAATGCCTCAACAAAATGCCTTTATATACGAGACAACGTTTAAAGTGCTGAAAAGATGCCTCTACATCATTAATTTACTACGATGCCTTAAAAATGTCTCTAGAGTAAAAATATAATAGGCAATTTTGAAAGTGCCTCTAACAAGTGTCTATAGATCGACTATAAAACTCCTAATTTTAGTAGTAAATTAAAAAAATATCTATAGAAAAGTGCCTATACGTAAGGTTTTTTTTAAGTGTCCTGGTTGGCCATTGAAATTTTGTCCTTAAATATAATGGATCATATATATTACCCCATATTTCATTAATCACATCCAATTCAAATATATATCCATTCATTTTATCTCTAACCTCCTCTCACCCCCACCCCCTAATTATCATGAGGGGCACTATGGTTTATTTCAATTATCCTTAATTTCTTCAATACAACTTGAAATCCTCTACATCTGGGGACAGAGAGGAGTACAAAGTTGCACGGTATTGAAGAGGTTTGATAATTATCCGTTCAACGGCAGGATATATAACTCACAGAGCACGCATGCATGTAGGACTAACAAACTAAACAAACTTTTATTCCTATACATACATACTTTCGTACGTACACACGTATGTATGTAGGACTACTAACTAACCAATGGCAAAGCCAGGATGTAATCATGAGAGAGGTCAGCATGACAAATGATTTGCAATAAAAAAAAGCTAAAATGTATATGCAAGTTTCAGTTCTTCTCATAGGTAATGTATCACATTATCGTAGAAATACACATCATGAGCTAAAAGTCTAGATAAACAGACAAACAATCTGGAAAAAATCTGATCTTCGCAAAATAAGAAACAAACCACATATCTTGCAAGTATTAACTAATATATTTTAGTAATTTAAAATTAAATTGGAGAAATTTGAACTTTAAGTGGATTGGTAAATTATACCCTAGGAATGTTGTCCACACAAAGATGTAGACATTAATATATTATCAATATATTGATAAAATGCGGTATGGTTTTTGATATATTCTTAAAACTACCAAGTACGGTTTGTGCCTAAACACATTTGGAATCATCATTAAGCTAGGCCCCCGTTTGAATCTAACTAGGGGAAGTGGATTATTTCGGGCACGTAAAACAAAAATGTTATTAGTGTATAATCAATTGAGTATTAGCAACTGCAAACTTTATAAATAGATTTATTTGACTTTTTAAAAGATGTTTCATATAAAAAGTTTTTTTAAAAAATACACCGTTTGATGGTTTGGGAAGCGTGTCCGCAATAATCCGGTGGGTAATAATCTAAAATAAGCTGAAAAGAACTAGGCCCAGTCCTACGATGAATACATTAGTACATAGATCAGTCAATACGAGAGATTTTGGGTGGGACTGAGGTTCTTATTCATTTACAAAGTATCAAAAGAGCCGGTTCAGTATGGATTACATGATTTGGTTGTAGTGATCCTCTCGGCTCTCACCAATTTTTTGCCAGGTAGATATGGGGGTAGGGGCGCAGGGATCGTTAGGGCAAGGATCCTCTATCATAATGATATGGTTATTACAGCCACCCACATGACTACATATAAGTTCCATCCTCTTATAAAGCCACACATCAATGAGAGGATGTGAACATGAGGTCGTTGGGGGAGGCCAGGCCCCCTCCACACCCCTGGCTTCACCACTATAATTAATTAACTAAACAAACGTTAAATAAACTTTGACTCCCATACATACACACATACATAAACTAGCCATGACGCCGGTATATACCGATCGCCTGATCGAAACAAACTCTAATGATTACTATTAACTGTATGCAATTCTTATTGAGCGCACCAGGTGCTACAACGTGATGGACCTCTCTCTTGGCTTCATGTTGCTTGCATTGCCGATTTGACCATTTCGTTGGAGAGCTCTGATTGTAATTTGTTATGATTCAGCGCACGTTAAAATAGAACAAGAAAACGCAGGAACAATATTTTTCGTGCGTACGTCTGCACCAATGCATGCCAAGCCATTGCAGACAACACCGACACACCGTGCATTGCCCCTGACCGGATTCTGCTGATAGAGCTGGAGGGCATCAGCTAGCGTCGTTGCCGCCCATCAATCGGATCAGTGACCAAAGCAGAGAGAGACCAAATCAGATAGAGACCAAAGCAGATAGAGCAGCGGGTTCGGATGCAGATACCTTGGACACGGTGATGACGAGCAATCAATCAATCAAGGAGCTGGTTTTATTTTTTCTCAGATGGATTGATGGCTGCGGCGGTTAAGGAGGCGAGAGATCCATCACTCCGAGGCGCAGGGTGTCGTCAGGGCGGCGGGTTGGCTGCGGAGGTTTGGGCCGGGGAGCCGACCAATTCACTGACTCTGCACCGTCGTCTTTCCATTCAATGTGCTGACGACGATGTTGTCTTTTAGTACCTGATGAAAATAGTCATCTTTTTTAGACTGGTGTTAATGAAAATTCTCGGTAATGATAATGGTGTTTATCTGCAAACGTCTTTGACAACATGGCCGGAGGTGTGCGAATTATTTGATCTGGAAGAAGAAATGAAAGATGTTGCAGAGGAGTATTAACATTCAGTCACTGACCCAGTGACTCTTTTAACCGATGAAATTTGGAAAGAAACATCTGGGTTGTTAATTTGGCAGATGTTATACCATGGTGAAACTGTGAGGCTAATCCAGTTTGGTTTGCGGAAGTTTGGATTATAGTATCTCAGAGATTCATTACAGTCCACATCCAAACCATTAGTCCAAGTTTAAGTTAAGTGTCTTTAAGTCTTTTGTTTTAAGTTGTCGTCTTGTGACTATTTGTGTGAGCCTTTGGTTATTGCCTTTTTTAATGATAATATAATAAGCGATTGTAATTTCATTTAAAGTCAAAGCCATTAATCTTAGTTTATCTTTTAGAAAACCATTCCTCTTATATACTTTTCTGGGGTGAAAGACTACAAGGGCAGGAAAATAATAATAAACTCCACTGTTCATTCATTAAATTAAGGCCAAAAACTTGAGTAAGTTTCCTTCTCTTTAAACAAATATCATCATTTCTGATGTGTGATGTGTCCGAGGGCGTCATCATTTGTCCTAAATGTCTAAAATGCAGAAGATGCAAAAACTTTTGTAGATGTGTTATTTATTATGGTTTAAAACACAAAGTCAGAAAAAACTATGATGAAAAATATCTAAAATTAATTCAAAAATTAAGTTGAAAAATTGAAATTTTGGGTTCACCCTATAATCAGTAGGGAAACGATGGGAGCCTGATCTTTCGGACGGGCGTTAAAACTTCAAACAGTTCCTTCTAGCCTAAATGAAGCTTCTCTGATGGGCCCTTAGAACAGTATTCAACAAAAAGGGGCCCAATTATATTGTGGGTTTCCCGTAACTTTGGGCCGGGCCAAGACTAATCGGGCCGGGTCCATCGCTAACCCGGGCCGCCGCCCAACGCCTTCTCGGAGAAGAAAACCCCTCGCCGACATCGCCGGAATCGCGGCGGCGACCGCCGGCGACCTCGGATACCCACCTACTCCTCCTCCCGCGTCGTCCTCCTCCAACTGCGACCTAGACGCAGTCCGGCCTCGCCTACGTGGCCTCGCCTCCGCCTCCGGTTCCGCCTCCCCGACGTGTCAGGTTCCCGTCCACTCCCCCACGCGGAGAAATTCCTCTTCCTTCTACTACTATTCTGCACGGCTTCCCCCCCACGAATTCCCCGTGTTTGTTTTTCGTCTTGTAGTTGAGTTGGCGATTTTGATACCCGCGGCGGCGGAATCATGGCGGCGTCAGGATCCATTGGAGTGTACAAGGCGGTGTTCGCGGTGCTGGGTGTGCTCATGGTGGGCACCCTGGTGTACACCTGCGCCACCGATGGCTCGCCCTTTCGCCCCGAGCTGCTCACCCCGTGAGTACTTCTGCACTAAGTGTTCACTGTGGAAGAGGAATTTGATGTCGATTACCGCGCTAAATTTTGGCAGTCCTGCTAGTCAGTGAGATTTTTATTAATAGGATGTTTCTATACTCAAGCATTTAGAATTTTTTAGGGGCGACATGCCTTGCTGATAATTGTCAAATGCTGGGGAGTCACTTGTCCTATTTAGTTATTGTTGCAATTTTATTTGCTGTGAACTGCACAATGGTGCTTCACAAAAACAGTAAGCATCTCTTGATGAACTCACAAGTGCAACTTGAGTGCACCAGTTGTGGTCTAGGTTTTTTGTTTTCCTCAAGACTTTGAGAAAACTGGCATATTCTTTAACCAATGAGCTCTGTGTACTTGTGTAGGTGGATGGTGGCTACACTGATTGATTTTTATGTGAATGTGACTGCGATTTCGGTAATTCATTTACCTCTGTGCTATACTTTGTTCCCTCTTAACTAACTAGTCACTTTGTTAAGGGCTTAAGGCAAGTTCTACCAAATTTTTGTTATGTTTACAAGTAGGATAGTTAGAAGGAAGTATTTTCTGGAGAATGATGTGGAAGTGGCAGCTTATTAATTGTTTGCATGCATTGTACAAAAATGGACAATGTTCTACCTGTTTTTATCTGTTATATAGAGAAAATTCAATGTTGGTAAAGCATATTGTATACTAGCTATAATGCTTGGAGTTAATACTTTTATTTTTGTGTAATCTATTACCAAATTATTTGGTAAATAGATAAGTCTAGTGAAATTTCGATTTCCACCAAACATAGTCCCTGGTCTGTAGGAGGGAATTGTATCTAACTGGTTGAAGTTATAACTAGATTGCATGTGGGTTGATCTTAGATATGAAAAATCAAATGATCGTAACAATGTTCTGTAATATTATCTCTAATGTAACCCATTTGGTGGAAAATTTGGAGCTTGTGCTGATATATGTGTTCGAACTCCAACCTGTGCACTGCTGGAAAAATTAGCAGAGACATTTTTTTTTGTGTGTGTGTCTTATCCTGATTAGTTCCTTTCCCCTGATTAAGAAAAACATTTTCTAGATTCCACTATAAATACAATATAAACTAATGGATATCTGGCTGTGCAAGGGTCGACCATTAAATTGCTTTGCTGTACATAATAATATGATATAAATAATGCAAAATAAAATTATAATTTATTTGAACTCTTCATGTATGGACTATGGAGATACAACTTCAAATATGTTCTTCATCTTTATGTGATCTAGAGGTATTCTTGCATGTTGCAGACTTGGGTTATCTACAAGGAAGTAAATTGGATTAGTTCTGTCTTCTGGGTAGTACTGTTGTACTGTTTTGGCAGGTACTTTATTTCTCCTCGATAATGCTTTTGGATTATGAAACTTTCATAATTTTGTTTGAATGGTGATATTCATTTTACCTGATGCGATTATCCTTTTTCCTGTTATATTTTCAGTGCTGCTACATGTGCTTATGTTGTTGCGAAGCTTTTTGAAATAAAAACTTCAGGACCTTCACAAGATCCACTTGATCTTTTATTTCTCAGGTACATATTCAAATTATTCCTAATGTATGCAGGATGAAAATATTTTAGCTTGATATTTTTGAGAGCATAATTTGGCACATCAAGTAAACAACAATATTTTTTTGGTGCTGATACTGAAAGCAGAAATGGATTAAGCATTTTGTCCCTTCTCTGGGGCACTGGTGAACTACATGAAGCTTATATTTGTTATTGGTTATTCTATGTTCTCTTTCAACTTTTTTTTTTGGGGTGGTTGGGAGCGGGGCTGTGAAATGTGTTATCTTGTATATTTCAACACCTGCAACAAGAAACTTTTGCTTTCCCATTTTCTGCACCATTTGGATTTAGCTCCCTCATATACATATTGAGTAATATACCAAAGACCCTACATTCCATACTGTCATGCTGCATGCTGTGACCAATGTGGTGACCTTCATGTATCACATTATATATGACCAGGGAATATTGTTTTGCATATATCGATTCTTATTGTTTCTCAAATTCTTTTCAGGCAAGGAAATCTCTCCCAAAAAAAATCCTCTTTTGTCATAATTGGGAGAATTGTTTTCAGTATTTTGGGGGCAATGATGGCCGCTGTCGTCATATATACTGTCATCACTGATGGGCTTCCTTTTAGGAAGGAGTTGTTGACACCGTAAGTGACACATTCATGGATCATACTTGCCTAAATTGTTTTAAGAACCTTATTATCTTTAAATATAGTGCAAGTCCAATTGAATTCAGCAAGCAAAATGGATAAATGCTAGTGATTAAATGAAAGGTCGCAGAGGCATATTATGATGCAGATGAAGGAAAATTTGGGTATATATTTGACAAAGACAATTGTGTATTTACATGTCCTAGAAACACCCTATACTGAACTTACATTTAGCAGTTAAATTATCAACTGTATTGTTAAGAGCACTTAGCCCTTAGCATAGTTGCAAGAGAACATTTCTTGTGTTTCTGAAAACTTTCCTTGTAAAACTTTACAGCAAATATTCATAAAAAATTCTAAAATAATTTGGCTGCATAGATCATTATCTTAGAAAATAGTGTGTAAAAATTCAACTGCAAATGTGGTGGTAATGGGAGAAACTAAGGAAACAAATTTCAGTGAATAGTAGCTTTTCCCTTTCCTTTTTTTCCCACATTTTTTTGTTGTTTTTTCTATTTTTTAATGTCTAATAGAATTGAAATTTGAAAATTGTATTGTGATATTTATTTTATACCAATGCTAACAAATTATTTAAGAATTTTTTATGACTATTTTCACCATAAGAGTAGAAAGTTCCAGAAATGATATTGGCCATGCAGAGTTGAAAGATTATTATTGGACGCTAGTCCTATCTATTGCCATGGAACTGCATTTTTTATTAGGATAATGTTTCATATGTTTTAAATTGATTCATGAAGTTTATCAGTAAATTTTGAATGTTTTGACTTCTGACAAAACAAACGACCTATAATAGGGTTGCTGTATAGAAGCGTTTTTATGGCTTTTTCCTAATCATTAATTGTGTTATCAAAATAGAAAATCTCAAATTACTATATTTCATATTCAGGTGGATGGCGGCAACCTTACTTGACTTCTATATAAATGTCTTTGCAATATCGGTAATATATCTTCTTTGGCCTTTAGAAAATCATAATTATGTACAACATACTAGTTTGCCTGCATAAATACATCCATTTATTGTTCATATGTTTGTGTATAGGATGGGAAACATTTGTTTACTTTTTTCATTTGCTAAAAGCCTGAAACTACTACTGCAGATGTTTGGATGTCTTAAACTCAACTTTAATTATGCCATGACATCTATAGTTTTATGCCAATAATGTTTGGTATTTGCTCTGAAAATATGTTCCATTAAAATTGCCTCGTCTGCAGTATATTTTGCCATTTTACTTTCCTCTTTGGTAACGTGTGAAGACAGTCTTATATTTTTCAATAAGAGATAAAAAGATAAGTGCTAATTAGCAATGCTAGTAGTACTTCCATACCCCCACCTACTGTAAGTGTTTCCAGGAAGTATTTAATGCATCCTGCAACTATAAATGGTGAGGCACTAGTAGGCTGGTCATGATCTTTTTATTTTATTTTTAAAAAAACCTCAACAGTGGTTATAACCAGCTATGGGCCAGCATTATGGGATAAAATACCATAGTTGTAGGACTAGGAAGTAATCTTTAGCTAGTTCTAGTTGGTTTTGGATTCTGTTTCCTGTCCCTAGTCTGTTAGATTTCCAAATTATTAGATTGCAAACTTAGTATATAAAGGAGCCTGGTGCCCTGGTATAATATTAGGGACTTAAGCAATAAAGATATTAAAGGGCCTTGCCCACTGAAGTTGCTGATCAGAGCCTCAGTCTCACTGAGAAGCCCGCGACTTGAGGGCAATCTGCTCTATCAATCTCTGTTTTACCAGCTCATAATATATCTGGTATCCCCAACCCAGTGTCACACGTTCTGCAGGTCCAAAGGGATCCTGTGCCCAACTGCCGACTCCTCCCGGAATTACGTTATCGGAATTATTGTCTGTCACATGAACTTTCTAGATTGGAAAAAAAAAGGCCTAACAGTAATTTTTATATCTGCAGGTATGGGTTGCTCACAAGGAGTCAAACTGGGTATCTACTGCCATTTGGATTTGCTTGTTAATATGCTTTGGAAGGTGCATAATTTTTCTATCGAGTATTTAAGAAAACATCTTGTTATATTACTATATTGCATTGGGGTTCTTTTTGTCCTTTTGACTTGGATTTTACTTGTGATCTTTTTAGAATATTTCTTCCTTAAACATAAGGTGCCACCTATCATATACTGTAATCACCTTGTTATCTGCTACTGATATAGCTTGCTTGTACCGAGAAAGTATTACTTCCTCTGTTCATTTTTACAAGGCGTATTTTAATAAAAAAATCCACACTATATAAATTTATGAAACCAACTGGCCAAATTTCCCAATAGGCTCATATTTCGAAGTGATTTTATACAATATAGGTTTTATAATTACGGAGAATATATTTTATGAGTAATCAATTGTGAAAGTTTAATCTTGAAGACTTTTTGGATATTAAATAAGCCTTATAAAAATCAGCAGAGGTGGTACCATGTTAGCTATATAAAACATTTTGCGTACCACTTATATAAGTATTTTCTAGTGCTTCTCCTTTTGAGTAGCCCCCGGTATTTATTTATAAGGAACTTATTGACCCTTTACACCTTTTTTTTATCTAGCATCACGACATGCGGCTACATTGTCATTCAACTTTTCAAGGTGTCGTACCAAGACCCAATCTATCATGTGCTATTGAACTCTCATAACAAGTATGGCATTGTACCCTCCCAGTAATCCCTGATCTTCTCCAGGCATTCTTAGCTTGCAGTTGCTTAAACTTTGGTTGGCATATCACATATGGTCATTTATATGGTATTTATTTGTCTGAAATGTAGGAAGATTTGAAAAATTCATTGAAGGACTATATACTGCTTGGTTTTCAATAATATTACCTCAATAAATGGTATATCATATATAGCAATTAGAAAACGTTTTTCTCTACAAAAAAGAATCAGACTATCTAAGAAGTTGCAGGTCTTTTTTTTTTGTAGATATTTTGAATGAAACCTTTTGTATATCGGATTAAATTGATTTGCAGAAGCCCTTTTCACTGTAATTGTTATCGAAATTGTAAGGTGATGTAACATGGAGGATTACTACAGTGAAGTAAAAAGAAGTTGACTATCGTGTTGAATTAGGAAATTACTTGAAAAGCGAAATAAGTTTGCAGTCTTGCGGAAGCCGGGCTTGCACTTGCACAGCTCTTATTATTTGATACATCTCTATCTTGAGTGTGTGAAGGAGCCTCAGCGGAGAGCAGGGAAGACTTCCAAGCACTATGCCCTCTAGCTCTGCCAAAGCATGATAAATATGCAAGCGATCTGTTGGAAGTTCTTTTGCATGCAGAAATCTGTCTTGCAGAGATGCGGATCATTCTGATTTTGTTGTTTCTGTTGAAGTGGGAAAATCTTCGGTTCGGCATAAACTCAAATATAAATTATATAAGTAGCTTTGAATTCCAAACACATGAAACCAATGCTTGGTAATGCTGTCAAGATTTTCACAAGGTTTCGATGTCTAACATTCACAAAGCTCACATTCTGGTGAAAAGCTTGGAGAGCCCTCTTGTCGCTGTAAGTTGAATAGCTTCGTGGCAAGTTTACCACTTATTAGAATCAAAACCATGCGCCATTCATAGTTTCAACTTCCAACGTCCAATAGTTGCATGCTCGGAAAAAGAAAACAACAAAAAACAACAGTTTTGTTATAAATTTTTTGATAAATTTTCTCCCAAATTTTCTGGGAGAATTATACTGTATTTACATTTTCCATTTTTTTGGTAGAAATTCACCGACACATGTATGGACATTCCAAAATAAAAAAGCAGTCGTGCGGTCGTATGGATCACATATACTGGATGTCGGCCTATATTGGGTCTCATTTGGATGGGCCTCGAATTCCGGCTCACAAAAATTGATGAGCTTCGTACTTGGACTTAGACCTACGAAAATAAGGCCCGATTGGTCAGGAACAGTTTATTAGGCCAAATATCCCAAGCTAGCTGTCCAATCCTCGCTCCGCCGCCGTGGCGGGATGGATCTCCGGCCGGCGACGCCCCGCGCGCTCTTCTTCCGGGGGCCCTCCACAGCTCCGCCAGGTGCGCTTCGTCCCCTCATCTGGATCCCGTCGCGTCGCGTCTCCATTGAATTTCGCGTCGTTTCTTCGTAGCCACCGGGGATTTTATGTGCTCGAGCGAGCCCCGCGAGGGATTTTTTTCTTCTCGCCTTCCGCCAGTGGCTGTCCGAGAAATGCAGGGATTTCGGTGGCGGGTGGAGATTTTCGCGGTTGCTGGTCTTCACTGAGGTCGTCCTGTTCAAGCAGGCGGTGAGTTTGTTCATCACCTCTTCCCACGCTTGGTGCCAACATATATGCATGATAGAGAAGCTCAATGCTCAACTTTATTGATAGAAACGGAACAGTTACCACACATTAACTTGCGTAGATCACTGGTAACATGGAAGAGGAGAGTCACAACATTTCACAACCTCAATCAAGTGAACTTAAAAGCTACTCCCTCTGTTCCACGTTGAAAGCAGCTTTAACCTCTTTACATTTATGAAGCAAGTACATTGATGCATTCATGAATCTATTTAAAATCTAAAGCACCTTACAATATGAGAAGGAGGAAGTATATGTAAAGAGAAATACTTACAAGGGTGCTTTAAAGTACATTTAACCTCTTTACATTTATGAATAAAAGACGGAGAAGACAATCAAGCATGTGTGATATTCTCAACCGCCCCCTTATGTTTATTTTTTTTGAATTATTGATCTTCAATGCACTGAGAAATTTAAAGACGGAGAAGACAATCAAGCATTTCTTGATGACTGCACTTCTACCTTACAAATATGTGTGATATTTCTCTCTTATCCCCAGTAGCTCCTTCATAGCATCACTAATCTTCATGCGATCTGTTGGTAATTCCTTAGAGCATAGAATCCCAATTTTCAGAATTGCTGTGATGGATGCCATTCTTATTCCTGTGTCGCTATCAGACATGGAAGTTTTTTCGTTCCCGTCCTCTGTTGCTGATAGTAAGTCTTGGTCCACCACACAGGTGGCTTGGTCTCTCAATGCATGCTCCACACATCTATGTAGGTTGAAATCATGCTCAAATTCACCATCTGTTGGTCTTTTTCCAGTGAACATCTCCAACAGCAGTATTCCATAGCTGTAGGTATCACCGTGGACCGAGACTTCATTTCCTTGCCCATACTCTGAAATAGATATAGCAGAACATCTTACAATATTTCCAATAATATGCAATAGAAGAGTGGGAGGAGTGAAAACTGAAAATAATGCTGCATGTTTCAAGATATTTAAGGTGACAACAACTTCTGAAAGCCATATCCTTTATCTAGAAAAAACACTTTTTGAAATAAATTTCCAGCGAAGAAGCAAGTTTTGCATAAGGCAAACATTTTGTACAAGGGAATTTTTTATGTAGCCATTTATCTACAAACAACTCTTTATCTACAAGATGAATGGTTGCATAATAGAATACTTTCACGACACGACCTTCAGAAAAAACTGTAGTAGTCTTGAGTAATATTGTATGCAGGGCACATACATACATTATAATATCACTTTATTAAAAACTTCGATTTGAAGCCAAGAACCCACCTGAAAACAATCATTTGACTAAAAAATTCGTTGGATAGGTGCATCACGAAATCGGTACTCAATCCCTTGCTTGTTTGTGGGATGGGAGTTTGTCAAATTGAAGATTTTCCTACAATATAACTTCTTAATCAATATTTATATCTATTCCTAAACATTTTTTTTGTGCCAATGGTACAGTTTTGACCCTACCTTGTGCTAACATTTAACATTTTTCTCTAAGATTCTTAATATTTTTTTTGGAAGAGCTTTACTAAACTTGTAACTTCTAGTACAGCATAAAATTAGGTCTTTTGTTGGACTACACGAATAAATAATGACTCTGAAACTTAATTTCTGTTGGTGGGGAAGGGGGGAGGGGGGGGGTGGTTATTACACACAAACCTGGAGCAGCGTATCCAACTGTTCCTCTTCTTGTAGCCCAGCCACTTGATACCTCTGGTAGGCTTGTATCATCTTGGTGCAAGAATCTTGCAATTCCAAAGTCACCTAGGTGAGCAACTTTTTCAGTGTCAAGGAGAATATTGCTTGGCTTGAGATCACAGTGAACTATTGGCACTGGCTTATGATAATGAAGATATTCGAGTGCACAAGCTACATCTATTGCTATGTCTATCCTTTGCGAAAGATTGAGGACCCCAGGTTTCCCATCCTCCAAAAGATGATTGTGTAGCCATTCGTCTAGATTTCCATTTGGCATAAACTCAAATACAAGAGCTTTGAAGTCAAAACCACTGGAATCAATACTTGAGCATACTGTCAAGATTTTCACGAGATTCCGATGTCTAATGCATCTTAAAGTCTCGCACTCCGCGATGAAACTCTGAGACGCTCCTCTCTGCTGGAGGCTGAGCACTTTCACAGCAATACTCACTTCTTGGCTACCATTCATCATTGTTCCTTTATACACTGAACCAAAGCTTCCTGTTCCTAGTAGGTTTTCAGAAGCAAAACCACTTGTTGCTCTTGCTAAGTCAGCATAGGAAACTCTCACATGTGGGCCATTGGGGAGCGATTGAATTTTTCTGGTATTTCTCACATGGTCCTTTAACTTCCATAATATGAACAGTGAACATACCAAAATGATGCATGTGCTTCCCAATGATATTGCAATGACAAGTTTGTGAGACCTCTTCTTGGGAGCATGGTTTACGCAAGGTGGCAAATTCAATTGAGGGATACCTCCACATAAGCCATTGTTCCCCTCAATAAAAATTGCACTTGCATTCATAAATATTCCATGTTCTGGAACTTGACCCTCAAAATTGTTGAATGAGATGTTTAGGCTGGCAATCCCCTGCATTCTTGCAAGGAACTCTGGGATCTGCCCAGACAAGTTGTTTTTTGAAAGATCAAGGACTAGTAGGCCTTTCAGTTGTTCTATAGACGATGGAATTGTCCCCTCAAAGAGATTTTCTTGCATATTGAGATATTGCAAGCTTCTACACTTAGCAAGGGAGGTAGGAATCGGCCCAGATATCCTATTTCCAGATATATCAAGCCTATTAAGGTTTATGAGGTCACCAACCTCTGGTGGCAATATTCCAGTTAACTTATTGCCTTGGAAAGAAGCAAAGTCTGATAATGTGGAGATGAGAAAAATTTCCTTTGGTATTGGACCGACCAGCTGATTGTATTCTAGGTTGAGAAATTCCAAAGGGCAGCTACCAAGACTAGAAGGTACAGGTCCACTGAGCATATTTTCATCAAGGCTGAGTCTATTGAGCATTGTTAGGTTGCCAAGTATTGGAGGGATCATTCCAGATAGTTTATTTAATGCCATGTGCAGTTCTACTAAATTCTGAAGATTTCCAAAGGAAGAAGGAATTGTTCCATTAAGAAGATTCTCTCCCAAGTGGAGTGTCACTAAGCCAATAAGATTTCCAATTCCGTCAGGTATGTTCCCACTCACCCTGTTTTTTGTAATGCTAAATGTTCCTAAACTTGTAGAAAGATTTGCTACTGACTTTGGTAGCATGCCTTCTAGTTTGTTACTAGAAAGGATTATGTACTGCAGCTTGGTACAATTTGTCAAACTTGAAATAAAGCCCCAGTCTTCATCATTTCTCGCTTCTAGTTGGTTTTCTGTAAGTACTAGAGCAAACAGGTTCTTAAGATTAATTCCAAGACACTTTGGTATTACCCCTGAAAAAGAATTGATTGCTAGCTGAAGTATTTCAAGCGTTGAGATATTACATAGGGATAGTGGTATAGTGCCATGAAATGTATTGTTAAAAACGTCATAGCGCTTGAGCTTAGGAAATTTGTTTCCCACATCACGGTGAAGAGACCCACTGAGTTTGTTTTGCCCAACGGAGAAAAACAGGAGAGATGATAAATTGTAAACAGAAGTTGGGATCAAACCCTCGAGTTCATTCCCATTCAGATAAAACTCTGTAAGGGAGTATAGTTTTCCTAGAGTGTCAGGAATTCGACCTGTAAGATTGTTAGATGTGAGAGAGAGGACATTGAGTAGGTTGAGATTTCCTAAGGACTCAGGAATGTTCCCAGTTAGTCCATTTGATTGAACATCTAGAACTGTTAGAGATGAGAGGTTCCCTAGGGATGATGGAATAGGCCCTGAAAGCTGGTTATTGTCGAGATACAAGATCTGTAATTTCTTTAGACCGCCAAGAGAAGAAGGAACAGGACCAGTCAAATGATTATGACCGAGATATAGCTCGGTTAAGTTTGTAAGCCTCCCAATCTCTACTGGGATATGTCCTGTAAGCATGTTTGGTTTCAGATCAAGAAGAACAAGGCTTTTCAGATTACAAAGCTCGACAGGGATATCTCCTGTAAGGTTATTATACCCAAGAATAAGTACCTCGAGATTTCGGAGTGAAGCCAGTTCCTGTGGTATTAATCCTTTCAACATGTTATGCATCAGATCAACAACTCGGAGCTCTGACAAGTCACCGATGGCAGTAGGTATCACTCCCTGAAAGTTGTTGTGGCGGAGACTGACAACCTGGAGGTGCTTGCAGAATGCTAGTGCCGGAGGGATTTCCCCACCGATGGAGTTGCTGCTGAGGTTAAGGTGCTCAAGCTGCGCAAGGCGCCCGAGCTCTGACGGTATGATGCCATGGAAGCTGTTTGCTCGGAGGTCAAGCTGCCTGAGGTGAGTGAGGTTACCCAAGGAGGAGGCAATGATGCCTTCTAGGTTGAGCTCTGGAAGATCGAGTGCGATGACACGGCCACGGCGGACACCACGTGCACCGCAGGTGACGCCGTGCCACTGGCACATCGGGATCGACTGGTTTCCCCATGATCCCAGAGCTTGGGATGGATCTCCTGTTATCATTGACCTGAAATCCATGAGCGCTAGGTGGTCAGTAGCTGTATTTGTTGCAGTTTCAGCTGCGGAGAAGGTGGCCAACAGTAGGATGAGAAAGGAGGCAAACAGCAGCAACTCCATGGTCAACATGCTTTGCTATGCGTCTTGAAGAAGCTAATTAGTTGAACAAAATCTTGTTATGTTTATATAGTGATGATTCGACTTTGAAACAAGTTGTTCAAAGATTCTTTCTGTTTAATCGGCCTTCCGTGGAAAACTTAATTTGTGGAGGCAACAGACGTGCTCACAAGGCATAGCGACCTGAGGTCAAAGTCTACGTACTGTGTACCAAACGTCCTTACATCACTGATTCACTGTCATGTTGATGACATGATGAACTATCATGGAGAAAGAACTTAATGCTTTCCCACTACCAATTGGAGTCTTACGATTGTTGGAAGAGAGAACTGTAATATTCTTGCAAAAATAACCCGTAAAATTTCGAAGTTAAACTTTTATGCTCTAGGTAGGCCGGAAACATGAACTGAATCGATCGAATTAACTACTTGTCTAGATATTTTTTTCCTTATTTAGTTAAAACTCAAAAGCAAGATATTTATGCCTTCTTTTAGTTACTCCAAATATGAGGGATAAGAACAAGAATATAATATTATACCCTTCTACAAAGTACATAGAAAGCTTCCAATAATAATAGCAGTGTAATACACGGGCTAGCAGCAGTCTTTTATATATATACCCTAGAACTAATCCCTCTACTCTTCAGAATCAGCCATCAGCCGTTGCAACTTGCAACAGGAAAAGACTAATTTGGAATTACACTCGGGAACAAGCCAGAAGGCTGGAGACTTTGTCCGGAGGTCGCAGCACGGTGAATTCTGAAGCACGGTCCATACGACAGATTGATTATTTTTTAAAAAAACAGTTGTGGTATGCCAATATGGCCGATCTGTGTGCATGTTTATCCTTTCCGCCCGCGTGTGCTTGTACTTTTACAAGGAAATGCACGCGACTGATCTTTTATTTGTATTTTTATTTCGGAAGCTCCAATGTCGCTTTGAAGTACGGCGATTGTTATTCAAATCACAATTGTAATATTCTTGCAAAAATAACTCGTAAAGTTTGTGTAAAATTCCCAATTCCAGAGAGGGCCTATGCTCTAAGCAGGCCGGAAACATGAAGTGCATTATAAACTAGTCCGTTTCTGTCTTCAAAGGTGGATTCATGTCGCCTTCAACTGGTCGTTTGATTCTAGTGAATTAGAAGCAATGCTAAATTATTATATTCTGGCTTTAGACCTTCATATCAGGGCGCTGAAATGCGTTGGGATGATTCCTCGTTTCCTTTTTCTTGGTAATAAGGCCATGGGCTGGATATTGCTTTCCTTGGTCTAAGTATCGTATATCATTCTAGCTGTATATATCCTCTGTCAGTATAGAATCGGATTAATGAATCTATTATTTAAAGGAGCTATTGCATTCTTGCCACTGTTTTTAACTCTAATTATGATTTTACCCCTACTTTTTAACTTTGTGATTTTGCCTTTGCTTTTTCGAATTGAAACTTACAGTTGCCCCTATTCTGTTAAGTCCTCCTAATGGTGTACACCAAGTCGAAATAGGGTCAAAATTTATATAAAGATTATAACAGACCTTATTTTTTAAAAAATAAATGTATGAAAAATCATATAAAACATAACAAAAATAATATCAAACCATCTAATGACAAAACAGGAGCAAAATCATAAAGTTATGAAAAAGTGAGATCAAATCTACAAATGACATGAATGTATTTAACACTGTTAAGAGAATGTAATGGAATATGGACAAATATGAGCTTCGGTTTGGAAAAAAAAAAGACAAAATGACAAAGTTAAAAAAAACTTGGGTAATATTACAATTGGAGTTGAAAACAGGGATAGAACACAATTGTCCCTTATCTAAAAAGTTGTGTTGGATATTGCTTAGTAGGTTAGGACAAAGTTTGTAGTCCAGTCTATTTAGCGGTTTGGAAATTCATATCCGAAAAGCTGAACTATTTGGTGATGACACTAACATAAAACTTCGAGAAGGGAATTTGGTTTCTCAACACTAATTTATGTTTATGTAACATTTGCATGAAACCCCCCTTGGTCAATTTTGGACAGCCTACCAATAACCTTATCCTCGTCCCTGTTCTTCCCCTGAGTGCTGACAAGTCTCTTTACATGACTTGCCCGATATAGTGGCCTTCCTCACGCACCACGCTGTCCTTCTATCTCACTGGTGCCAATTAGGTCTTGCATTGTTCGGAAGATCGAGGAACAACAGATACACAAATCTATCTATCATATCATATATAAAAGGTTCATTAAACATTCTCCTAAATTAAAAAATTTAAGAAATTCTGAGAATAAAGCAAAACATCCGGCCATCCATATTTACTTAAATAGTGGATGCGATATTCTAATCCATTGGATTAATTAGATCGGCTTTGGTAAAACCAAAACTAATTCCCGTAAGGCGGCCCCTCCCTCACGTCCTCAGTCCTCACGTCTAGGGCCCCTGGCCTCTCCTTTCTTTTCTAGTTAATATAAATTACATCGTTTTATATTTAGAAAAACAAACATGAGAAATCCTCTCCCCTTTTCTTTCGCAAGAACACGCATGCAGGCACCACACCACGCCATCAATCCTTTCCTTTTTCTCTCTACGGTTATTGATTAGAGATATGTAATGCCTGGTCACGCATGCATATAAAATATAAATAGTCATATTTGCATATTAATTTTGGCATATCTATTATCTATACTATTTAAAAAGTTTCTTAGGGTGCGTTTGGTTGGAGGGAGTTTTTAAGAGGGGATTGGGAGTTTAAATGGATGAAACTATTAATTAACTTGTTTGGTTAGAGGACATGAGAGTTTTGGTGGGATGAAGATGGAGAATTGAGGGGGGCAACTCCCTCCTTTTTAATACCTGGGGTGGGTGGGAATTGAGAGGAAATTCCCTCTTGTTTTGCTGGAATAGATCTCAACCGTTCATTTTCACTTAAATCTATTCTCCATCTAAACTCCAACCTAAATTCTTATCATCTATCCAAACAGAAAATTGAGACAAAAATCAAATTCGCTTCTTAATCTCATCATTAATTTCCTTATGAAAACTCCCATTCCTCTTCCCTTAAGTTGCCAAACACGCCGTTATGGTAATGGTGAGTCCTGTGTGTTCTATATTTTCTCTTTCCTTTTTTACCCCTCCACCTCGCCGTCTACACAAACACCGCCGTCGCCTCCTCGCCTCGCCTCCGTCCCCGCCCCCACCTCCTCCGCCGCCCACCATCGGGAAGGAGTCCGCCGTCGCCTCGCCGTTGTCCCCGTCCCTCCCACTGATCCGCCGCCACCCACATCGGGGAGGACACCGCCGTCGCCTACTTGCAACGCCGACGTCCCCGCCCCCACCTCCGTCGTCGCCTCCTCGCCTCCCCGACGTCCCCGGCCCCACATCCGCCGCTGCTCACCATCGGGGATGACGCCGACGTCCCCTGCATTGCCGGCCATCCGCAAGGGCATCGCCGCCGTCGGCGTCCGCTTGCAGCATACCGTCACTGGGGCGAGTTGACCTGGAAACAATCAACAAAAAAAAATCCCCTGCATCGCCGTCCTTCCGCAACGGCATCGCCGCCGCCGGCGTCCGCTTGCAGCATGCCGTCAAATATTGTGCAGGTACAAAAAGAAAACTACTCCTGTACCTATACGTGTGGTACTCTCCCGTTTACAATAACAACCCCTGCACTGCAATTGTTCACTGCATGCAACCAGTAACAATTTTCTCTGTATTTTTGAAGAATAAAGAGCCCACAGATTTTCTGAGTGTGAGCATATGCTCCACTGGCATTAGCCCCATCACTCCTTTGTCGGAAGCTCACGGCATTAGTATTGTGAGCATGCTGGCAAACTGAGCATCAGACTGATTACGATACCTTGGTGTTTTTGGTGGAGTAGTAAGCCATAACCAATGTTCAGGCGTGTAGCCTAGCGAACTAATGCTTAAAGGTCAATAGGTGATGTCCTAAGGTTCTAAATGTTAGCATCCTTTGTATGGGTACACTAATGTTATTCTGATTCTATTATCCCTGTTTCCTGACGTCTTATAGAACTAAAACGAATAAATCATATCGACTCCATGGCCGTCCTCGCGGCTTCAATTGAACAGTAAGCTGTACACTATCGACCTTGTTATATTCCACAGTACATAACCTTTGCTCAGGCTAATTACCCTTTCTCTGTCCTGTAATTGCAATCTATGGAAATATACCAGTATTGCATTTAATCATTCATCGTCCAACTATACGCCTATTGAATTCTTGAATGCTACAAACTTGAAGGTAGAAAGGTTAGAGTGACTCTAATATTCTTTCATGAAAGAGATTTAACTGTCTATATTAAAATAGGAGTGGTTGTTGTGTTGATAATTAATATATGTCAGCTGTCAACTTTTTTTCTCTCTTTTCACTGCACTCCTATCTTAACTGGATGGAGAATTTTTGTTCTCAACTTGTAGGCAGAACCATGCTGAAGGGTAACATTATTTCCTCTTTTAAGTTTTAACATAACGATTTTGTTGTGTCGGGGAATGAAGGTCCGTGGAGATGTTCCTGGCTTCCTGTCTATATTTTGTGCTGAGAACGCTTGATTGGCTCTCTGATAGACTTGTTCATTGAGCTGGATTCAATGTATTGTGCTATGTGATCTCGTTAATTGGTTATCGTGATTTGAGCTGGAGCCAAGTAAGTTGATGATTTGGGTTTGTGATTAGGCTTGTGGGTGGGTTACTTTTTTTGTTGGATATTGGGCCGACGAGTTTCTGGTATTGATAAAAAAATGTATATGGTTTGATTCAGATATTATTCAGATCTTGTGCATTTTCAATTTCCTAACTGTGTAGCTCCGTTGAATTCAGAACTACAAAACACAAGCCTGACTTCTCCTTTCCAGAAGACAGGTTTGTCATTGTTGTCTGATGCTATGATTTATCCTATTTTTGGAGGATCACCTATGGTAAGGGTTTGATGGTTCGCAATGATGCAAATAGGAGTAATTATCTAATCGTTACCACATTTTTTTTCCTTCGGTTCTTTCATACCATTTATGAGTGGATTTGATCTGTTGCATGTGTTGATAGATAAAATTCATAGTAAGCATACTAAGAATTTTTAAAGGGTTGGAGATCTAGATGACTGGTGGTGCAAAATATATTTGACAAAAGGTAGGTGTTGAATAATTATGATTTTCCAGCAATCTTTGCATATACTTGGCCACTTGATTGCTATGTATTCATATACTATATACTCTGTATGTAATCTTTACATTCCAGGTCCATATATAACGGTACATAGAGTGAAGAATATTATAAAATTCATTGTTTTTGGCTTGCAATAGAATTAACTCTATCAGTCCATTCCTTGAAGCTGGTAATCAAGCAGATATCAATTTGTATGTACTTTTGCTAAATTTTGTTTTAAAACTCCTTAAAAATCAAGCAGATACCGTTATATTCCTTTTACATCTGATACCATTTTATTCCTTCAGCAGAGGGCGGCTGTAGGGAAAAAAAATCTTCCACCTCCATCGATCTTCAATCCTTCACTTGAGGTAATGGAAATGTACTGCTTTAGATTTGGTATGATTTCAGCTATATGGAGTCCCCTTTATGTCCTGTTCTGCTGTAATGCCCACTGCTTGGGTCTTTATTTTTTTTCTCTTCATAACAAGTTCTGCTGTGATGCCCACAAGGCCACAATGATGGCCTCTTCTTTATGTACTATGTCAGATTCATACTAAGCCTTTCATTTTGCAACTAATTGATTTTGTTTCTGTGCTTTTGAAACATTTTGCTAACATGCAGACCTTTTGCTTTTTCCTTTACGAGAATTATTGTCTGAATTAGAATTTAACTAATTGTGTCAAGATAATTTCACTTGCCCTAAATCAGTTTTTTTTTGAGACGACCCTAAATCAGTTTTGATATACACTGATATGTGTTCTGTATTTCCATACACACTTGATTAATTTCACTTGTCATTGCGCCTCCCTCAGGCCACCGCAGATCCCTCCTTGCCTTTTGACCATCTTGCTGATCGTCGCCATTACGCACTGCCGGCAAACCCGACTCCGCAATGACTTGCCGTTGTCCACGCCTAAAGGTTTTCATCTCTTCTTCTTGATTTCGATCTGCATTTCAGTTTCATGTTTTGCAATATGGTGCTTCCTTAGGAAAAATCATATATATCGTTTCTGAATTTGGCTCAACAAGTCAACTAGCTATAGCATGACAATAAGAAAGTGCCTTGCATTTGGACCTGAGACATTAACATGATAAACCTAGGTAGTGCAGGTTGAACTGTTGGACCTGATCTAACTTTCGGGTTGGAGCTAAAAAAAATGCTACTATTTGATAAAACATGACATGTATGTTGGGCTTGAATTGCGGTTCAACCTGCCTATTGCTGTCCACCTTATGCCTGTTGGTTTGTGCCCACGAATTAACTTCCGACCTTTCCTGCTTGTTATGTTTTACATTGTCGTTTCAGTCTCTTAATTTTTTAACCTTTTACATATGTTGGACTGCTGGTGTCCAGAGTATGAAGCACTACATCTGAGCTTTTTATTAGCACTACTCACATAGGTAAGAGAATTTAAATCTGTAAAAAGAACAATGCAGAAATAAGATGCTTTCTTGGAACAATTTATATTCTATTATTAGGAGCATGATGTTTTCTACAATTCAGTAAAAAAAGTTTTTTTTCTTGTATTATTCATACATTGGGGCATAGTGCTTCCCAGTGCAATATCATATCTGCTACAGGGATCCATTCTCTTTGTCTTTGACATATTGCTTTTTGTGAAATCAAGATAAGGGTTTGTCAACATAGCTATGTAGTTTGGCTGCCCTTTAGTTACTATTTTGTGTTTCGGACAGCTATACTGGATTGCTTTGATTCATGGCTTTTGGTTCGTTATATCTTTATGGAGTTTCCAAAAGCAAACAAGGGAATATAGTTATGCACGTCGGAGAACTTCAGATGCAATGAAATAACTTTTTTGCTGTTTCACAATATATATTCATCTCCTATCAGTTACTCCCTCCGTTTCATAATGTATGGCGTTTTGACTTTTCGTTTGCAATGTTTGACCATTCGTCTTATTTAAAAAATTATGAAAATTTCATTTATTTTATTTGTGACTTTATTATTAAAATTACTTTAGTTATGACTTATCATTTTCATATTTACACTAAATTTTTTGAATAAGACGAATAATCAAACATAGCATTCAAAATGGCAAAACGCCTTACATTATGAAATGGAGGTAGTATTAGCAAATGGATGAATTAAGTTCCAGCGGCTGATTATTGAACTTCTTGTTAGAGTTACGTGTACAAGTTGTGGAGACCAAGTGACAAATTGCTTATGAAAAGTTGCTAGTGCAATTAAATTTACCCCCATTATCTTCTGGGGAAGATACATGTAACTTCCTGCATTACACTGTCTTGTTTCATCTTCAAGCCCGAATACCTTCAGCTTGCGGCTGTGCTTGATTACCGGTCTGTATTTGATTTATTTTGTTTCAGGGGATCAATGAACTGTTTCAATCTTTAATTGGGGAAGTGTTATAGCATACCAGGAACCTTGTTGCTCTTAATTTAATGATAGAGATGGCGTTACACTTTTGAACTTTTAACTCCACCAAATGATGAGCTCTGATATGCCCCTCTCTTGAATTCATAATTTAGCAAGGCAAACCAAATATAACCACTCCATAAAAAAAAAGGTTGAATAAAGAGGAGTATTTCTGGGAATGAGAATTCTGTGTGTTAATAAACTCAAAGGATTGAGCATATTCATGAGCACCAACGGTAGTCTGTTTTTGCTTATATGAGAGCACATTTGGACAGTAAATGCAGCGAGCTCTTATTTTTTTTACTTAATGCACTTCTTTTTTCAACAAATGCAAGCTAAGCTGTTCTGCATATAGCTGATTCAGGAATGATGCGTGGTCATCTCAGAACTTAAAACCTAACAGTTTTGCATCTTTTGCTATTTAATGATCATCATTCATCCACGGCGGCATGAGCCTAACTTTGTACTCATAACTTGACTGAATCTTATAGGTTGTCGCAAGTTTGGAGTAATTTGCCAGTTATGCGTTCAACAAATCAAGAACATGAGTGCTATGATGTAGGAGCATCTTTCGAGTAACTGAAGCAGCCACAACGGAGTTATACATGTTGATGCTGTTGAGGTGAGGTGAGACCGTGAGATGTGGTGATGGTGCAGCTGGCGTTGCTTATGTCCGCCCCGTGATAAGATAACAATTTGTGATGTTATGGTTGTCTTTGGGCCAGCTTATGACTATGCAAACAGTGGATTGTAGCACTTGTCCAAATAGTTTTTTTTACATAATCTGGGCGAAAAATCTACCTGTTTGTCAATCCTGAATTGTATGTGTGAACTTTACTCCCTACTCATCTCCTGTGAATGGGGTTGTCTTATAATGCTGAATACTGTCGGTTCGAATCAAGCATCTGTATGTGCCAGCCTCACTAATCAGCATGTCTGCGGTTTGCATCGCACGCGTGTGAGATAGATATATTGTTGCCCTTGCGACACGTGCCCCTATTTTTCATGAATTTGTGCTGCGATAAGCCATACCGCAACAACAGAAAGAATTGTGGAGAAGTTTTACCGGTCATAACAGAATAGCAGTACGATGAGGCGTTTGTTGGGAAAAATTTTCGGTTTGAAAATTTTAGACTGGACAGCAAAGCATCTTATTCATGCCGGCTCGACTAGCACACCGAGCCAGGCATATTCTATTCATGTTCATTTCCTGTGCATCTTCCTCATTCTACCTGGTTCCCTTATTAAGAAAAATAAGATGAAGGATATCAATGCTGGATAAGCCTGGAAATTATGTCCAGTCAAACAATGTTTCAAATGCAGAGTCTCACTTCGAAGAGGTAGAAATGGGACACATCTACAACAACGAGAACTGCATGGAGAATTTTACATGTTCTATATTGTGTTACGTGGATTTTAATATATTGATTTCCCCATTGCAATGCATGAGCACTCAACTAGTAACAAATAAAGATTCAATTTATGATTGTTTTGAGCCATTGTATTTTTATAATTAATCAATAAACCCTTCACTTTTTTAGAAAAAATTTGAATGGCAAGAAAATTATCACATGTTGGACCCACCTATATCTATCTATCTATTATATACAAATATATATACAAAAGTTCACTAAACGTCCTATTAAACGCTCCTAAGCCGCTCTAATAAATTAGAAAAATAATACTCTCTTCTTAAATAAATATTTGACGCCGTTGACTTTTTTTTATATATTTTTGGCCGTTCATCTTATTCAAAAAATTTATATAACTATCAATTATTTTCCTATCATTTGATTTATTGTTAAATATAATTTTATGTTTACCTATAGTTTTACTTATTTCACAAAAGTTTTTGAATAAAACTAATGGTCAAACAAGTGTAAAAAAGTCAACGGAGTCAAACATTTAGGGAATAAGGGAGTATAAATTATAAGGAAAAAACAAACATCTAGCCATTAATCTTCCAAACCAGTGGGTCCACTATTTTTAACCATTTGATCAATCTTCCAAAGCATTCCTAAGAAGCCATGCAGCGCTTTAATAAATTAGAAAAATACTAGAATTTCTAAGAACAAAAACAAAATAGATTGCCACTATTACCACTTAAACTATAGTGGGTCCACTATTTTTAACCATTTGATCTATCTTTTGATTGCAATGACGCAACATGGTATTGGTGATGCTGGGTGCGATGAGCGTAGGCTGAAACATGAGAGGAACATATTGGAGAAAACAAATCTCAATTTCAAGATTAGATTAGTTATGTACGGGTTTAGGCTTATATGACATCTATCTTGTTATCTTGTCAGGTATATTTCTCGGCATATAGAACACCTCCCCAACGGACAACATATACCTCTATAATGGTCCTAAACTAACATGTGACATTTTAATATGAAGAAACCCCTTATAAATTATGGGGAAAAGGGAAATATCTAACCATTGGTTTTCAATTAAATGGAAGGATCCATTAATTTAAATTGGATATACCTTTACAAATGTATAACTAAAACCAGTGGACCAATTAGATAATAAAAACAAAGTCCTCTCCCTCTCCCCTGCCATACTTATCCAAGCTTGAGGGCCGCTGGGCCAGTGGCATCAAGGCAGAGGGAGGAGGAGAGGTTGCTCTCGATGTTGTGGCTAGCTAGGAAAGTCATTGGTGGTGGTGTCGGCTAGGAGGGATAGAGAGTGGGGAAGAAAAAGGTGTTAGTAGTGGCCCCATGGCGGGAAGGGGGGCCAAAGAAGAAGAGAGGAGGGAGGCATGTCAACGGCGGATAGGGAGGGGAAGTGGTGAGGAGGGGAGGTGGCGGCTAGAGGACGGATGAGGAGGGGGTGGAAACCGAGCTGATCGATTATGCTAAGTGTTAAATTTATATGACGAACTAGCTAATGAATCTCTCACTCCATATATTTTAGATCTAACGATGTCTATCTCCATCATTATGTGGATTGAACCATACTCCATAAATATCGGTTAACAATGAATCGATAGAGATAGCATTTTATAATTAGAGGAAAAGCAAAACATTTGACCCTTGATTTTCTCTTAATATGATTAACCTTTTATTTTACACCATTAGAAAGAAAAAAATCGTACACTCCATCGCCTAAATATACCCATCCATCATGTTATTGTGTACGTCTCTCTTGCAATCGCCTAAATATACCCATCCCATTCGGTGCACGTAGGTATGCACAAATATAATTTAGATATATGTTGGTTCAGAACTATCAACTTAGATCTACGTTAAAGAAACCAAAATCCTACCTAGCCATAAAAAAAATTAGGTCCTTATGGTTATAAAATTTTAATTTAATATATGTTAGTCTATGGCAACTAAATAGCGATAAAATATCATAGAAATTTTGATAACATATAAAATGTCAATACCTATTATTGTAAAGATCTATCTATTAAATAACAAGGTTCCTTAAATGTTCTCTTAAGCACTACTAAGACGCCATGTGGTGCTCTAATAAATTAGAAAAAAACATATTAATTATAAGTAAAATAACATCTAGCCATTAGTTACCACTTAAACCGGTGGGTCCACTATTTTTTAAACCATTAGATCAATCTTTCGAACTCCAATGATGGCATGATATCGAATTAATAGATAAGTAATCAATAATTTTATATCAAAATGACAAGAATTTTTGAGCTACACATTTTTATTCCTAATCTGTCTAAATTGTTCCTATAATTATAAAATCACTGTTAACAATTTAAGAAATATGACATCTAGGCACGGCCGTGCACTTTGCATGCCACCCAAATAGCAATAAAATGATCCACAAAATCGACATCATATATTAAGTCATCATACACCATTTTACAAACATGCATATCTAGATTAAATCAGCAATACACAAACAAAAAAAATAGAAATTTAACAATTAAACAATATTCTTTGCAGGGACAAACATGCATACCCATTTAATTGTCATCTGAATCAACTAAAAAATTATGAATATACTTATATGACATGCTTTATATTATTAGTATAACTGTTAGTCAAAATTTTTAAATATTAACTTTGCTACATAGAAGCACATCATTTATTTATGGATGGAGGGAGTATCATACATTATAATTTAAACAAATAGCTTGGAAAAAAATATCGAAGCAAATGTTACACAAAAGATTCAAAAGGGCCCAAACTAAACCGAGAAGGTAAACATAATTCAACTAAACAAATTTCCTTTAGAGGCATGAAGTTTTACACATTTATAAATTTTCAAAACAGGGCTTAATGCACCTTCCTAGTTTATCTCTAGAAGCTCCTAGCTAGTTCCTCAAATACTTGTACTTCTACACAAATCTAGTCAAGGCTAGTCAACTACTATACCAGTAGCTTCTAGTGGTTCTCATAGCCAGTGAGTAGTAGCTTCGAGTAGTATGTTCATGAAGTCTCTCCTCCATTGCTACTATGTCGGTTGTGGAGGCTATATAAATAGGCAGTCATGCTAGAGAGTGAGATGAGATGAAGTGTGAGAGGTGACTCCCCAATGTACTGTCCTGTTGAGTGAAGAAATATACCAGCACATAGCGCACATAGCACACGAGCTCTCTCTGTTATCACACACACGTCACCAGAAAATAAAATCCCTTGCTCCACAAATAAATTAGTTCCAATAGCCGAACCGTTGTCCTAATGCCGATCCATTCTGTCTTGGTCTTTCGCCAGCATTGTGTGATTAGGACGTGGGCCGGGCACTCGCGTCGGCGGGGAGAGGAGAGGAGAGCCAGTGCGCGAGGAGAGCCGATGCAGCGTGGGGCGCTTGACCTAACTGACCAATGACTCTATCACACAATTCCGCTATTGAATTTAGATAAATGTCTATCCAGATTCATGCTAGATTCTTATAATTTTACAGCATTTCGGTCATACCAGTGATAACATTCTAGCTCTGCGTGACAACAAAGTCAGTCACGAGTAAGTCTTTACACATACTACAACAGAAGAATATATATGGTCATTATCTTAAATAAAATACAAGTAGTACCAGATAGCACTAGATGCAGAGCCTAGTTCAAAAATTAGGCTCTTGGTGTTTAAACCTGCCTATTCGGGTTAACTTGCTTGCATTTATAATTAATAGTATTTCTTTAGTAGCAGAATACATATTCATCAAGAACAAGACACCTATGATGACTTGGTAAATCTTAAAAGATGATGGGCTTGTCTTCAAGATGATGGGCTTGTCTTCAGCTTATATGGATAAGGTGCATGCATATACATTGATAGAGATAACCATGCGCGTCTTATGAGCGCCAGTATTTCACAAATGAGCTTTGCTTCATTGATGGTATATTAGTACTTTCTTCTTCTCAATACAAAGCTACTTATGGTATTTTTTTAAAAAAGGTTAAATTTTAGGTGAGAGAGTCACTACTACAGAACACCTAATAAGGACGTCTCTATAGGTGGCGGTTCCGCTAAAACCACCACCTATAGACATATTCCCGCCTATCGTGAAAAGTTAAAAACCGTCACCTAACAAAAACCGCCACCTACAATGTAAAAGAACTGCTATAGGTGGCGGTTCTCAGCAAAAACCGCCACCTATAGTGCTGACAATAGGTGACGGTTATTTAAAAGAACTGCCACCTATACTCAAAATTTGTAATTGGTATTTCTCACTCATAATAACTCTAAATTTGATGATTCTTTTTTATGATTTTTCTAAAAATCATGATCTTTTATTTAATTGTAATGTTTTAATCAATTGCTATTTCTTGGATCTTTATCATATAGATTGTTTTAAGCTACATATAACCACCATTATGAAGTAACACACAAAAATAATTATCTTATATACATAAATATATTTTTCATATATAAGTTGACTCGTAAATATATTTTTTTATATGTAATAGGCTACATATAAGTTGACTCGTAGAATTTCAAGAATTTTGGAGCCGATTTACCATTTTCTATATTTTAATTGAATTTCTACATGGTTATTAAAATTAACTCAAAATTGAACTACATGTGCGTCTAATAAGCTACAACAAATTGCATAAAAATGATATTTGGGCTCATATGACCCATTATAGCTCATGTCCAGGATAAAGATGACAAATTAAATTATTTTCTATGGATAATTCAAATTTCTATATCCAAATTAACACATAAAAATTGTAATAATATGTAAATTTTGTCAGAAAATTCTACCAATTGACAGGATAACATATTTTTGTCCATAAGCTTTACATAAAAAATTCAAATATTTTTAATAAAGTGAGACCATACATTGTTCACAAATGGATACATCTCTCACGTAATTTCTTATACTCAAGATAAATGTATTCATTTGTAAACAATGTATTGTCCAACTTTATCAAAACGATTTAATTTTTTTATGACAAGCTTATGGACCAAAAATACGTTGTCATACCAATTTTCCGAATTTTGTAACCAAATTTATATATTATTGTAATTATTATGTGGTAATTTGGAGATAGAAATTTTAATTGTCCCTATAAGACAATTTTATTTGTCATCTTTCTTCTTGACATGAGATAGAATGAAACATGTGAGTCAAAATATAATTTTTCTCATTTTTTTATCTTATTAGATGCACATGTAGTTCAATTTTGTATTAATTTTGATAACCATATAGAAATTCATTTAACACATAGAAAATATTAAATTAGTTCCAAAATTTTGAAACTTCTACCAGACAATTTATACATTTATACATAGTCAATTACATATAAAAAATATATTGGTATGTATATAATAAATATTTTTATGTGTCACTTCACAATGATGCAATGAAATAAAAAGAAAAAATAAAAAAGTTAAAGCCTGTTCGGCCCAAATGGCCCAACTATTTCTGGCCGTTGATCGCCATTAGATGGCTCTGATCGTGCCCCAGTGATATAAAAGAACCAAACCCTAACCCTAACCCATCAATCTCCCTCTCTTTCCCTCTCCCTCTCCCTCATCCCCTGGCCTGGGGCACGGCCAGGCGGGTGACGGGAGCGGCCCGGCGCTGCCGGTCGGCGGCTGACCTCCCGCGTCCCTCCAGATCCAGATCTGGAGGGACGGTGGCGGCGACTGAGCATGGTGACGGCGGCCCGGCGGCGATGACGACGACTTCGGCGACGGCGCGACGATGACTCTGGCGACGGCGACGGTGCGACAACGACACCAGCGAGCAGCGACGATGGGTGACGGGTGAGGCAACGACGGTGGCCCAGCGACGAAGACGGCGGCCCGGCGGCGAAAACATGTATAAGAAGTTGTTGTTTAGAGGTGTCATAAGAGATTAGAGGATATTTGGAGCTCTCCAATGCCTTTAAAATTGAAACACTTGCTATGGCTAGCATACAAAGGTAGGATTCAGTCTGGTGTTGAGCTGAAGAAAAGAAATTGGGATGGATCAGAGTTTTGCCTCTTATGTGGAGAACTAGAGGATGCAGAACATATTCTTTTTCATTGTGTACCTGCCAGATTTATTTGGTGTTTATGCAGAGATGCTTTCAGTTGGCCTAGGACTCCTTTGTCCTTTGAGGACTTTTTTAGCTTGGTGATTGGTTCCCCTGGCAATAGAAATGCTAAAGTTAGAGTTCTTTTGCTAGCAGCTGTGGGATGGCAATTGTGGTCAGTTAGAAATGACATGATCAGAGCTGCTGCTTACAAATCCACTCACCATTCCCCTTCGTGTGATATGTCTCTTACTGCAGTGGGAGCCGCTGGTGAAACCCGCTGAAGTAACGACGATTGAAGCCTGGACCCATGCCCTCCAGGAGGCTACGGCGCAATTCAGACCGAGAAATGGAATTGGCTGAAATTCTTTCTTTTGCTTTTTCTCCCCCTGCGTGGGTGATCCTCAGGCCATGTGATTCTCTGGCAGCCTTACTTCTCTGAAGGGAGCGTTTTGGTATCAAAACTGTAGCATTAAAAAGAAATAAAATTATGTAAAGCAAACGTGAAAAATTCAACATAGCAATAACATATCTCATAAAAATATTTATTTAGATATATATAATATTATTTCATTAGCAAATCACACGCATTAAGTTATTAAAAAATTAACACAATCTACTGACCAATGACTCTATCACACGATTCCTCTATTAAAAAAATATAAAGACTAGTAATGGATGTAACATGTTATAATATTATGAATTTAAATAAATGTCTGTTTAGATTGGTTCTTATAATTGACAGGATTTTGATCGTACCAATGACAACATTCTTGTTAGAAAATTAGCCCCGATCTCGACATCGGCAGCTAACCGCGGAAGCACAGGAAGAACATCATAGGAGATTCAAACGTTACGACGACACAGACTCACTATGTTTTTTAACGTGTTTCGGCCAAACCTACTCTACGGGACAATGATTACGGACGCTCCTCCTCGATCCAGCATAACTTCAGCTTACAGGGTATCCAACGACCACACGGCCGGTTGGCTATACCGCCGACGGTCGTTCCCTACACTTACCTATGCTACTGCCGTCATGCGGTTACTCCTAGGTATGCCTTCCTATTTAAAGGAGAGCCAGGACCGAATCTAATACTGATTCAATCCTACACCTGATACAACTCCAAGTCCTAAACTGTAACCGACTTTGTACACATATTCAACACAAACTCTAACAAACTCCACCTTGGCGAATATGTCACACCAATCTGGATCTTGTCCCTTGCGCGAACCTCCATGTACCCGGACTTGAGTTGGTTGCTTTTACAGCCCATGACAAGCCACCCGACAAGTCTTCAACAGACTTACTGTCAAGAGATTCCGCTATCTTCCCGTAATTTCTTCCTTCAGACTCCACCTGCAACAGTGCTCCATCTTCTCCTTTATCATCACAGTTGTCTTGCCAAGCAAAATTGAATTTCTCCCTAGCTGGCCAAACTAACAAATCCAATCATCCACACTTTCCGCATCCATGACTAATTAACTGATACCGAGAAATCACCGTCGCACCAGTCTCACGAAGAATTACCACAATAGCATCTCTTTGCCTTCAGTGACGCAGTTTTTATATATCCCCATCTCGCCGACCCACGGATCCGGATATACCATGTACTGCCAGACATCACCGCTGACTCCATCAACAGAATTTTACCCGCTGTTGTCCGGATATTCCTCAATCAATCTGTCTGCAATCTCCGTCGAGCCCCTACGTTGACTTAGCACGTCTTCCATACAGTGCATGCCTTCATCCTTCCTTGCATTCCATGACCCCACAAATACTATAACCACAAACGTGTGTGCATGGACAAACATGCAGTCCCTTCAGGCATGCACATAAATATATGCACGCATATAAACTTGCAACCAGTCCCCATCTGACACGTGTGTTGAGGTATTTGTCTTGGCCAAAGTAATGCATCAATTACCATACATGCAGCTATTTGCCTCCACGTGCATGCAAGCTACTCCAACTCTGACTCGGTGATCGTATCCGAACAAACTTGATCGAAACCAATCCAGTAGCCCGATAAACTACTATACCTTGTGCACACGTAACTACACCCAAGCGTCGATACGCGTCCGTCTCGGATGCCACCACATGGGCCTCCCCGACACAGGAGTCGTCGTTGCTGCTCCTTCGCCGGTACCGCCGTCTCCTCGTCGGAGTCGGCCCGCGTCGAGTTCCGTCACCGCACGTCGCTGCACCACGGCCGTGCATCCCGCGCGAAGCTTGCCCGCAAATTCACTCCGACTTCCAATTGACCGCCCGTCAATCTCGTCGCGAGTCGAAGCCGACGAATCACCCGCCGTCTTCACAGCCACCGATCGACCCAAGCGCTACGTCTAGCCATCTCCTCGTCGAACGCAGCTCATCGAAAGGCACGGACCACCCCATCCGCAGTGTTCGACTCCACCGATCGAGAACGCCGATCGTTTCCAGCTTCAATCAACCCTGAGCGTCACGTCTGACCATCTCCCCGTTAAAAGTAGCTCATCGGAAAGTTTGAGCCGCCCTCCTGACGTGTCCGAAACCACCGATTGGTAGGCCAATCGCTTTAGCCGCCATCAACCCGAGCACCACGTCTGGTCGTCTCCCTGTTGATGCAGCTCCTCGAACGGTTCAGGCCGCCACCTGAAGTGTTCGAAACCACCGATCAAATTCCGTTGATTGCCGCCGTGCTCCACCTTGCGTCAATATCCCACCCGGACATTACTGTGCAATAGTCGCGGTGTGAAGCACCTCCATCATGTCTCTTCCTTGAATCTCCTCGTCATAGCTCTAATACCACTTGTTAGAAAATTAGCCCCGATCTCGACATCGACAACTAACCGCGGAAGCACAAGAAGAACGCCATAGGAGATCCAAACGTGATGACGACACAGAGACACGATGTTTTTTAACGTGGTTCGGCCAAACCTACTCCACGAGGCAATGATTACGGGCGCTCCTCCCCATCTAGCATAACTTCAGCTTACAGGATATCCAACGACCACACGGCCGGTCGGCTATGCCGCCGACGGTCGTTCCCTACACCTAGCTATGCTATTATCGCCGTGCGGTTACTCCTAGGTATGCCTTCCTATTTAAAGGAGAGCCAGGACCGAATCTAACACTGATTCAATCCTACACCTAATACAACTACAAGTCCTAAACTATAACCGACTTTATACACATATTCAACATAAACTCTAACAACATTCTAGCTAGATCTGCGTGACAATTATGACTTACCATGTTAGATAAGCTACGAACACACTAACGTCAGTCACTCCGAGCAAGTCTTTACACATACTACAACCAGAAGAAATGAAGAATATATATGGTCATTATCTTCGATAAAATACAAGTAGTACCTACAGGTAGTACTCGATGCAGAGCCTCGTTCAAAGATTAGGCTCTTGGTGTTAATTTAAACCTGTCTATTCGGGTTAACTGCAGACTTGACACACTTGCTTGCATTTATAATTAATATTTCTTTAGTAGCAGAAGACATTGCATATTCATCAACAATAAGATACCTATGGTGACTTGGTACATTTTAAAAGATGATGGTCTCGTCTTAAAACATGCTTATATGGATAAGGTGCATGCGTATACGTTGATAGGGATGACCATGCGCATCTTATAAGCGCATGTATTTCGCAAATGAGCTTTGCTTCGGTGATTTCTGCTGCCAGTATTATATTGGTACTTATGGCATTCTTTAAAGGGGTAAAGTTTTGGGTGAGAGAATCGTGATTAGTTGAGAGAAGATACTACCCCAATCTTAAAATACTACTGCCTAGTAGGACATAAATTAGTACTCTATCTGGACAGGGGCTTTGAAGAAGACAGAAGTTCAGAGATCTTCATGGGTGGCGACATTGCTGAAGCAAAAAGCTTGCTCCCATGTTTTCAAAGTGTGCAGTTGCATAGTGTAAAGAGAGAGGCAAATAGGGTTGCTCATAGTTTAGCCCAGTTGGGAATGAGGTTGAGATCAAGTGCAGAGTGGAAATTGTGTTTCCCTGCCTTGATTTCAGACCTTCTTAATCAGGAATGTAACCCTCTATTCATTAATTAATAAAGCTCTCCGGTAAAAAAAGATTATATCCCATGTAGTAGTAATAGTACTATTTCAAGACAGAGGGAGTAGGTGAAAAAATTAAATAATGGATGGTTGTGATTGGTGGAGATGGGACAATGTGAGTGTAGAAGTAGTTATATTTTAAAACAAATTTTAAATTTTTTATGTAGTTATATTTTGAAATGGAGGACGTATTTTTATGTGTGTGATTAAGGAAACATTTGTAATTTTGCAATGTATTGCATGTAATGCAAAAAAATATTATTTTATCCGTCCAAACCATGTTTTAAGGACTAATATAATATGCACTACGAGAGAACTCATATTGATTAGTATATTTGTGCCGGTTCAAGAAAACTCAGTACAAATAGAGGACTTGCCATCCCCGTATCCAATTTATGCTAATACCCGACACAAATGACTACTGGTTTGTTCTGGTTTGTAGTAATACCTTGCATAAATAAATATCAAGTTTATTTGTGTCGCATTTGTTACGAACTTGTACAAATAAATATTTATTTGTATCAGTTATTTAAAAAGTAACTGGTACAAATAAAAAGGACCGTGCATTGTGTGAGCTCCAGCTCGAGCCGTGTGTCAAACACAAAGCCTGAGGGCAAGACTGGTCCTTGCCTCCTCCGCCTCAAAATACAACTAGCTAAGATTGGATGTGACATCACCTAGGACAATGAATCTGGACAACCCTCCGTCCAGATTCATTGGACTAGAAAACATCATATATATCCAATACTAGGTTTTACTATTTTGAGATGGTGGTAGTATCTCTTTGTGTCGGTCAACGGTCACAACTCCCCTCTCTCTCTCCCTTTATCTCTTTTGCATTATTCACAGCTCCATCCACTCCTTTCTCCCAAAAATCCATCTATGTCCCTTTACGCGACGTCAGCCGGCGGCGCCGACGGAAGAGGGCACACGAAGACAGCCAGTGGCGAAAGCGGCTGGCGATGGTAGAGGCTCCCTTTCAACGGTAAGAGGTAGCGGATGAGGCCTTGTGACGGCCGGCGAAGGCAAAGGATAGATCTCACTCAACCAATAAGGATATATTATCTAGAGATGTAATTATGAACACCAACTGATGCACATGAATGGCAATAATGTAGAAATTTGAAACCCTGATGAAGCTCTATGCAGAATTACTTATAAAAAACTCTATCCAGAATTAATCAACATGCATAAACTTATCAAGCCGATGTACAATACAGAAGGTTGGACTTAACCAAGACAGTTCATAACAAAGATAAACTTGACAAATTTAAATAAGTCTATCAGTCTTAGATAAAGTGGTAGAAATATCGTATCATATTAGTGCAAAGTTTCTTACAAAGATATTGATTTTAGAATATTGGGACAAACCGAGAAAGTATTAACTAGATGATAAAGACAACAAAGCCGATCAAAATTAGACGATACAATTAAGACGTATGCGTAGCTAATCCAGTATATTAGACTTAACCGAGAATATGCTAAATTAGCCGACATGATACCAAGTTTGACAAGATTTTATTTGATGTCGGTGATCGAACCTAAACTTGTCAAAAACTTAGCCAACTAGGGTGGCAATGCAATGAATAGTTATATTAATGATTGTCTGTTCTTTATAATACCATGGGCTTACATAGTTATACCCTTGGTAACTTGACTCTGACTTAAACATGGCACGATCGTCTTAACATATTGCAATCATAACAAACAAAAAAAACTAAGACACCTAGACTTAAAAAATTGAAAACCAATCGACCTTCTTTTGGACACTAACCTAACATATTACAAACGGACACCATATTAGAAAATCGATACAACTACGACGCCTGTGAACCCTACTTAGGCTCACGCCATTCCTCCAAGAATTGAGAGAAAAGACCTTGTCGCAGCCAAGGGAAGAGGGGAGTTTTGGGAGGCAGACAATGGTGTGGTCGCCACCCGTGTCGGCCTCCATCTTCGCTTGCAGTCTCCATCACCCTGGTTGTTGCATCTACCGAGCCTGATATCGTCGCATCCCACCACCCTTTCACTCAGGGGATTAAGATCCTCTGATTTAACTTCTTCATAAACATTAAGACTGAAATGTGGGCCCATGAACGATGAGGCCCATATGTCATCCTCAATGTCTGTGTGACTTTAAGTCAGAGGATCCTAATCCCGCTCAAGTGATACCCTGGACACTTATAGCATGGAAATATAGTACGGTTTTAAATAGAAGTATAATATCCACTGCCTAGAAAAAATTAAAAATCGCCAAAGAAATATAGTGTAACTATTTATAATATAGAGATGTGCGCTTGCTACTTTACTAGTGCCGCGTGAACGAATTGGAGGACGTCCAAAGCTAGCAGGGAGGCAAAAAGGAAAAAAGAGAGAGAGAGAGGAGGAGAACAAGCGACTGATCAGAAAGGGTAAGCTTTGGGTGCCATTTTCACGGGTGCGGATAAGAACCAAATGATGGGTCCGGGAAAAAGAAGAAGAAATGTGGCTTAATCTTGACGTTAGAAAAAGACTACCGGTTTAGATAACGTGGAATCCACTCGGTGCAGCCTACATTACCCAATATGGCTCACCAGCTGCGTATCCGTATCGGATATGTCTCGGATACGGGATACGTATCGGATACGCTCCGATATATATCCTGTACATGTCCTGTAATTTTCTGATTTTCACATAATAAAAATAATTCCCGATATACGTCCCGATACTTCCCAGATGCGTTTCAATCCTGCGACAGCACCTCCTCCGCCCAATCTCGCGAATCGCATCCATCGTACCGTCGCATCCTGATGCCTCCGCCACCGGCCGTAGCGCCATTGCCTTCGCCAGGAGCCACGTCGCGCCGCACCATGGTCGCTGCTCATCACAGCGCCACGCACTGAGCCCTCCCAAATCCCAGTCTTGGAGATTCGTCGTAGGCGCCGCTGCCGTATAGCGCGCTGCGCTGCAGGCACGGCGCCTCATCCTCCGCTTAGCCCAAGCACTGTTCCGGCCACCAGCACCAGCGCAACGCCTCCGCCGCTGCCGCCGCAAACAAGCATATTGCCGTCCGCTAAGCAGACCATCACAACTGAGTACTTTTGCTTCGTTCTCGTGGCAAATTCTCTATTCCCCTCTTCATGCCAATCATGTTTATATGTATTCTTTAAAGCATGTCTCTTATATTTTAAATAGGTCCAATGCACTACTCCAGTAAATACTAATGCATCTGTTGGATCCAATGTACCATGGAACCTTAAAGTGCTAATGCATGAATTAGCAAGTAGTGGGGCAGCAATAGCGTGCTGCTCATTGCCTTCTCTTTTCAGTTTATTAGCCTTATTAACATATATTTGTCAATTCGCCTCAGAATTATTGGTAGCTGGCAAGCTTAATCGCTTTACTGATTTCCTTTTTAAAAATCATTAGTTTTTTACGAGTGACGAGTCAAATTTTTTATTTTAATTAAATATATATAGACGTATCCCCGTATCCTAAGTTTTTGGAAAATGACGTATCCCGGTATCGCCGTATCGCGTATCCGTATCGGCGTATCGGGGTAGCATAGGGTGCAGCTGAGTCCAACTGTAGGGGGACCCCTACTCCAATTTGAAGATAGGTTTACAGGCATGAAAAACCTCCACTGTACGAATATCCTCTCTTCATCACATAATATAATAAAGCAGGAGACAATTTAATCTTTTATAAGACAATATATATGGACATGTTTATGGTGTTTGGATCCAGGGACTAAATTTTAGTACTTGTCATATCAGATGTTCGAGTGCTAATTAAGAGTATTAAATATATACTACTAATAAGACTAATTACATAAATAAGAGCTAATTCGGGAGGCAAAACTTTTAAGCCTAATTAATCTTTAATTAGGATTTTTTTACTGTAGCATCATATAGGCTAATCATGGATTTATCAAGCTTAATATATTCGTCTCGTGAATTAGTCCAGATTTATGGAATATGTTTTATCATTAATCTATGTTTAATACTTTAAATTAGTGCTGGGACATCCGTTGTGACAATGACTAAAAATTTTAGGGTATGTTTAGTTTAGGGTGTGTTTAGATCCAGGGTGAAGTTTTGGCACATCACATTGGATATTACATAAGATGTCGCATGAGGTGGTTGGGCACTAGTAAAAAAACTAATTACATAATCCATCATTAGCAAATATGTACTATAGCATAACATTGTCAAATCATAAAGCAATTAGATTTGTAGTCGTAAACTATGTAATTAGTTTTTTAGTCTATATTTAATACATCATATATATATCTAAATATTTTGTAAAATTTTAAGGCGAGATCTAAACACCGCTAAAGTCTCTCTTCAAACAGGGCATTACGCGGGTTGCCCTTTACTGCTGCATTGCACGACCGACGACTCTGCCACATGCACAAGGTGACGAATTTCAGTCAGAGCAATGTCGCAAAATTATGTACGTTATAAGTGACAATTGTGACTAGCCGTGTTTGACGGGCTAGGAAGACAGCAACATCTCACTGCCACCATGAAGACTTTACTCATAAGGGTGTGTTCAGTAATTACAAAACCCGTCTATAAACTGTGAAACGAATTGTTTAAGCCTAATTAGCTCGTCATTAGCACATGTTTACTTTAGCACAACATTGTCTATTCGTAGACTAATTAGACTAAAAATCATCCCACAAAATACACACAATCCATATAGTTAATTATTTTTAGTCTATATTTAATACGTGTGTTCAAACATCCAATGCGATGGATGAAAAGTTTTTGGGTGGGATCTACACACCCCCTACACCCCTAGATGACAGTTGTGAATTGCCGTGTTTGATGGGGCTAGGAAGACAGCAACATCTCACTGATAGGAAGACTTTATTCATAAGTGATAATTGTGACTTCCGGTGTTTGACAGGCTAAGAAGATAGAAACACCGGTTACTGCTAGAAAGACGCCTAGAAGTTTTGTCCTATGATATTAAGAATGTTGCAATCTTTGCATGTAGTCAAGGTTTATCCGTGCTATGATATCCTCGTTGACTGGTTCCCTCGCAGTGGCGGACCCAGGATTTTCATCCTGGGTGTGCACACAGCAAAGCGAACCATAAGCCTCAATAAAAAAAAAGTTCATATAAGTCTTGAATAATAAAAATAGGTACATATAGTTCATAGGAGTTACTAGAGAATTCACTTTCTTTGTGCCCACGACATGCCAACCCTTGGCGTAGAATAAACCTCAAGCATCTCAATGAATAGCTCAATCTAGTACCGTAAAGACGCTTCTCCTCCTCGGTTTGCTTCACAATAAAACCATCAACAAAAGAGTTTGGCTTTAAAAAAAACTGTATTTCTCTTGAGCCTGATTATGAAGACTTTTTATGCCACCCACATATTTATCATTGCATCGTACCTATTCCAATATCCAAAACCCTCTTGAACCAATTTATCACCCCCAACAGTTTTTTTCCTTGAATAAGTAACAAACAAAGCAAAATACCGCATCCTCTTCATATCTGATTTGATTAACTAATCAAGTGTCTAATGCAGTAGTGCCAAACCTATAAGTAGGGTTGTAATTGACTTCCTCACTTTAGCAGTTCAGACTTCAAGTGCATCAATCAGATTCAGAGAATCAGAGAAAGATAGAGACTAAAAATTGAAATGGGCAAATTGCAATATTACATACCTGAGGTTAGTAGGCAACAGAAGATGCAGCTACACAGGCACACAACAGAGCCCTTGCCACCGGGCGCCAGACGCCACCACGCCGGTCCCCTGCTTGCTGCCTTGCGGAGTTGCCGCCGGAAGCCACGGCCGTCTACTGCTGCCTCGCTGCAGGGTGCCGGGTGCTGCGGCATGGTGTTGCGCGCCTTCTGCGAGCTTCCCCTCGTGCGCATGGCCACGCCGCGCCGTGCCGCCGTCCGCCCGCCGCCGCAACCACACGGGACAGAACAAAGAAAATCAAAGCAGCCGCTCCTGTATGGACTCTAGATGAATTGATCGATGCTTGATGCAGGCCTGAGTGGGCTGCTTGCCTGTCTCCATTGGTTTTGGGCCTTACAAGATGCTAAATAAACAACCCATCTATCAATTTGGCCTGGTGGTATTACTACATACTAAATGTCGGTGATATGGATATAGGGTATCCACAGGAGGATAAACTTGGTATGGCACCCACAAGTCTGCCTCCGAGGGAGGAGTCGAGGCAGCCCGATGCCTCGCCCAAATATAAGGGGCTAGGTGATCGCGGCAGCCCGATCCACCCCGGACCTGTGCACCAGGACTACGCCCACTCAGACCCATGCGGCGCACCCCCGGAGGGGTCGGGCTTTGGGTTTGGCAAGGAAGCCACATCCCGCAGAAGGGGTTCGGGCCACCCGAGGCCACGTGGCACGTCCTTGAGGAGGGCGCGCCCGGAGGCCTGCGGCAAGGCCGCGCCCCGCAGAAGGGGCTTGGGCCACCCGAGGCCACGTGGCACGTCCCTGAGGAGGGCGCGCCCGAAGGCCTGCAGGGAGGCCGCGCCCCGCAGGAGAAGGTTGGGCTATCCCCGTGGCTTGAGAGACTCGGGCGCGGTGCGCATGTGTATGATCATAGCACGCCCCAACGGCCAACTACCGCATTTAGTGCGATTAGAGAGGTCTGGCGCCTGCCCCCTCGCATTTACTGCGATGTGAGACGCGGGTGACAGGCCCTCATCATCACCTATTCACCTCCTTTCTCTTGATTCGAGGGAAAGGGGGTGGGGCAACCAAAGTCTTCCCTCGGTGACAGTGCGCTAACAGCGCTGTCGCCGCGGGACAGCACGCCTCTCCGCCCCGTCTCCGTCGCATTTAATGCGACGGACGGATGCGTGGCAGAGGGGCATGAGTACTCTACTCTCCTACTCCCTGCCTAGGTTAGTCAGTGGGACGCTGACAAGCGGGCCTCGCTACTGGTTGGGTAGGATGACATCCCCAAACATCAAATCTTCGGTGACCTCTTCGCCCATTTTCTTCGCCGACCACCGCGACGTGGCAACGGGAGAGGGAGGCAAGGAAGCACAGGCGACAAGACAGGGCAGACATGCCCGCTCCAAGTGGGAGAACATCCCTCACACATGAAAAAACAGTAGAGGACCACTGTGGTGTCCCCTTGAACTATAAAAGGAGGCCTTGGTCCTTCGTAGAAAGGAGAGGAGGTTGGACCATAGAAATCCATATATCACCTCAATCACCAGCTCTAGCACGGCCCGTGAGAGAACTCCTCATTGTAATTCATCCTTCACCACATAGTGCAAGAACAGGAGTAGGGTATTACGCTTCCCTGGCGGCCCGAACCAGTATAAATCTCTGTGTCTTGTGCGCGTAGCAGAATTTTCCTTCGTGCCCACCTTCTTCTTCCCCTCAACTCAGGCCTTGGCATTTCGCACCCCTGTGCTGAACCGAAAAGGGGGTCCCCGGATCCCCGCGTGTCGTGCACACGCATCGACACTAAAAAATTTTCATTTTTTTGGGTATGCCTGTGCACACCCGGCACGCCCCCTTGGTCCATCTGGCCTCGATCGTGGTAACTTTTAGGCAACAACTGTTTTTTTACAACTTAGCTAATCACTTACACTTCTTCTCCTTTGGTTCGATGTTGCTCACCAACGATGATAAGAGCAAAACTCAATTGACTAACACATTTTTACTTTTAGCTTAAAATTATTGTAATCTATATAAATGAGATATATTATAATAAGCTAGACTAATGTAAGCAAAATATAATAAAGCCGTGGGCTGTTTCTTTATTGGATTATTACAAGCAGGATTATGGCTGCGTTCATTTGTAGCAAGAGAAAATAGTGCCAATAACTTCAAACAGGTTTTTCTCTCTTTTTCCGTGTGCATGCTTCCCGAACTATCAAACGGTGTGTTTTTCGGAAAAATTTTCTATACAAAAGTTATTTTAAAAAATCAAATTAATCCATTTTGTAAGTTTAAAATAGTTAATACCCATTTAGTCAGGTACTAATGACTTTTCTCGCTTTAGGTGCAATACTATTCTAATTTTCCAACCCTCCAAACCTTCATAAACGAACACAGCCTATAGGGTTTGCAATTTTAAAATGGGAGTAAGGTGGGTTATTTTTCACAATAATTTGAAAAAAAAAACTCATGTGGAGGAGCTTATCATATTAATAGTAATATGAGCTAGCTTATGCTACCTCCGTTCTAAAATATAGCAACCTCAACCCAGATACATATACCCATGTCCATATTCGTAGTCCTATAATACATCTCATCTAAGTTAAGGTTCCTGTATTTTGAGATAGAGGAAGTAGTAAGCTGCTGTACTAATATACCTATTTCTCCTAGATTATTTTGTATAATCTTGATTACCATACTCCCAAACTAAAAGAAATAGGACCTAAAAATTTGGCTATTGATTTCTATTGGTATTTCTTATTGTCATCCCTAGGAACATAATTCCTAACGACGGTAACTTGAAATAATCAATGATAATATATGGTTTGGCAGAAATGAATCCACAAGCACACGGATATATCATTGTAGCATTTCACCCGGGAGTATTCCAAGGTATCGTATTTATTTAATCCCAAAGGAAGATTTGCAAAGTGTAATCATTCTAATAAAATACATACACATGTATAAGTCATAGTTTTAAACAGGGGTAAGAAATATATCTTGGGTAGAGTGACACAAGCGAAGGATCTAGCTAAACTCTATATCAATCCTAAATTAGTCTAAGTAAGAGCAGTCATAGTATAGTTCTATTTTCTGTACTTTATGAGACACTTTAACATCTTCCAACTAGTATACAACAGTGTGGTGTACCCTCCTTATAATGCAGCTATAACTAAGCCTAGACCTAGTTATGCCCTCCCGGTGCTTCGCAAAATTACCCCGGCCTGTCGATGCGTGTGCTCGACACGCGGGGATCCGGGGACCCCTTTTTGGGTTCGGCACAGGGGAGCGGTGTACGAGGGTTCAAGCTTGAGGAGAACAAGAAGGTGAGCAGTGGATCGAAAAAAGGCAAAGCAGATGAGACACGGGATTTATACAGGTTCGGGCCGCTATTGGAGCGTAATACCCTACTCTTGTTCTTACTGTTTATATGGTGAATGAAGGGTTACAAGATTTGGTATGGTGATTTTTCTGCGCTACAATCAGGGTATCCCTGACTCTTCTCCCTATCCCTTTTTCTGCTATCTAGATGGAGTTCTTCCCTAGGGGAGCTGAAGCTGATGACTGAGGCGAATACGATTTAAGTTACCCACGGTTTTGTGAGCAATGACCACCCCTTTCTATGGTGGACTCGGGCCTCCTTTTATATTGCGAGGGGACACCACAGAAGCCCTTAACTTTTTCCCCCGCTCCACGCGCCGGTGCGGCCCTTGTCCTGTCTTGTCGGGGTCTATCCCTATACCTGCTCCTGTTGCCACGTTGCGGGAGGTGGAGAAGAAAACGGGCGTCGTGGCTGCCATGCTGTTGACGAGGGGAGTGGCCGACCTACCTACCCCAGTAGGGCCCACCTGTTGGTGGCCCTTCGACTGGAGACGGTGTGGCGTGGCATCCCCAATGCCTGCACTCTCTCTCCCACGCAGCCGTCCAACGTATTAAATGCGACGGTGACCTGGAGAGGGGCATGCGTGAGCTGACAGCGCAATCAGTTCGCGGTTATTAAGGAGGACTTTTGTGCTCTCCACCCGACCGAGGCAAAAAGTGATGATGAGCACTGACAGGCGCGCCTCACATCGCATTAAATGCATCGGGGCACCGCCTGGCCAGAGCTTTTACATTAATTGGGGTAGTTGGGGGTTGAGCTCGCCCCTCTCCTAGAGAGGTGCGGGTCGATGGATGGGGGTCCAGGTGACCCTGAACCCTACCATCTGGGAAGTGGCAGCCTCCGGGCAGCCCCCGAGCCAAGTCCCCTGCGGGATGGCCTTGTGGCCGCCCGTGGCTTGGACCCTTCTGATCCCTTCTGGGCATATCTTTAGAATGCACTGGTGCGCAAAAAGGTATTTCCCTCCATACTCCGCACTCTTATCATACACCTGGGCCCATATCACCGATAGTAGCCCCCGGTGTTGACTAGGACTGAAGAAGGGTTTGGGAGCGGTTGACGCCATATAGTTAAGTGAATGGGTCTGGGGTATACCATGCCATAGCTAACGATGGGTGTACGATTGCTGTTGTTTTTTTTGGTTAAGTTCACTAAGTGGGGGGCGTGTTATCTGGGCCACGCGCACGGGGGGGCCCATCCAACTGCCTGCTTCCCACCGTTCCGAGTAGTGCGCCTGGTGGACGCGAAATCCCAGGTGGCGTGGAGCGCGAGGTGGCGTGGCATGTGAAAGTGGAGCGAAATTAATGCCGGGGAATGCGAGGGGGCAGCGGTTGCTTATAAAAATGGATCTGCAAGGGAGGGATCAGTTTCTACGCACCCCTCAACCATCGCCTATTTATCTCCCAGCGCCCTTGTCCTTTCAACTCCTCCTTCTCCGCCACTCTCTTCTCCCCGTCCTCCGGTGCCCTCGTCGAGATGACTCGCGACGCGCTGCCAGTACCAGGGAGTGTGCTCCCCAAGTCCACGGTTCGCTCTGCGGATGCTAGGAGCATGCTGAACAAGTACTTGCCGCGCGGTATCCGCAGCAGTAGCGATGTGCCGGTGGAGTGGCCTGCAACGAAGATGGTGATCTTTGCCTCCTCCGCCATGGTTGGGATGGTCTCGCCCTTTTCCTCCTTTGACGTGCTGGAGTTCTACGACCTCCAGCTGTATCACCTCACTCCCAACGCGGTCTTCTACCTCTCCGTCTTCGCATATACCTGCGAGATGTTTGTGGGGGTGATGCCGTCGCTTCGCCTGTTCCAACAATTCTTCCTCGTGTGCAAGGCAGGGTCCCCCGGGGCAGTTGGATACGTCGCTATCCAGCCGCGCAACGACAGAGTTGCAGGCACCCCCTTCATCGAGATCCATCCCCGCTCAAGGTGGCAGAACTGGAGGGCCAACTGGTTCTACACCAGCCTAGGCGACCACCCGCGCCTGCGCCTCCCGACGGGGATTCCAGCAAACCAAGAGAACTGGGGGGGAGCGGCCACACGTCAGGAGGAAGCTAGATGGAGTGCTGGACCGGATCAACTATCTCTAGAGAGGGGGCCTATCCAGCCACGCCGTCATCCGGGACTACCAATCGCGGTGGATCTCGCCGTTGCAGGAGAGGTCGCGTCCGGTGCACAGGTATACAAACTTCAACGACAGCATGCGCACGCACGTTGGCGCCCCATTCGATTGGAGCGAGAACAACCTCGCGATACGGATTCGCCGCACCCTTGGCGTCACCGTGATGGAGTTCACACTACTTCCCCCCGGATTGATCCCCCTATGCCAGGACTCAGCACGCCCAGAGATCCTGCACACATTGCAGGTGGTGGGTGACGGTGTGGGCTCATCGTCAGCAGTGGCAGGTGCCGCTCCGGTGCCAAGTGCAGCCACGGGGGGCAGCGGCGACGGCTATGACGATGCTGACGACGACGTGCCGATTGGGCGCTAGGTCGCCAGGGCTCAAGTAGGAGCGAACCTGGGGCCCCGGACCCGAAAGGGAAGAGGAAGAGGCCGGAATTTGACTCTACGCCTCCCCCATCGCCACCTCGCAGCGGCGGGGCAGAGCGCGTCATCCTCCGCCGTAGATCCGGGGACCCACCAGCGGCAGGGCCTACGGCTACGACTGCAGGGGGTAGTGCCACGGCGTCGGCGGTTGCGGCGGCGGNGGACGCGCCAACAGCGAGCGCGCCGCCGGCAGCGGCCAGCGCCGACGAGACGGTGGGTGTCAGTAGTGGCGCCTCAGCAAGGGCGAAGCCAGTGAGCTCTTCCGGTGGCCCCCCGAAAAAGAAGCGGGCCATCTCCTGGGTCTCGTGGAACTACAACGCCGCTCGGAGGTAATAATTCACGGACACACATATTCCTCAGATGGCCTATGTTACATTTGGGCCATTGCGTTTTGATCTTCTATCTTGTTCATCCTTGTTTCCAGCCACGAGCATCAGCATCTCCACCCCAGGGTTGTGCCTAAGGGTGGTTCAACCTTCGGCTCAGCGGGGGAAATCCCAGAGGGTTCCAGGGCAGTGAAGCCCACAGTATCGGGATTGCCCCATATGGGTTCCGGCTCGGGGGCGGCACAGCCTGATGTAGGGACCGTCCCTGACATTGAGGCGCTGGGCGCGCGCCAAGAAGGCCCCCCCACCATCATCAGGTTCGGGGCGAGCTGGCTCCGATGCGGAGGTGGGGGCGACAGCGGGCAGCGGAGAACGGTCTCCGGAGTCCCCGCCACGGCAGCAATCGCCACCGCCGCGTCAGCCAACATCACCGTCTTTCCCCCCATTTTCTATGCCACACCATCCACTGCCGTCACCACGCCGACCGGCATCGGCGCCGGCTTATCGTAACCCATCGACGCAGCGGGCAGCCACGCCGGAGCGCGAGGCGACGCCGGCTCGGGAGGCAGCGGTGGGTAGCTCCGGCCACGGGGCGCCTTTGTCTCCCCATCCCGTACAAGTGGTGGACCTCGACTCAAGCTCCGACTCCGAATCCGGAGGTGCTCGAATGGGGTTCATGATTGCCCTGGATACAGAGCCCCTCGTGCGGTCTCAGGAGCGCGCGAGGATGATTGTGTCCCGAGCGTTAGAGGAGGCCACACGGTCACCCTGGAAGGGCTCTAGGCTCAAGTTCGGGCCCTGGCCGCCAGGGAGGTTGCAGTGGCGCGGTGGGAGGTCGAGGTCGCTGAAGGGCACGCCAAACTGTCCAAGACGGCGAGGGTGGAGGGCTTCATCCGGAAGCGGGAGGTGGCAGATATCGAGCGTCGTCGGGGTGAGCTCAACGAGACTCTAGAAGACACCATCATTGAGCGACACACCATCGACGTTCGCATCTTGACAGCTGTGGCCGCGGAGGAAGGGGTCCGTACCACCGCCGGGGGTTCATCCGCGATCTTGACAACCGCGACCAGGAGCTCAACCGGCGTGATCGCATTTTGCGAGATGCCAAGGCTGTCACCGTGAACACCGATGTCGAACTCCGGCTTCACGAGGACGGATTGGCGGAGCACGAGAGAGCCCTAGAGGCGGCGCGGCGGGCGGTCGAGGACAAGGAGGCCGCCGTGACCAAGGCCGAGGAGGACTCCGCCGCTCGGGAGGGGAACGTGGCGGCCCAGGAGAGGGCCATTGTGGCGGGGCGTGAGGAGGGTCATACTACAGGCCCAGGAGGGGGTCTCCCGGAGCCTGAGGGCCCTCGAGGAGAGCTAGCAACAGGTCACGACTGCCTCGCGCCATCCGTTGGAGGAGTTGGAGCGATGGGATCGAGCCATTGCCGCCCGAGAGCAGGCGGTTGGGCGACACAGAGGCGCGGGCACAGAGGCTGGGCCAGCGGGAGGGAGTCCTGCCGCCCCAATTGGCTCCGTGCTCCAGCGAAGTGGCGCCAGACCTGGAGCAGGCGTGCCAATGGCTTGCGGATCTAGAGCAAATGCTCGACTTGGGCACCCAGATCATGGCTACGTCTGTTGCACGCCTTCACGAGGCAGCTCGGGAGGTGGGGGTTGTACGCCCCCATCACACCTTTGCCAGCTCCAGCTTGGGGGGATTGGCCTCCCAAGTAGACGTGCTGGCAGAAGGGATCAAGGGAGTGCCAGAGGAGGTCGACGAGGTGGCGAAGGATTCGTCGTACGACCTGGCTCGCCAGGTTGTGACGGTGATCTTGGCGAGCTACCAGGCCCGCGACCCCGACTTCGACCCGTACATTCACACCGAGGACTTTCCCGCGGGTACGGAGGAGGGTGCTCGGTGTCGCATTGCGGATGCTGTTGAGGCCATCATGCTGGGCTTCAATGGGACTCCGGCGGCGTTCCAGCTTGCCTACCGGGAGGATCCACCCGAGGACACGGAGGACGACCCCAGCGACCCACAGGCCGCCTAGGACTCCCCCGTCTATGCTTTTTCCCCTGCATCTTGTGTAAACTGCACTATTTTTCAATATTATTAATGCACTTATCTTTTCCATGATGAACCTGCGCTGTGGTGGCCCATCGTGGCCAACCTTGAAATTTGCTTGTCTTCTTGACTAGCTCCCTGCACATGAGTTCTATTTGTTAGTTAGTTAAGCTTGCTGAATTGAAGCAGATGGCCGTCGTGGCCTCCTGTCTCTATCTGTCCTATGTCGTGGGGCTGGTCCGGGCTCAAGCGGCGTGCATTGTCCGGCAGCTGACGCCTTTCTCGAGGTCTCGGGTAGAAGCAAGGGCATAAAGGGCCAGCAGGGGCGATGCAACGTCCACCCGAGCCCCTAGGCGTTGACCACCCCTAGACGTCGGATGCCCATGCTCGCCGCCGCCTGTAGGCCTGCCAGGAGTCCTTCATACTCGGCCAAAGCCTGGCTCTTGATTGCATAGCGGGCTTCGAAATGCAGGTCGAACTCTGACAATTCAATGGCCTATTTGACTACCCGTCCCATGCCCTCTCGGTTATGCAAGATTTGCCCGAGAGGGTAAGGCGTGACCACCGTTACCCAATATGCCTGGAAATAGTGGCACAACTTCCTAGAAGCCACCAGTACGGCATATAGCATTTTCTGGGCCGAATTCCTCCGAAGTCTTCCATGAACTAGAACTATTCTATTCTTACTTCTAATAGACTAATACTACAAGTAGAGTGAGTTTTATTCCTTGCTTCTGTGTGTGTTGAAGAAGAGAGTGACGCCTCCTTGCTTCTATGGCGGCAACTTACCATAGGAAATGACTACCATGCCTCTCGTAACCGCCATCAGGAGCCAATGGGAAGTCGCCATGTCGAAGGTCGGTGGGGAGAGGCGGTATCTCTGGTTCTGCCGAACCAGGGTGGTTCGGCTAAACCACCCTAGCCTCCCACCGACCTCTCCTTTGGTCTACCTTCTGACATGTGGGTCTCGGTGTCATTGCCACGTGCATTGACGGTTACTTAGGTCGGTAACTCTACCCGTGGACCCTCTCATTCCTTGGGAGTGAGGTTTCCTCCATTTCTTCGTCTTTTTGATATATTTTCTCTAGAAGTAAATAATTGCCAAGTACAAGTGGAAATAGATTATTCTGAAATAAATATGCATTGCAAGCATACCTAATTCTCCACTAGTTTAGTAATATTGACGGTCAAAATGTTGCAATAACGACCGTCAACACAGCCGTCGGCCGATCTATCACGGGATCCCAACCGAACTAATAGTCAGCCGCATCACGTTATCGAGTCAAACTCCTCTGGCCAAGCCGACTCGGTCTCCTCGTCTCCTTGATGCGTGCGCTACTGCTTCTCACAAGCCGCTGCACACGTTCATCTCTTCCACGTGCACATATGCACCACCATGCATAATCGTGCACCTCCAAAGCAAACACCACACACGCTTGCATGCATCGATCCACACATGCATGCACACACTGTGCTCTATGCACCACCGAGCCATACATCATCACCAACCATGCATGCACACGTACACACGCATGCATGCACGTCGTCATCATCCGATCTCCTGTGTAGTACACAACCTTGTACATACACATCAATCCTCTTCGCAATTATTCAGCGCTCGCACATCAACCATCTCAAGCCCATTACGAACACATCCTCACACGGTGTCCCTCTACCGTGTGTCACTTGCGTCAACTTCGTCATCCGGTATCCTTGATCGTTCCATACCTAAACTCCACCTGAGTCTACTCCCAATCCCACCGTTAATCGAAATTAACCTCAAGACATCCGACTCTAGTCCAATCTTGTCACATGGCCTCCTGACTGCTCCAGACCTCAATTCCTCCCTGAACTTAGTCCCAGTCCTCGCCATTGACCAAGTCTTTACCTCAAGTCACCTACACCGTTTCCAGGCACAGATATCGCAACCTGACCCACATTAGTCATACGCACTCACACCAACTCATCAATATATCCACACCAATTTTCATTTAATTTATCATTTATAAAACCAATTGTTCATCTCAAAATATTAATCAAAGCCTTGGTCTTACAATCTCCCCCTAGATGAACACATTGGCAACATCTCCAAAATACAAATAGGTGTTAAAAACCAAAAGGCACATATCGCTCAAAAATCACAAAAGTGACGAAGAAAAACTCTCCCCTTTTTAAAAGGAAGAATTTCACCCTTTTCACAAAATCGACTATTTTTAAAATCGAATTTTTCTTTTTCTTCCCCTTTGAAGAACCAAAGATTACATATTTATTTTTACCTCTCATAAAGTAAAGACAGACAATTTTATTATTTGCACTTACGGCATTTAAAGAGCATTTGGGGAGTGAAAAACCTTACAATACATATATAAAAGCATTAATCATCCAAACTAGCACTAGCTTCAGTATTGCATATTTTCTTAATTCAACTAAAAGAATTTAAGTATCATGCATCATCTTCCTTAAAAGCAATAGCAAAGGTTCATATAAAAATCTAAAATGCAACACAAGCTAAACTACTGACAAATAAACCTCACTTATATTGCTAGCAAGCACAAGAATATGATAGAGGTATAAAACAAAGCTCTTCTTTTTTTTCTTTTGTATATTTTTATATTTATGACAATGCATGAAAATATACATGAATGCATCGAAACCACAAAACTCCCCACAAATCAACCTTCAATTCTCCCTAAAGAAAAACAAGAAGAAATCAAAGATTATAGAAAAAGAATCAACTGCCAAAGATAATGATCACGATACCACTTATAGAAACATAACTACTTTCACAACTAGCAAGAAAAGCTAATAGAATAAAGTAGATAATACGTCAATTTTAAATAAAATGATCATATCTGAAAAGCAATTGTCGTTTTATCTCCATAATTCATGCACACAGGGAGTGTGCCGCCAAAAGTACCTATGCACAAGAAAACGTCGAGACCTTCGTGTTCACATTAGAAATAAGAAATTTTGGAATCCAACACTGAGACACATGACCTGAAGATCCAATAGGCACAAAACCACGAGTGAACGAATTTTTATTTTTATTAGCAAAATTCACCAATGTCCGATCTGACTGTTGCACAAACATTGGTCTAACCGAGCGTGGAAAACCCGTATTTTGCCACTTCCTTTTTACAAAAGCAGTTTCCCTTTCTTTTTCTGTTTACGGGCAAGTATGAAAAAACAACAAAATGTCCATCTTTTCAACAGAAAGAACAAGTATATTTTTCTCGACAAGATGGTTTTGAAGATTCCAAGTCAACATTTGGTTTTGCAATTATAGTCTTAGCAGTCACTTTTTTAGCAATCTTAGGTTTTGAGATAGATGTAGAAGCACTAAGAGATCCCATAATTGCAGCAGATTTAAAAACTGTTTTCTTAGTTTTAGGTTCAGTTAAGATTTCACCATTATCAGTTATACTCAAAATAGTAGGTGGATGATTAGCAAAGTATTTCCTTGAATCAAAACTTATTCCTTTATTAAAAGTGCTAACTTTTGATTAATCCAAAATCATGTTAAGTTTCTTTCTACCATCAGAAAATCTTTGCAAATAATTTTTCAAATAAGAAACTTCATTTGATAATTTAGCACAATTTTCACAATCAACCAAAGCAGCTTTAGCTTTGTGACAAGTTGACAAGAAAGCACTTCATGATTTTTAACAATATCTTCCATGTGCTTAACACGACCTAAAGCATCTTTTACCTTCATCTCATTTGCAAAACATGTCATACAAGGTTTGATAATAAATTGTTTTAACCTTTTCGAGCTAATCACATTAAACATAGAGCTAGCAAACAAAGCAACTCGACATTCATTCAAAGCTCTTTTAGTCAAAAATAATTCATTAACCAATCTAGTGTTCATGGCAAAACTAAGAGCAAGACAAGATTCAAGTTTTCTATTTTTCTTACTCTCAACATCAAGTTTTTTATTATTAGCCCAACTAACATCTCTTAATGCATGAATTTCAGCATACAAAGCATCACAAGATTTGCATTCATCATCATCACAAACAAGAGATTTTAATCTACTATTTTCAGCATTAAGAGAATCAATAAGCACTTGATGTTGATTAGACTTTTTCTCAAATATAGAAATCTTATAACCAAGTCTAGCAATTACGTATCTTCAACACTAACAGCAGGAATTACCTCATTGTCATCTTCTGAATCTTCATCAACGCTTCTAGCTATTAGACAAAAAACAGCAATGTTCTTGTTGTCATCATCTCCATCACTATCAAAATCAACATCACTTGATTCTTGAACCGCCTCATATGCTTTATCTATCACCTTTTGATAGAACTTCTTCATCATGTTCTTGACTTGCTTCTTGTTCTTAGCGTCCTTGAAATCACCTTGAGGTTTAGCTTCCTCATGTGTGCCTCTTCCAGCTTTGGGGCATTGAGTTCGAATATGTCCTGGTTGACCACACTCAAAACACCCGATTGGTACACCTCTTCTCCTAAACCTGACATTATTCACATTTCGAAAAAATCTGTTAGCAAGCAAGAGCAAGTCCTTCTCACTGAATTCTTCCAATTGATCATCGGGCATGGCAGAAAAAGAAGCAATCAAGGATTGTGAAGTAGAATCAAAAGAAGACACTAAAGCGGTTGCTTTTGAATATATCCTTTTAGAAAGAATGTTCACCTCGTAAGTTTTCAATTTAGTGTAAAGAATATCAAAAGTCAAATCACTCGTATCAACATATTCCTAAATTGAAGTAACCTTAACATCTCAAACTTCCATATCAAGACCGTTCATAAAGTGACGAGCAATCTCAGATTGAGAATAATTAACAGCATAAGAAGTATCAACTGATCTAAGATTGCTAAAAATTTTATTGAAACGTCCTAAGTAGTCATCCAAAGATTCACCAGAATTCATCTCAAATTTGATGTACTCCTTTTTGAAAACATTTTTTCGCAACTCTTTAATGTTTGAAGACCTAGAGTGAAAATCATCCAAACCTTTCCAAATTTCATTAGCAGTTGCAAGATGTGAGACACGATCAAAATCGGAGCGAGAAATCGCACTAAGAATAATATTCCGTGCTTTGCAATTGTTTTCAAAATCAGTTTTTTAAGCAATAGTTTCAATGCAATCAGGAATCTCATAAGTAGAAGTAACTTTCAACCAAATATCATAACCTTGAGATGTTATATAAGACTCCATCTTTTTCTTCCAATAATCAAAGTCGGTTCCATTAGAAATAAGAGGTTTATCAGAAAACTTTTGAGCCATGGCTAAAAAACTCTAGATTGGTAAAGATCAAAAGGAGTAAACAAAATAAGTAAACATACTAGAGGAGGGTAAATAGTAGATATCGTCAGCGGAAGTATAATTTTCGAACCCAAAAAGCAGATTGACAGAATATCAGTAAAAACCAGATTATTCTAAAAACCAATCGTTGGATCTGTCCCAAAATTTATCAGAATAAACTAAGAGATAAAAGGAACAAGTCCACCAAACGGATTTATAAAACAATCAATGGTTAGAAAGATATAGCACTAGCAATATAGATAACTCAGAATTTCAACAAAATCAATTCAAGCAACTTATGGGATCGGAAACGCCTTTATGATTGAATATGATATTTATTGCTAAAATATATTGTCACAAGGTGCAGCCAAAGAACCCCTTTTACAAAACCCTAAAACAAAGCTCACTTAAATCTTTTAATCGTGGCTTACCCTCACGGTAAGCCTCGCTCACTATTTATATCCAAATATCTCCTAACAAATAGGAATCCTAATCACAGAAGGATCCTATTACAATCTATCTCTTTCCAAAATCAGCAGCCACCGGTCCATCTATCACGGGATCCCAACCGAACTAACAGTCAGCCGCGTCACGTTATCGAGTCAAACTCCTCCGGCCAAGCCGACTCGGTCTCCTCGTCTCCTTGATGCGTGCGCTGCTGCTTCTCACAAGCCGCTGCACACGTGCACATATGCACACCATGCATGATCGTGCACCTCCAAAGCAAACACCACACATGCATACATGCATCGATCCACACATGCATGCATACACTGTGCTCTATGCACCACCGAGCCATACATCATCACCAACCATGGATGCACACGCACACACGCATACATGCACGTCGTCATCATCCGATCTTCTGTGTAGTACACAGACCTCTTCGCAATTCTTCGGCACTCACGCATCAACCATATCAAACCCGTTACGAACACATCTTCTACACGGTGTCCCTCTACCGTGTGTCACTTGCGTCAACTTCGTCATCATTGATCGTTCCGGACCTATACTCCACCTGAGTCTACTCCCGATCCCACCGTTGACCAAAATTAATCTAAAGACATCTGACTCTAATCCAATCTTGTCACATGGCCTCCTGACTGATCTAGACCTCAGTTTCCTCCCTGAATTTAGTCCCAGTCCTCGCCATTGACTAAGCCTTTATCTCAAGTCACCTACACACAATAGACAAAACAACTGTTTCCGGGCACAGATATCGCAACCTGACCCACGTTAGTCATACGCACTCACACCAACTCATCAATATATCCACACCAGTTTTCATTTAATTTATCATTTATAAAGCCAATTGTTCATCACAAAATATTAATCAAAGCCTTGATTTTACGTAACTCTCCACGACCAACCAAGCATCGAATTCCAATCATTTCTTTGCTTAAAACTCCATCTCACGAACACTGATGCAGTCCTGCCCTCATGGAAAAATGACTCCTTCCAATTCTGCAGTTGGTCCGGTGTTATCTGCAGCAAGAGTACATTCATCTCGTGTTGTTGAACTCGATCTTGAGTCATTAGGCCTAAATGGACAAATACACCCTTGTATTGCCAATCTCACTTTCTTCACAAGAATACACCTCCCAAATAATCAGCTGAGAGGTGAGATCCCAACTGAACTTGGGCAACTAAATAGGCTACAGTACCTTAATCTGAGCTCAAACAATTTGAGAGGCAAGATCCCACATTCTCTAGCTTCCTGCCATCAGCTTCGAATCTTGGATCTCGGAAGCAACACCCTCCAAGGTGAGATTCCCCAAAACCTCAGACAGTTTTCAAATCTTCAAGTCCTCCACTTGAGTCACAACATGCTCACTGGAGGAATACCCGAAGGGCTTGGGATGCTCCGCAACCTCTCAGAATTACGTCTAACTGGAAACAGTCTGACGGGCAGCATTCCTCTTTCACTCGGTAGTAGCTCTTCACTTGTATCTGTGTTTCTGTCAAATAATAGCCTAACAGGACCTATTCCATCTCTCCTAGCTAACTGTTCATCACTTGAAGTGTTGAGCTTACAAAATAATCATCTCAGTGGAGAGATACCTCCTGCCCTGTTTAATACCACATCACTTACAGTATTAGCTCTAGGAGGGAACAACTTTGTGGGGTCAATACCAAATCCGACGAATACTGGCTCACCCTTGCAATATCTTATAGTCCAGTCAAATAATCTTACAGGTACCATACCTTCCACTATAGGGAATTTCTCTTCACTTCTCTGGCTCTTGCTTGGAGATAACAGTTTTGAAGGTAGCATCCCCACGAGTATAGGTACAATTCCAAACCTGCAAATGTTAGATATGACTTACAACATTCTGTCAGCGACTGTGCCTGCATCTGTTTATAACATATCAGCACTCACATACCTTGGCATGGGTATGAATAGTCTCACTGGGAAGATTCCATACAATATCGGATATACTCTTCCAAGTATCCAGACTTTGATTATGCAAGGGAACCGAATCCAAGGTCAGATCCCCATTTCACTAGCAAATACAACTAATCTTGTAGTGATTAATCTTGGGAGCAATGCATTCCAAGGAATTGTTCCTCCCTTTGGGACCCTGCCTAAATAGATAGAATTGAATCTAGGCAAAAATCAGCTTAAGGCTGGAGACTGGTCTTTCTTGTCCTCATTGACAAATTGCACACAATTAAAGAGATTAATGTTGGATTCAAACACACTTGAAGGGTCACTGCCAAAAACCGTTGCGGGCCTTTCCAAAAACTTAGAGGAACTCTTTTTTGAAGAAAACAAAATATCTGGCAACATACCAGAAGAAATAGAACACCTCACAAACCTCTCAGTTCTAAACATGGATGCGAATCTGCTTACTGGAAATCTACCTGTTTCAATTGGAAATCTTCAAAACCTGTTTTCCCTTAGCTTATCCCAGAACAAACTTTCTGGGCAAATCCCACGCTCAATTAGTAATCTCAATCAATTAAGTGAGCTCTATTTACAAGAAAACGATTTGAATGGTCCAATCCCAGAAGCTTTAGGACGTTGCAAAAACTTGGAGACACTGAATCTCTCATATAACAGTTTTAACGGTAGCATACCAAGGGAAATCTTTACTCTTTCCTCCCTTTCTAAAGGTCTGGACCTATCTCACAACAAGCTCTCAGTAAAAATTCCATTGGAGATTAGCGGCCTTATCAACCTCGGGTCCCTTGATATTTCCAATAACCAGTTATCTGGATGAATCCCCTCTACCATAGGCGAATGTGTCCACTTGGAGACCATCCACATGGAACGGAACCTTCTTGATGGCGAACTCCCTGATTCTTTCAATAATTTAAGAGGCGTCATTGTCCTGGATGTTTCTCAGAACAATTTATCTGGTGAAATACCTCACTTTTTTAATTCCTTCAACAATCTGAGGCTTCTAAATATGTCCTTCAACAATTTTGAAGGGCAAGTACCAACAGGTGGGATATTTCAGAATGCAAGCGAGGTCTTCATTCAAGGAAATCAGAAGTTATGTGCCAGCACCCCATTGCTACAGGTGACACTTTGCAATACAAAGAAATCCAAAAAAACGCTCCAAGATTATGGTTGTATTTATTGCTCTTCCTTTGGTCCTGCTAACTTGTTTTGCTCTCATTGTTTTGAAAAGAAGAAAGAAAGTCAAACAACTAATTCAACAATCCTGCAAGGATTGGAAGAGTTTCTCTTATGCTGATTTATACAAAGCAACTAATGGTTTTTCTTCAGCCAATATGGTTGGTTCAGGGAAATATGGATCAGTATAGAGAGGCATTTTTGAGTTTGAAAAACAAGCTGTTGCTATCAAAGTTTTCAAACTCGATCAACTTGGAGCACCAAAGAGCTTCTTTTCTGAGTGTGAGGCACTATATAAGGAATACTCGTCATCGTAATCTTGTAAGGGTGACTACTGCATGCTCAACATTTGATCCAATAGGACATGAGTTCAAAGCTCTTATTCTTGAATACATGCCTAATGGTAACCTTGAGAACTGGCTCCATCCGAAACTGATCACATATGAATCGAACGAACCATCAAGTTTGGGCTCTAGAATAAAAATTGCAGCAGACATAGCTGCTGCCCTGGATTATCTACATAACCATTGCGTACCACCTCTTGTTCATTGTGATTTAAAGCCCAGCAATGTACTTCTAGATGATGCCATGGGTGCACGCCTTGGTGACTTTGGGTTAAGTAAGTTTCTTCACAGTTATAGTTCTTCAACGATTAACAGTTCTACGAGCTTAGCAGGACCAAGAGGATCAATTGGATACATTGCACCAGGTAATATTTGTCTTAATACAGAAAACAGTAGATGTTCAAATTTCTACTGTTTGTTTAATATTTGTCCATTACTCACTTGTCGATTCATTAGAAAGAGCTTTTCATTTTAATATTTCAATAGCATGAGATGAAAAATCTTTTGAATACATTTAGTATTGCAGAATATGGTTTTGGAAACAAAATCTCTACAGAGGGCGATGTATATAGCTATGGGATCGTCATCCTAGAAATGCTCACAGGGGAGCATCCAACTGATGGCATGTTTAATGATGGGTGGAGCTTTCGCAAATTTGTCGAAAAAGCATTTCCTCAAAACATTGCCAAGATTATAGATTCTACTATGATTCCTAATTTAGAAGATGAAGACCATGGCAATCTTACAATGGTCAGAATCTTGAGCAGCAACATGCAACTGGCTGAACTTAGTCTCTCATGCACAGTGGAGATACCAAAAGATCGACCAACAATGCAAGATGTTTACGCTGAAGTTGTTGCAATCAAAGAAACATTTTTGGAGCTACATGGTTAACGAAAAGGACTTCCTTTAACTGTTGTGACAAGTTGCTGGCGCACGATGTCGATCCTATCCCTAGTTTTCTTTAAGGTCGACAGTTAATGTCATTTGAAAAAGTTTACATTTGAATCCTTTAGCTGTTGATCTCTTGGTTATGGATCATGAGTTCATAACCGCTTGAATAAAATAAAGTTCATTTACTAATGATATATATCTTGGTTGGCTTTTTTTTTCTACTTGATGCATGTTGTATGCAAACAAATTAGTTTTTTCTCAACATCTTCTTGACCACAAATATTGATATTAATCAAAATCAAGTAAACCAGCCATTTACTGTAAATTGAAAGGTATCAACCGCAAATGATGTACACACACATAATAAACCCAATATACCAAGTTTGGTTAATCTGTCTGTCGGAATAGAGTTCCAAATGGGGAGCGCCACGCGAATCAACCGCCAGGCACATTTTGGGGCAGAGTGGAAGCCGGCGGAAAATGCAGTAAGAAAGCTAATTCACTGACCTTTCATATCATCAATTCACATTCCAATCGCGGTGCGCCAGCCCCAGAATTGCGACGGTTTTAAACTGATCTCGTATGCCACAATATGAGCTCTCCATCGCCGAGACGGCGAGATCGATCCTACGGTCGCCAACGCTCATCGCGGGCAGCAAAACGAAAGGTAGTGGGAGTATATAATCGGTGGAGTTGCTCGGCCGTCTTGTCGGGGGAGATGAGATGAGATCGACAGGCCACAAGGAGGAGAACCGGCGCTGGCGGAGATCCATACCGTAAGGAACAAGCCCAGCACGCCGCCTAATCTTTTGCCAGCCCAATTTATGTTGTCCTCACAGCAGCCAAACAATGTTCGGGGCCAACAGTGTATATGGGCTGCGCTTCAGTGTATTCGGTTCCCATGTGGGCTGGACGGCTGGTCATCGCTTTTCGGCTCGGCTAATTCGCTCGCACGACTCGACAGAACAAGAGGGAGGCACATCTTTCTATTTCCTCCTCAATCCAGATGGCCAGCGGTGGCGGTTGTTCTCGCCATGCTTTTTCTCCCTTTGCCGATCTCCATCTCGACCCCTTTCCTGATAACCTCCCTTTGCATGCACAGTATTTTCACTGCCCTTTGATAGTATAGACAAGATCGAGGGTAAAGAGAATGTCAGCAAAGCACTCCTCTCACGTCAATCACTCTCTCTGATGAACTAATTTTGTGTATACTACTGAAGAACTCTGAAGATTTTTAGACAAACAGTAACTGAACTTTTTCAGACAAAACTCTGAGAAGAACAAAACAGAGCAAAATACACAGAGTTTGTGCTGCCAATACCTCGCAACTTTTCGTGTGGGTTTTCTTCCTTTTATTCCTCTCCATACAGGATGTTGTTACATGCACTAAAATCCTTGATCAAAGCTGACCAGGCTCACAAAACAAATACAATGCAAAACTGAAAAAACTTATTCAGCTAAACGATTTTTTCTAACACTAGCCGATCCTATCTAAGTGCATGCCGAAATCCAATGCTAACTAAGCAAGCTTTCAGTTAACAGAATTAAACAAAACATATGTGCTTCACAAGATTATGTCAACAATTTCTCCCTAATCTTGTTGCTTCTGAACCTGAATTAGGCCCATCTTTTACCTCAGCTCCAGAAATCTGATGACTCTTCCCTAAGGCTTTGTCACTATATTTTGATGCACACCACTTTCATTTTCTTTTGTTCCACACATTTTCAGATAAAACAAAAATTTGTGTCTATGTGCTTATTCGAATCGTGGAGCATAGGATTCTTACAGAGGTTGATAGCTGATTTATTGTCCCACAACCAGATAATTTATTCTTCAGCTCACCCAACAATCTACTGAGCCAAATGCCCTCACAGGCAGCTGTAGTAGTAGCTATGAACTCCTCGCAAGACGACAAGGCCACTACCTTCTGTTTCTCGGATTGCCAACCCACCAAATTTCATCCGGGCAAATAAAGTGTCCTGGCTGTACTCTTTCTATCACTCACATCTCGAGCCATATCATTTTTCTTCTCATAATTATAACCAGTATTCAGAGATCCTGCAATGTACCTCAAAATATGTTTGACTGCATCCTAGTGTTCACTTGTAGGTGTCTTCATGAACCTACTAACATACCCACCTGAAAAAGGCAGACCAGTTGTCCTGATCCCTCCTTGCTTTAGTTTTAGTCGAGGTTCCATGGGAAATTGAGTAGGGTTACACCCCTCCATACCATCTTTCAACAAGATCTTCTCTGCATATGCAGCCTGACAAACTGACATACCCCATTTGTCCGCCTCACTTCCATACTGTTAAGTTGTATACACCGACCAGTTCAACCCAAAAACCGAAGCTGTTGGAGAAAGATGGACAACTCACTTTACACACTCCAACACTTCCCCTCAAGCCTCAAATCTCAATTGGAGTGAGCGGCAATTAATTGCGCTAGCCAGGATTCGAACTCGAGACCTCTGGCTTTGGTGGGGAAAGATGGGCAATTCACTTCATACACTTCAACATTCCCCCTCACGTAAGACCCCCTCAAGTCTCAAGCGTGGAATATTGGATCGAGTGGGCGGCAATTATTTTATTTAATTGCGCGTCAGTCAGGATTTGAACTTGAGACCTCTGGCTCTGATACCATGTTAAGTTGCATGCACTGACCGGTTGTACCTAAAACCTTAAGCTGTTGGAGAAAGACGGACAATTCACATTATACACTCCAACACAGACAAGTAATAGGACAACAAACCCAACTCAGTAATATTGACCTTCTCCTTCACGTGCTTCTTAGACTTCTGAATTTCCTTCACACTTGTACGTGTAATGACCTCCTCTTACGAAGAGAGATCCATCTCTGGCACATGTGAAAACTAGGAAATTATTGTACAAACAATTTTTACAGTCATGTCTTTTCCTTGACCCGTGCAAAGACCGGTAAAAATCAAGCTACGACAATCGGCCGCCTATCAGGCAAGCTGGCAGACGGCTGGTCTTTAGCTCCTCCAGCTCGAGCATCGTTGATTCAGCAATATATCCCAATAATTATATACAGAATCAAACATCACCCGTTGGAACAGACATGAGGCTATCTTGGCATTACACGCAGGACAAAGGCTGGACTTCTCGGCTCGAAAATTCGGATAATGCCTGATGAAATGTGGCCAGCATAGCCTTGTTTCCACGAAAGATCGCAATACTGACGTAAGTGGCTAGTGACGTTTGCAGCTCCGAGAGGTTATAAAAGAACAGAGCTAGCTATAGCTGCAAAGTCCCAAGCAATGAGAACAGATCAAGCACACGATCGATGGCTCGCCGGGCTCCGACTGTTGTGTTGTTCACCATCCAACTCCTCCTGCTGACGTTCGCCATCATCGGCGGTGGCCTCCTGCAGGTCCGGCCAGTGGCTGCTGCAACTGCATCTGGCGAAACTGTAATTGGTGGAGGGACGAGTGAGTCCTAATTTCCTTCTCTTGGCATTACATTATTTTTTCTGTGCTACATATCCGGCCGGCTAGTGCCGTGTGTTTGCGAAAAATATTAGCATGCTTGTGTTGTGCAGTTCATGCACCTGGCTCAGCGACGAGTGGTCCTGCCGCCACGAGACCCCCTCCGCCCGTCAAGTCCGGCGGTGTGGTCGATGTACCAGTACCTGGTCATTAACCATCGGGAGACACGGCTGGCATGCACGTCAAGGGAACATGAAGGAACTCCCATGGATCCATGATAACACCAAATTAAGCAAGCTAGCTAGTAAATCAGATACATATGAAGGAAGCGTTGCGCAATAATTCATCTCCACGGAATTCCAGTTATATGTATGTGTGATCGCCACTTCTAATATTCCGGTAGTGCTAAAGAACTATTAGAATATGTACTGCCTTCCACCGTTGTATATGAATAACGAGAGCGAACAACTTTATGTCTACTAATAACTTCACAAATGTGTGTCTTTCCTTGTTCCTATTTGCTGGCGATTAAAATAGGAAAAATGCAAAGAGAAAAAAACACCCTAGATGCCTATAACACTACGGGAAACCGGGTGTCTGCCGTGCGCCTGGAGCGCACGGCAAAGCCCCAAATCCGCACGGCAAAGCCTTTGCCGTGCGGTTTTTTCCTATGCGCACGGCAAAGGCTGCACGGCATATAACTGCACGGCAAACAAGCCTTTGCCGAGCGCCATATATCGCGCGCACGGCAAAGATTGTTTGCCGTGCGCTAGGCGCGGCGCACGGCAAAATAAAGTGTCACGGCGCACGACGGAGGAAGGGGACGGCAGGGGGTAACGGCGGCCGGTTACAGCGCCCTTTGACGGCGCGGCGGCGGGCTGTTTGCCGTGCGCCTGCCAGGTGGCGCACGGCAAACACAGAGCCTTTGCCGT
>CM002484.1:14719306-14729599 GCA_000325765.3 Leersia perrieri
AATTAATAAGTACAGTACAAACTAGGCCAAAAATGCTTTTTCCAGGCGGTAAAAAGGTTTATTCGAATGGGTGCACGAGGTGGCCCGTTTTAAATCGCTAGGCGGTCCGACGCCGACCCGCAGAAATACAGATGACTCGATGGTAAATCGTACCGCCTGCAAAAAAAATGTTTTCGGCAATAAAAAATCCAAAAAATAGAAAACAAAAAATCCCCAAAATTTGCCGCTGCCGCCGGCAACCATGCCATTATCGGTGCGCCATCGTCGCTGCTCCTCCCCAGGACTGCGACGCCGCCGGCACGCGCGCCTCCACCTACCTGTTGTTGCTGCCACCTTCACCCTCCCCGGGACCGTGGGCCGCCGCCGCCAAATCTGGTGGCATGCATGCCTCCACTAGCTGTTGCCGCCCACCGCCACCCGCTGGCTGTTGCCCGGGTCGAAGAGAGAGAGGTGTTGACGCATGTGGGCGGGGGTAAGGACTATCCAGATTCCTTCATTCTTTTTTGATTTTTTAATTTTTACGGATGGTGGCCTTTATCCACTGCTTGAAAAAATTTGATTTTTATAGGTGGCTCATCTGGTGTGCCACCTGCAAAAATAGGACAATTTTTACAAGCGACTAACTAGTGAGCCACTTGAAAAAATATATTTTTTTCGAGCGGCTCTGGATGGTGCCAGACTGAGCTGATTTTTGCACAAGGCTCTGATAACGGCCAGCCAAAAAAAAAAAGGGGGCCGGTGTCCTAAATCATTTTTGGACTAGTGGAAGTGACTGCCACTAGTACTTGCTGCACAGTCTATGCCAAATTCGCTATTGTTTTCAGTCAAACTGGAAAATATCGTCTTCATCGGTAAATAGTCAGTTAAACCAAAAGTAACACGGCAATATAAAAAGCGTATTTTACACGAAACTTGGTTAGTTCGAAGCAGTGAGTCGTTCACGTATGCAAAGACCTACAAGGTTGACTCTGTTTAATTTACTCCCCATGCAAATCTACACCATGTTGGAGTATGTCAGTGTGCTAGTTTCGAAACAGAAGACACGATCACATGATGGGAAGAGGCAAAAGGATCAAATGCTTTCCTATGATCTAGGACCGAGTTGTTGGATTAAATGAGCTAGGCCCAATTAAATCAATTAATTCTAATAAAATCTCATTGGTCCATAATTAGTGCTATGAGGATTAATACCACCTTGCAGGTTTAATTTTCGTGGCGAGGCGAGGCAGGCAAGTGCTGCTGCTGCTGCACGCACGGGCCGAGGGAGGCGAGCGGACGGCTGACCTTTGGCCTTCTCCGTCTCTTCAATTTATGTAACCGACAGAAGGTTTAATCGCGTTCAATTCAGCTAATCAATTTTGTGTAACGGACAAGAGTTAACTGTAGAATTGAATTGAATTAATCTCGTTTTGATTACTCCTGAACGTTACTCCCTCTACAGAACGGTCTCTCCCAAGTTTGTTCTTGTGCTAGCTATTGCATTTCCGGTTCTGTTGATTTGTGTGCATAGATCAACAGGCCGAGCAGGTCTCCGGAACTTCTGTCCATCTGTGAACCTGCACGGGTAGGTGGGCAATCAGTTCTTTGTCCTCTGTATTAGGTTCTTCTTCAACTTCGTCATGGCGGGTGAGAACGAGAAATGCAATAGGAACAACGGAAACGGGAACAGGAACGGCGATGGCAACAATCCCTGAATGGAAATGACAACGGAGACAACCTCAACAACAATGCTGCAGCAGCAATAAAAAATTTGCAAGATATATGCGCGTTCTCTGTTTTGATTTGTTAATGCTAGTTGTCATGTTACATACAGAGAATGCTACTTATTTCATATATATATATATTTGTCATGTTCTATTTAATTTTCTAGATTAAAATATATCGAAATATGACAAAAATTTCAACACTAGTTAGCGACTACCGTGGCAGACTCGTCCCATTTTGCACGCTAGCCTGCCGGCTGGCTGGCGCCATAGGTCGACGACCTATGCGTGCAAGACTCGGCAGTGGAAGTCTTCAGTGCTGCAACAAGTTTGGAACCTGCCATATCAAAAAATGTTTGGAGCGTGCAGTGCATATCTGTCTACACAACTAATGCCCCGTTTAGTTCCAAAAACATCATATCACATCAAATCTTTGATACATGTATGGAGCACAAAATAAAAATGAAATAAAAAAACTAATTGCATGGTTAGAATGTAAATTGCAAGACGAATCTTTTGAGCCTAATTAGACCATGATTAGCCATAAGTGTACAGTAAACCACATATATATGCTAATGACGGCTTAATTAGGCTTAATAGATTTGTCTCGCGGTTTATAGACTAGCCGTGAAATTAGTTTTTTTATTTGTGTCCGAAAACCCCTCCCAACATCTGGTCAAACGTTTGATGTGACATTTTTGCCAAAAACTTTTTGCAACTAAACAAGGCCTAATACAGACCATACGTAGTTGCATGCAGACCGTGCGTTTTCTTTCAACATTTCTCTTGAAAAATGGTTTCTTCCCAGATTATAAATTCCACTACTGACAAACACGACTATTTGGGGCAATTATATACGGTAATATCTTTGACTTGACAGCCAACATTATGTTATATAATGTGACAGTTTTCGTCCCTATAATCCAGTAGCCTCCTCAAAAAGTGGGATCGACCGACGCTGTTCAAGTCTGGCATGTTTGTAACTGCAGAGGTTACACGTAGTGTCTGAACCTAACACACGTATTACTAGGCTACAACATGGTGCCTCGGTTAATCACAATAATAATCCAGTTCGCCCTGCTGTTTTTCGTGCTCGCCGGCAGGCTCCTCGTCTTGCCGGCGAACGCCGCCACCGGAAGCACAGGCAGCACCGGCAGCTCAGGAAGCAGCGGCAACAGTATATATACGTACTGAGCGTGTGGCTTCATTTCTCCTTCTAGCTCATACTCGATCTCACCAGTTGATTTACGGATTTGTGTCTTCCCTTCATCACAGATCAATCGCGCGGTACCGGTAAACCATCTACCGTATCGCCGTACAGGAGTTATGGTAGTTTGAGTTATGGTAGTTTGAATTCCAATCAACCCGTTTGCAAAAGCGCATGCCCAACAGGGAGTTCTTACATCGGAAGAGGACGCGGCTACTACAACCACAATTGACAGATACAGGTCCCGGAGGACAACTGGTGAGTGGTAACGACGAGAAATGCTCGTGCATCGCCATAATGCAAGAGCAAGTTGTGGAATATGGTTTACTTCAGGACATTTGCCTTTTTGTCTCTATTTTTAGTCACAACTATTCGACCCGCCATGCAAATTAATTATATACAATTACGTGCGCTTACAATTCGTTTAATGATTTCTAAAATGCACGTGTGTTCATATGCAATAATTATCAGATCTACAATTGAACAGGTGAATGTTTTATTTTTTCTATCAGTCGACATGCACAGCCATGCGGAGGTTTATCGGTACTACTATCAGTATATAATAGCAGTACATGATCTAACGTTGTAAATCGGCTTGTCGATGCACAAAAATATAAAATAAATAAAGAGAATTTTATAGCTTTCTGTTGGTTACCTTTTCATTCACATCAATTATGTTTGTGCATGTCTTCCAATATACATGATCTAACCATGTAAATCAACTTGTCGATCAACTGCAAAATAAAATAAGAAAGGGCAACTTTATAGCTTTTCATTGTGCAATGTTTTCCATCACATCGACTCATTTCGGTGCACATCTTCCCCAAAGGATGATGGCCGGACGGAGAAGGAGGAGCATGTGGGGGTAGAATGCTGCCACTCACTAGTAGAGAATGGGGCAAATATCCAGAGCTTTAGCCTCAGACCAAATTAGGCCCAATACTAAATCTATTTTTAGTCCCGGTTTGTATTACGAACTGGGGCTAAAGTTCACCACGAGAGAAATCATCTTTTCCTGGGATAAAAAAAATCACATCAGTCACGGTTCTTATTTGGAACCAGGACTAAAAATAAGCTTTAGTCCCGGTTCAAAAATATATCAAGCCCCCAGTAATTTTAGATCTCTTTTAGTCCCGGTTAGTTATACCAATACTAGCCGGGAATAAAAATCCAAACACAGTACGATATTTTATCCATCCTTATCTTTAGCAGCGACTCCCCCTCCCTCATTTTTTCTAAGTCCCCCTCCCTCTCCTCCATTGCTCCCCATCTCCTCCCCTAAGTCCCCTCTCCTCCCCATCTCGTCCGAGCGGCGCATGATGGCAGAGTGGACGGAAGTCGGCGGCGCACGGTGGCCGAGCGCCGGTAGAGCGGACGGGAGGTGGCGGCGCACGGCGGCCGAGCGGCGGCAGAGTGGACGGGAGGCGGCGGCGCGCACGCGATCCAGATCTAGGCGGCCTGGATCTGCGGCCGGGCGGGCAGCCGGGCTGGATCTATGGCGGCTGGGCCGGGTGGCAGACTGCAGGACGATGGCTTGCTCAGCGCGGCGGTGGTGGCCTGCTCGGCGCGGCGGCGGCGGCCTGCTCGGCCGGGGGGGATTGATCTATGCAATGTTGCATGTATTGATTTGTGGATGATTTGAGATTTATTTTTATAGATTTGTTGATGATTTGAGATGGATCTGTGCAATGTTGTATTCATTTGTTGATGATTTGAGATGGATTTGTGCAATATTGTATTGATTTGTTTATTTGGATGATTTTGTTGTGTATTTTTATGAAGATTTGCAAAAAAATAATAATAGAAAAATAGAAAAATAAACAATAACTAGGATGGGGATGGAATGCCTCGTTTTGCTATCTTTTTAGTCCTGGTTGATAACACCATCCAGCATTATAGGTGGGTTTTTAGTCCCGGTTTTCCAATCCGAGACTAAAGGGATACCCTTCAGTACCAGGAGCCTAGTCCCGGTTTTTCAACCGAGACTAAAAGGGGCTCCTAACCGGGATGTAAGCCCAGTTTTCTACTAGTGACTGTCGTAGAAAGAATAGTGATGGCGGTGTCTCTGACGCTGCATCGAGATCTTGTGATTTTTTTATATATTTTTCGTGTGAGATGACTCAGTGAAGCCACGGATTTACTTAAGAACACTTATCTATTTTGTATCCAATTACTAACCTACCTTTCTATATATTGGCAATATTGTCTACCGTAAAAGTTGAATGAGGGCAAGGTCTCAGCCTGCAATCTTTAGTAAAAGTGTGTTCTTTACACAACAGCAGAAACTCCTAAAGGTGTGGGCTGCAAAGTGCCGGTTTTGTGTAGCCAACACATATGAGTCAATTAAAACCAGCACAAAGTGCCAGTTTATTAAGTAAAACAACTGACACCTATAACTCAATTGTCGGTGCCGGTTTTAGGTAATCGGCACCTATATAGCAATTAGGTACTCGGGACTGTTAATTTGGTCATAAACAAGACTAAATATCGAGAAATTCAGTCTAGGTCTTCGATCTTCAGTATAATTTTGGTCTTTAGGGCCACGGGACTGTTTGCTCCTAAACAAAACTAGAGCCCAAAGACAGAGAAATTCGGTCTTTTCTTCTAAAAAATAAGTCCGGTCTTGAAATTATTAACATTTTCAAAGATGTCAAGAATCATATGACATTATAAACAATTTCATAGATAAAAAAACTCAAAGAAATGATGTAAAAAATGTTTTAAAAAAGAAAATCAAATCTTCTTGCCATCCATCCCCCTCCGCCTGCCACCAGATCTTTAGCCAATGATGCCCTACCAGCTTCCGCAATCGCCAGAACCAAGAGATGGAACGAGGGGACGGTGTGTTGTCACAGACGGGTGGCGGAAGAGGAAGCGATCGGCGAAGGCGGAAGCAGAGCCGTGGAGGGTGCATGGGTGGCTGGAGGTAAAGGCGTGGCAGTGTGGTTGTGGCTGCGTGGCAGGAGGTGGAGGTGGACATGTTGGGATTATAACCGAATCGCAGTGTGATGGAGGCGGTTGCGTCATTACGGGATGGATGCTCTTCTTCTAATCCACACCTTTTGGGTTTTCCTCTGTTGGCCTTGGGTTTATACGGCTAATTCAGTTTATTCAGTAAAGTGAGGGTACTCACTACAACGAAAGCCGAATTTCCGAGTCTTTTGACTGCTGATCACTGAGACAAAAGGTGATTTTCTAGGTCTTGGTCTATTCAGTCTCGGTACATCCTCTCTTTTCGGTAATGTGCTGGTCCTATTTTGCCCACCCCCATGAATATGGTTGGGGTAGAAGCACAATCCTCATATATGGTTTTTCTGTGTGCCAGACCTATTCGCTTCATATTGATATTTGAACTGATCAACAAGATTAATTGTTAGAGAAATATTAAATAAGTTTTTAATATTGTAAGGTTGAAAATGGAAATTTTTTTTTTGTACATAACTAAGTTTTTCAAAGTTTGAAAAAAAAATCTATAGCACCAGGTGCTATCTAAAATATGAGGCGTCCCTTCTCAGATTAATACCAGTACATAACACACATCTCAAAACTCAGTACATCATCTCTTTTCTATTTCTTCGTGTTCTTCTCACGGGTGTACGTATCTGTTCTTCTCAGGGATGTATCGATGTATCAAGATCTAAACCTTACCTTGGAAAATTTCAGATTAAAAGTATCACGCACAGTCAATACTGAAATCAATCAGCAAGTTATGTTATCCTAGAAGACGTATAGGGTAAACTTTGACGATCTGAGCATTCTGTTGACATAGGGCTGCAAAGTGCCGGTTTTGTGTATCCGACACCAATGAGTCAATTAAAACCGGCACAAAGTACCGGTTTATTAAAGTACTGGTTTATTATGTAAAACAACCAACACCTATAACTCAATTGTTGGTGCCGGTTTTAGGTAATCAGCACCTATATAACAATTAGGTATGACGAGGCGACGGTGGCGGGCACTGCTCGGCGGCTACGGTGGCGGGTGGCGTGCTGTCGCCGAGCGACGACGGTGACAACGACGGCAGGCGACGGTGGGGCAGTGCAAAGGTGACCTCAACGGCAGAGGGCGAGCGGTGACGGCCGGGCCTCTCCCCCAGGACGGCGGCCTGGCGTGGCTAGGCAAGCAGCGACACGACAGGCCGGGTGAGTGGCAACGCGGCATGGGACGGGCGAGCGACGGTGCAGCCCGCGGCCGGGCAGTCGACGGTGTGGCGTGGGCTGGGCGAGCGGCGGCGACAAGGCCAACAACGGTGCAGCGGTGGCGGCGTGGCGGTGCGGCCGCCCGCCTGCGGCCTCCATTTTTTATTTTATTTATTTTTTGCAGGCGGGTGGATTTTCCGGGCAAAAATGTACGATTTTTTTTGCAGGTGGGTGTCTTATTCAAAAATGCATCTTTGCGAGAGGGGGCGGGCCCGCCTGATATGGGCGGCTCGCTCCCCCGGCCCCCAAAACTGTTTTACTTGCCCACGAAAAACTTTTTTGTTAGAAAAATCGACACACAGCGGAGACGTGGATTTAACGTGGAAAACCCGGAAAAAAACCACGGGCAACTATCAATATTGAGGAGTTGATACAAACGTAGGGAATAAAAGGAGCTATTGCACATTTCCCTTGCGGCATACAAGAGATATATAAAGGGAAAAATAGAGGAGTCCTGGTAGGAAAAGACTAAAAGTCCTAATAGGAAACTAATCCTACTACCAGGAATATAATCCAAATACATGAAATGTATAAATTCGGATCATATCTCTAACAATCTCCACCTTGAGACGAATTCCCTCGTAGCATAAAAAGTATCAGTCTTCAATTAATAAATAATCCCTGCAATAAATTGAAACACCTCTGATAGCATCCACCATATCGACGTCAGCTTGTCATAATTGCTCTAAACTTGACTTGCCATAAACGAGAAACTCGTAACCGGTCGACGAGTTAAAATCATGCTCCAAAATTGCCAATAGGAAAAAAATCCCGAATTCCACTAAAAGTAGAATAGCAAATACACCTCCCGGTGCACCCAGCAATGATCATGTGAACTCGTAGAAGACCGTGTAAACGTAACAAAGTCAAAACTTGTCACATCTTGAATTGCCAAAATCCAGAAGCATAGAAATGGTAGATCAAACTTCAACCTCGCAACTGCTGGTATGAATGGTGGAACCCAGCGAAAACGCGATACAAACGAAGCATATAGATCTTAAAAAACGCGATACAAACGAAGCATGTGGATCTCCAAATAAATCTTCCGGTAAACATGACATATAGATAGAAAGACAAACGTGAATTTGGATTCACGTGAACGAGCTATTAGCTGACCGGATGTAGATAGACTTATACTGATAGAAATAGCAATTTCGCCAAAAGATTAATGCCCCCAAAGAAAGCATAGAAACTGGCAACTTCACTTTTCTTTTTATGGTAGAAACTCCGTGTGTGCATAGAAAATTCCCCCGAAAAAATTACCACCAAGAGCACAGGAACAGGAGCAGCAAATTAATATTACCATCCATGGAAACGTGCGGCAGATGGCTTGAGAACCGTGCCGAACAGTAGATGGAAAAGTAGTGCTGATAGGAGGCAAGCAGCACTGCAGCAAAGCTCAGGTTTTACTGGCCAAATAGATCAAATCACCAAATGCGGACCCGAATTTGACGGAACGACGCGGTACGTGGGACGATGAATAGATCAAACAAACCACGACGATCACGCCGGCGGACGGTGACAGATCGGTTCTCCAGGCTCTGATAATAGATCGAATTACCAAGCTTGGCTGTCGTTCCATTTGTTAGGAAACGTGAAAAACCCTTACATGAAAAAACCACGGGCAACTATCAGAATTGAGTAGTTAATATAAACGTAGGAAATAGAAAGAGCTGTTGTACCTTTCCTTTCCCTTTGACATACAAGAAATATATAAAGGGAAAATAGAGCAGTCATAGTAGAAAAAGACTAAAAGTCCTAATAGAAAACTAATCCTACTACCAGGAATATAATCCAAATACATAAAATGTATAAATTCAAATCATATCTCTAACAATTTTTTACTAGTGTCCCCCGCCCACCTACCGTTCCTTCCCCGCCTCCGATGGCGCCACTGTCGCCGGCTCCATCGGAGTCGTCCATGACAACGTCGCTCGCCCTGCTGCCGACCCTACGGCTCCGGCTGCGCCACCGCAGCCTCGTTGCCCGCTCGAGCCTGCCGCCCCGGCGTCCCTCTAATCCGCTGGTGTCCCCCGCATCCCTCCTCTGCCCCACCCGACCTGAACCCGAAATACAGGGCCGGGGTTTGCCGTCGTCGCCGCCGCTGTCGTCGGAGAAGGAGCTGTCACCGTCGCTGTCGACCCCGCGTGCACGCCGTCGCCGTTGCCCTCGCTCGCGTGCCGTCGCCCTCACGCGTCTATTGCCCCACGCGCGCTGTTGCCGTCGCCGTCGGACTCGGTTGATGCGTGTGTCGCTTGATACGCCTAACCAGCGAGCTGTAGCTGGATAGATTCCACGTAAATAGATGTATTCATCTGTGCGCGTACAACGATTGTTTCATGTGAAGGCTAGTGAGCCTACAAGCATAGGCATCATTAGCTTTAACTTATTAACACATTTTACTGTTGGTCAGGGACCCACGTACTTTAGCTTCACCCTCTTGTGTTTGCTGGGCATATTTTTTCATTTGAGTTCGCCGGCGTCGTCGCACATGCTAATCCTGCAGCTTGCCGTCGGCGTCGTGATTCATGCCGTCCTACTGCTTCGTTATCAGCGTCGTTCTTGTCTTCTACTGTAGCTCGTCGTTGGTATCGTCATGCTAGCTTCTCGCTGTCGTCGCTATGCATTCTCTCTTGCGGTTGCAGCTCGTCCTTTGCGTCGTCGTGCTCGTTGCTCTTCGCCGGCGTCGTGAAGCATGCTTCTCCTGTAGCTCGTCCTCAGCGTTGTCGTGCTCTCCGGCCGCCATCGTTCGAGATGGCTTTCGCGCAACCAGGTGTGCGCCCACCGGACGCGCACTGGGCACGTGACGCGCGGAGGGCACACTGTGTGGGGGACCAGGGGTCCCTGCCCACCACGGGTCCCCCCACGTGCCGCTCCCCACATGGTGAAGGAAAGGTAGACGGGAGCGGGCGGCAGTCGGACGGGAGCAAGGCGGTGCCGGTGACGACGACGACGACGGCCGACGATTGGACGAGCGAGGGAGGCGCCGTCAGATCTTAATGGCGCCGTTAAGATCCTACGGCGCCGCCCCCACTCATCTCCGACGACGGTGGCGAACCTCGATGGCGACAATGGCGGATGACAGGATCCCATGTATTTAGGGTTTCGGGGTTTGAAAAAAGAAGGAGGGGGTCGCTGGCAAGCTTAGAGGGACGGCTGGGCGGTAGGGAAGGGTGGGCTGCGA
>CM002484.1:14740398-14803811 GCA_000325765.3 Leersia perrieri
CGTCAGCGAAACGGTGACGAGGCGCGCAGGAGCCACGCCGGCAAACGGCGGCGAGTTAGAGGATGCGGCAAAAATGAAAAACATTCCCAAGGCCTCTGCGAACCCAATGGTGGTGATCTCACCGGCGATAATGGTCTGCAGCTAGTCGCCGACGAGCGCAGGAGGCGGCGACGTACGGGTGCACATGCCAAATGGTGCTACGGCTCGGATGCAGCTAAATGATGAGCATAGCGTGCTCCTCGGGGTCCTCTAAGGCTCACCCAGCTGCTGGTTGGAGTCGGCGGGGTCCGGGAGACAATGTCGGCACGAATGATGACCGGCGGCGGTGGAATCCTTCCGATCCATGGCGCGAACACAATTGGGACAAGGTCCTGTTTCAATATCGACCAGGGAACAATCTTTAAGGCATAGGGATGCTGTAAAACCAACTAATTTGGATCGGGGCTCACCAGAGTTGATGGATCAACGACGGCGGCGGCAGATCAGCTCGTCAGATGGCGACACGGCATCTCGGCCAACGATGCTCAAAATCAAAAGGCGTACCGTGTTAGACATGACCCGAGGTAGGTTCGGCTGCGAGGAATCGACGGCTAACACGACGGCGGCGCCGGCGGCCGAAGAGAAGGGGGTAGACGGCGATCTACATGTACGGGCGATGACATGGCTTCGGGCTTCACAGGGAGATCATCATGATCAACTAGAAGGTGCCAGCGAAATCACATGGCCGGCGGTGATCTGCGGAGGAAGAACAGGCGGAGTCCTGTGGCGGCTCTCTCGAGCTCCGGTGATGGAGATCGACGGCACACCAACTGCTCGACCTGGGAATTAGGGGGTAAGAAGGGTACAGGTTAGTAGGGTATGGAGAGGCGATCGCGATGGTGAAGATCGTCACTGGCGGAACTCACTGGAGCACAAGCGCGACGGTGGGGAGTTCACCGGAGCTGAGGAAGACAACGCGACTTCTTGCTCTCTCTCGGGTTTCTCGGGATGCAACCTATGGGAACGTGATGAGCACATCACGCCGCATGTTCTGGGTGGTTTTTGTGCAGTTTCGCACGAGTTGACACGGCGACGGCGACGAGAGGCGTCTTAGGCGGTGCAGTGAGCTGAGGGCTCGTGTTGGGTGACGTGGCTGCATCTCTTTCGCGTCCTGGGAGGCTGGGGCAGTGTGTAGGACTGCCAGGTGGGTCCTAGGGGTCGTGGGACCCACTGGTCAGTGAAAGATGACCAAGAGAGCTTGACTTGGAGGCTCTATCTTGGACTGCAGTGTGAGCGGTTTTGTCCTTGGCTTTTCTCTAATTTACACTCATGTTAAAAATGTGCCATGCCCTCCTGGTGCTAGTGTGAGACGTGTGCTAGCACTTTGCATAAGAGATTTCGCCTAATGGTCTGTGGTTAAGTCTTAGTGACTATCCAAACATGTGATCAGGCAGTGAGTTTCAGGTCTTTCAGTCTTAGATTATTTTCCAAGTCCCAGGGCAGCTACTGCATTCGATTTTGTGAAGAGGAGTTGAGCTAGCTATAGAGTGAATCACCCCAGGAAATTGCTAGGGTTTGTTCTACAGGTGTTTATGTACATTTTAGTTGAAAAGAATCTTATTTAACAGGTTTGGTTGAATTTTGGCAAATGCCCAAAATTGGTTCAGAGCTACTAAAATTTCAGACTTGAGTGGATTTTAAAGTGGATCTTCAAGGCATCAAATGAAGTGATAAAATTACCAAATTTTGTAGGTGGTCTACCTTCCATGCAAGGTATTTATGAGAATTTTCCAAGGATGTTTGGGCCTTTATGCCCCTACTAATTGTTTGCTAATTTAAGTCCTATATGTACATGCCTAACATGTAATGCAAAAGATCCAAAACTAATGAAAATAAACAATCATACACACATGATGGATGTTTTGAAGTTTGAATTCAAATTTGGTTAGCTTGATATGCTCATTTTAATTTCCCATAAGTTATTCCATAGATGTTCCTATAGCTTAACTCTATCTAGTTAGCGTAGTAATTGATTTAATTTCCACCACCATTTTTGTTAATGCAAGAGGGATTCCTAAGCTCAGCAAATCCTTCTCCTAGCAATTTATTATGAACTTTCATGTCCATTTAACTTAAATGAGATTTGGTTAATCGACCCGCACATTTTATTTTCTAGGTCAAATCTAGCTAGGTTAGGACCATAATCCTTCCACTATCCAAGTCTTGAGAGCGAAAACCATCGTTAACCTAAGAGCAATTGAGTTAGCACGTCGGTTCAAAATTTCCCATAAAATTATTCCCCGGACGTAACAATCGTTTCAGGCTAGGTTTTCCTGGTATGTTACAACACCAATCCAATTAATTAACACTACAAAAATTATAAGTAGTAAAAAAAATCATGTATATGCATTCCTAGAAATATGGATAATTAAGATTTATTCCATCATTTCTATGCAATTAATTACAAAAATATTGTTTGATCCTAATTCTCCCTTTTAATGGGATGACAGTAAACCCACCACATTAGTAAGTTTTACCAAAAATTGCTCACAAAGCCTATACTGTCAAAACCAGCGGAACAAAAGGGGATGGATCAAGGATATATAAGCGAGTTATGCAGTGGAGAGTAGGACGTTAAAAGTGATGATGATGATAGATAATAATAATAATAATAAAATCATTTAAATTTAGTTTAAATAACAATGAAAAAATTTCTATCAATTACATTAAATGATAATAAATAGATATTTGGAGAAGTACTGGTGTGTTGAATATTATTACATACACAAGTACACTTTAAATAGAAATCATAGTAGTGGTGTGGAGGTGCACTCCATGTAATCATAAAAGAAAATAAATATGGTTGTACACTAACTAAATTTGCTTTCATAAAATAATGAAGTAAGAGTTAAAAGATTAATTTTGGAGACTATGCAAAAATGGGATGGAGGTAGTAGGTTGTACTCGTGCGAATGCGCGATATATATATACTAGTTAGCATCGAACATGTTACATGTTATCATTTGATCATACATTGATGTGAACAAAAAAAATTGTTAAGATAACACTATCACGGTAATAGAAGAGCTGTTGATATGATCATGGCAATAAACTTCTCTAAAAGTAAATGAGAAAAATGATTCTTTTTTCTTGATCTTCGATGATTATATCATGGTGATACAACCATAGAAAAATCATTACGGCCTCTGCATAGCTACGATGCACAAAAATCAAAACACACCAACACAAATAAAGTTTTAACAAATAAAAGCAGATCCTAGCTAAGAAAGAAATCCTCAGTCTAGACTACCACCAATGTTCCTGGGTAAAAAACTTCATGGCCACCCATTCCAATCGTTGACGTATGCCACTGCAAATGTATATTGTGAATCAGGCTTCTGGAGGATAGCCTAAGTACGTAGCCAGTGGATAGTTCTGAAAAACTATAGTTTTGAAGAGATTAATTTTTTGTCAAACCCTAACTCATTCCTCCATAGCCAAAACGAGCAAACGTTAGTCGTTGCCCCAAACAAAATAAGTGATTTTATTTTTTTCCAAAACCCCGTAACCAATTCGCAAACATATGAGCAACTGAACGAGGCTGAGCCAAGCCTAAAGCACCTGGATGACAGCCCATTCCGATCTAGCAAAACGATATTAAAAGAACAAGTGTAAAATTGATTCATCTTTATGACAAAAGCAACAAGTTTTACTACCATTCCAATTTCTTTTTGCTAGGTTATCTCTCGTCAAGATTACCTCACAGCACAAGTACCATAGGAAAATTTTGACTTTAAGTGGCAACTTTAGTTTTCAAAGTACCTTGTTGATAATAGGCACATCACAATGAACTAATACTAGATAGTGCGATTTTACCGACAACTACCTACTTTGAGTTAAGTTCCAAATGAAATCATCTTGATCCTTGTAAGCTCTAAGTTAGTGATTCATGGTAATAAATTATTCCACGCCACTAATTTGTTTCCAAAAAAATCCCTTCGCCAGGATATATTTAGTGAGCATTCTTGTAACATATTTGCTATTGTATCCTGTTTATTACTTACTATATTGTAAAGACAAGGCTATTGTCCGCGTAATGTTGTTTGACCCAACCAAATATCTTCCTAGAATCTAATTTGAGAGCCATCATTTATGTTGAAACTACCAAAGCGCAAAAACTCACACTTGACCTTCATAAGGCTATCCCAAAATTGCGAGTCCCCAATTTTTCACTGGACTTGTGTAAAGCCTAGATTTTATTTTATTTCCTAAAACTATTTTACAAAAATAAAAAAAACCATTTGCCAAGCTGGTTATTTATTTGATTCTGTCGAATAAAATTATTTCCCTAAAAATTAAAGTAAGACTAAATAAGTCTATATCCTAGAAGTGCCTAAAATCCATTCATTTGGCCCCTTGAAGATACTTCTCAAATTCCTAGACCAATACAATTTTATTTTATCTCTTGACCATACCAAAAATCCATCCCCTAAATTTATTAAACCTTTTTCTTCTCCTTTGGGCCGGCCCGTTTCCTTTTCCTCTCTCCCGGGCCGCTCTCCCTCTCCTTTCCTTCCTCTCCCGCAACCCAGCCAAGATGGCACACTACCGCCCGCCGCGGCCCACGGCCTGCTTATCCTCTCCACCCGCGTGCATCACTCGTTCCCCCCACGCGCACTTGCCCGCCGATTAGCCACGCACTGACAGCCGGGACCCGCTCGCGAATGGATCGAGCGAACACCCGCACGCGGCCGCAACACGCTGCCGTCGTCATCCTCTGACCGCCGTCCCAGCCTCTCCGCCCTCCGTGTCGCCGCCGCTTTGAATGCGCTGTGGTGCCTTAATGACGCTGTCCTCGCCGGCAGACGCAACCTGACGTGTCGCTCGCCTCGTCGTCGTGACGCCATTACTTTCCCTGCGCCAGCCGCCGGCGTCCCGTCCCGTCCGCCCGGAGGCCGTCAGTCATCGTCGCGACGCCATTACTCCCCTGTGCCGGCCGCCATCGTCCTGTCCTGTCCGAGCACCATGCCGCCGGCCTCATCCACCCCCCTCCCAAGCCAGCCGGCTCCCCTATAAATACCCCCAATTCCCCTCTTGCCGCCGCACCACCACACCCACACCACCTTGCCCGCTCATCGCCGCCCGTGCCCACCATGGCGTAGCCAGCCATCGCCGCCGGTCGCATTTTTGCTCACCGCCGCACCATCGAGAAGAGAAGAGAAGAGAAGAGAAGAGAAAAGAAGAAAGGGAGAAGAGTAGGGGAGCTGACAGGTGGGCCCTACCTCACTCTCTCTCTTGCCGAAAACGACCTTGAACCAAGTCCACGGTGCGCCACGCGCCGGTCCCCTCCCCACTCCCACTGCCACCTGGGTCCCGTGCCCTATTCTTTGTGATTAAATCCCAGTTTTTCTTTTCCCTCTTTTTTCTAAAATCCCCTTTTAACTTTAAGAATCCATATTCTGTGAGTATCAGCTTTTGTGTCCTGGGGCTGGTACTAAATCACAGGTTGCAAGTATTGTAGCACCCGAACTAAGAATACGAGGTTCGGGGCGTTACAACTTGTGACAAAGGTTTTTAGTAACTTGTAACATATTTGCTATTGTATCCTGTTTATGTGCCAAATTGCATCTGTCTTGAGTAACTTAAAAAACCACTTACTAAGAAGAGTGATATTTTTCATGTCCAAGTCATGAATTACTAAAACCACTTGGTCTTTGGGTCGGCACATAATACTCCACTTTGCCAAGCGGTTTTTTTTATTATCACACCGCCAATAGAATCTAGAGTGAAAATAATCTAGTTTTTTTAAGAACACCTTATCACACCGCCAATAGTATTTTTTTTAATTATCACTCCACTTTGCCAAGCGGTACATAAGAAGACTACTCGGCGCTAAATTAATCAGAGTCAGTTGTCCCCCTATAGATAGATGTTTTCCTTTCCAACTACTAAACGTTCTTCCACCCTTTTCCAATCAGCATTCCTTAATTTCCTAAAATGGATGGGAATACCTAAATATTGAAATGGAAATTTCCTAGAGGTACATCCAAAAAATCCAGTGTACTGCTCCTCCATGTCACTAACCACACCAAAACAATATAATTCACTTTTATGGATGTTAATCTTCAGACCAGAAAGTTGCTCGAATGCACAAAGCAATAATTTCTTGTTATGAGCTTTCTCTATATCGTGATCCATAAAAAATGCTATTATCAACATACTACAGAATACAAATACCATCATCCACAAGATGGGGAACTATTCCACTGATTTGTCGATCTGTTTTGGCACTATTGATTAAAACGACTAGCATGTCAGCTACAACATTAAAAAGAACATTGGAGATAAGGGATCGCCTTGCCGAAGCCCCTTCCTAGTTTGAAAAGGGGCCGACATCATCTTTAACTTTTACTGCAACACTACCACCTGAGAAGGGCTTGAGATAAAAAAGGTCATCTGACCTTGTCATATGGATTTTCAAAGTCTATTTTTAACATCAACCCATTTAACTTCTTCTGATGCAATTAATGTATAGTTTCATGTAAGATGACGACTCCTCCTAGGGTATTTTGCCCTCGCATGCAAGCTGTTTGTGTTAGTTTCATGATATGATCTTCCACAAAAATAAAATTCTATTTGTAGAAATCTTCGTGAAGATCTTAAAGTTGACATTGAGCAGGCAAATAGGTCTACATTGTTGTAACGATTTGCTTCCTTTACTTTCGGTCGTAGAGTTATCACACCAAAGTTCAAACTGAACAAAGGAAGTTCACCAGAATACAATTCATGGAATAGGTTCATCAAATCTTATTAGATGATATCTCAGAATTTCTGATAAAATTCTATCGAGAAACCATCAGGTCCTTGTGCCTTGTTATGTTCTATTTCAAATACAACATCTCGTACTTCTTTCTCCAAAAATGGTGTAGATAGGAATTCATTTTCTGCCTCTGTGACTTGCAATATATCCTATGTTCTGGACTCATCAAGTTTTAAGGGAATATCTTTAGGTGGTCCAAACAGTTTTTTTTATAAACCAGTTATGTATGATTTAAGAGCTAATTGTCTTCAATTTTCCCCTCATCTTGTTCAAGATAAAAAAATTTGTTTCTTCCTCCTTTTGCCATTAGCAATCATTTGGAAGCACTTGGTATTATTATCTCAAGATATACATCAGAGACTTTAGCCAATAATGTTTGTATACATAGGATATGATCCAATACTTGTGTGCGTAGGATATGTTCCAATACTATTTGTGTGCATAGGATATGTTCCAATACTGTTAGGTTTATGTATATCAAAGTAGCTCCATATAATATTCCAGATGAAGCTTGCCAAGGGTATTTCAGAAATAAATGATCAATGGATTCCATGCCACACTAGTAGAGAGATGGGCTTTAGTCCCGCTTCGAAAATGTCTTTAATCTCGGTTTCCCAACTGGAACAGTCAATCCAGGACAAAAGAGGTCCCTTTTAGTCCCAGTTAAAATAACCGGGATTAAAAGCCTATATTTTTCTTTTCTTTTGGGTGTTTTTTCTCTGCAAATCCCCCATTCACAATTAAATCATCCACAACAATCCTTAATCAATCACAAATCATTCCCAAATCAATAATTCATTTACAAATCATCCCAAAATCAACAGATTATTCACAAGATTCACTACAATTCAACAAAAAAAAATACAAGATCCGCCACCGCATGTCGTCCGGCCGTCGCTGCCAACCTGGCCAGCTACCGCCGCACGCTGGCCACAGCTGCCAGCCCGCCCTCGTGCACCGCTGCCCGCCCGCCCTAGCCGCCACCGCCGTTCCCCCACGAGGGCCGGCGCAGCGCTATCTCTCATTGGATCGATGGGGAGAGAAAGGATCGGATCGAGAGAAAAAAGGGAAGCAGAGATAAGGATGAGGATATAAAGAAAGAAGATAAGGTGTATTGGTCCCAATTGGTTATAGTAATCGAGACTAAAAAATATTAGGGGCCTGACATGTCTTTGAACAGGGACTAAAAATTAATTTTAAGTCCGGTTGGTTATAGGAACTGGGACTAATATGATTTTTTGCCAATCCAGCAAAGATGGTTTCTGCTATAGTGGATTTTAGTCTCGGTTAGTAACACTAAAGATATTTTTAGTCCCGGTTCCAATCTAGTCCGAGACTAAAGCTCTGATATGAAGTCCATTCTCTACTAGTGCCACCACAGAAGAAGCAATTCATATTTTCTTCCATCGGTCCCTTTTAATCAGATTATCTTTGGTTAGTATACTGTCTTTCGAAATTAGCTACACAAGAATCCTGATCTTCAAAAGGATCATGATTTTCCGTAGCCTCCTAAAAGGATATGCTGTAGTCTGAATCTGTAGAGCTTCGTTAAAAGATTTCACTATGAAAATCCCATCTTTGGTTATTTTCCATATTATTTTATCTTTTTCCTCTCCTAGTACCAAACTCCATTCAGCTTTACAAAAACGAATTTGTTGATACTATGCAAAAACAAAAACAAAAAATAACCTTACATTTACACATTCCCAAGATGTGAACATAATAATGTATAGAAAATGACAGAATCATCTTACACAATTCATTCAACAAATTAATATGACCGCACTTAATTCCTGTAAAATTTTGCACGATGGATTCGAATATATTTCTTTTAGATAAAAGAAGTTTTGCTGATCTTACAATAACCTGACATCAATCTTATTTACTTAACTCTTCCGTCAAAAAAATCTTATTAACTACACCAAAATAATATATACAGTTATTCAGAGCCAACTTCTGGTCTGGATTTTAACATACAACAGTTACTAGAAACACAGAAACAAAAGGATATGCAAGCTTTGCTTATGCAAGGTGAAGGCAGAGTTCCAGAGGAGTCGATCTGGACTCTATTCCGTCCCTTTTTCTTCTGTACTGATCATCGTCATCATCTCAGTGTCAGCGCTGCTTTATCTAGCCGTGCTTTGGATGTGGACGGTATACCTGATAAGGCGATACGGCAGTTGGATCATCGGTACCGCCAGGTCGATCTATGGTGATGGGCCAGAAAAAAAAGAACGTAAAACATAGTCAGAACGAGTACAGGCGCTGTTCAAAAAGAACAAAAAAATCGAGTACAAGACAGCTGAGATTGAATAACGTAGCTGATATGGGTGGGCGTAGGGTACTCACTTGCAGTATCTGTTAGGCAACCCCTCTTGCAAGCGGGTTTCTCATAGTTAGGTTCCGCGCAAACAGAACCACCGGTGGTCGGCGCCGGCGCAACGAGGATCCCACCGGCGAGCACCAGGATCAGCAGGACGACCAACTGAATTATGGTAGCTGGCCGCCGAGGCATGAGTCGTTGGCCGGTGATTGCTGGCATGCTTGCGTGTTGTGTTGTATAATGTTGTGTGTCACTCGTTGTTTCTTGGATTAGGCAATTAAGGTATAACTACCGGCTCCTGCTTAGTTGCATCAAGGACGTGGTTGTCTGCAAGGACCTGATCTCTCTCTCTCTCTCTCTTATCGTATCTTGCCGGCAAGGAGCTTGGGGGTCAGTCAGTCTGCGGGTCAGCCGGTCTACCAACGTACGTTTTTGATATGCAGTTAATCGCTAATTCAACGTCATCAAGTTCTAGATGAAGTAACTGTTGAAAACATAAGCACATAATAATTTAATCTATTCCATAAAAAAATAATCATGATAACACAGGAATAGACTAACAAAATCATAGCATCCAAATTTAATCTAAATATTTCTTAACGTCATCCTTATAAATATAATTTACAGTGACGACGGCTCGAAATATCAATGGTAATCTATGGTTTACAGAAGTACACCCGCAAGCACATGGATATAGTATTTCACCCGAAAGTATTTTAAGGTATGGTATTTAATCCCAAGAAAAAATTTGTAAGAATAAAACTATAACGATAAATTATATGTACTTGCATGTGTTACGGTCTATGCAGGGTAAATATAATAATTATAGGTAGGTTGACACACAAGCTCAGCTTTAGCTACTACTATATTCCTAAATTAGACTAAGTGTACATAGGTTAATTAGTCAAGTTCCATCCTATACTTCTAGTATACAAGTGCTAATCAATCCTAACTAGTATTTATCATGTGGTCTGACCCCTATACAATACAATATAGCTAAACATAAGCTTAGCTACATCCTTATGATGCATCGCATGACTATCCCGGCTTGTCGAGTTCCTTATAGCAACCCGTCATAGCTATGCAACCGGAGCGAGATACGGAAGTGTATCTAACCCCAGGAAAGTTCATGCAGGAATATATACCGTGGGAGGGACTCCCATACTGAGCTGTCACTTTCAGTGGCCTGCAAATCACCCAAAGTACATACGCCCAAATAGCGGTAATTCGTAGCCTAAGCCCCATGCTTAAGCTACTACACACTACTCTACAACTAAGCTTTTGAAGTAGAGCAACTATGTCCCGAACCCATTTCCCTTGGCCTAGCCTAAGCAGACTATGAACCCAGTAGTTAGACACTATACTAGCATCAATGCAAATCCAACAAGATGTATCCACATGACTTATACTAATTAAGCATAAACTAAACATGGCATTCATATTTTATGATTGGAATAAGATATCAGCTTGTATAAAGAAGATTATTATATTGAATATCAGAATATCTTACAAGAAGAAGGAAAAGCTATAAAACTTTACCGAATTCCTGAAGTCTCCGCTGGACTTGGAACTATACTAATCCTATTCTACCAGTATTGTACTAATACTAACTTTATAGAGTGATTTGGTGTGTGTTGGAGAGTAAGTGTAGTCCTCCTTTTATAGGCTCTCAATGGCGGCAGCTGGAATAGGAAATAACGCCCATACCCTTCACAACCGCCATCTGGAGAGCATCAGGGACATACACGTGGAAGGGCGAGGTGAGGCGGCGCCAAAATAGCCGAAAAAGGCAGCCCGCCCACCGACCTCTCCTTCGTCTGGGTCTCTGACAGGTGGGCTCTTATGTCGGTTTGAGGTGCAATGGCGGTTTCCTTAGCCGTTATCCCTATCAGGTGGGCCCTCTTATTTCCAAGCTTGCGTGGACCTGGAGAAATTCTTCTGGATCAGAACTTTCGTCGTATTTTTCGATGGATGTGGGCTTGAATCCTTTGGGCCACCGGACATCTCTCAATATAGCAGAGTAAGCTTTGCACCCCCTTTTCTGATCAAAGAGCTGACTAGGTTCGCGGCTCCGTCGAGGACTTCGCCGTGGTGAAGACGAGATTGCCGATGACTCCAGGGGGCTCGTACTTGGATCCCCGGATCCCCGTACTCGGGATCTCGGGGGTGTGAGTACGTTGTGGTCGACACCTTGCTCTTGGTCATCATTTTTCTCGGTTCCCGTCGGTTCATGGGAGTCGAATGTTTCATCTTCTGAGGGTGGTACTATCTCTGTTGACAAAGTGCCTTCAGCTCGTTGGGGGGATTCTCCTCCAACCGGAGTGGCCATGAAAACCAGAGCTGACCCGAGATTCGTCGTGGACTCCTGTAGTCGGCAAACCCAATCCTTGATGTTGGGTGCTAGAATTGAATCGTATGGTGTCTCCCTTAAGATCTGGTTAAGGGCGGCTAAATATTGGACTAGTGTTATTGTCGAAGCGTCATCATCATTACGTTCTATGACAAGGACGCTTCTGGTAGGCTCCGTCTCGCTGGTTACGTCCTGTTCTCCTATGTTCGGTTAACATGAGACCTGAGGGTTCTGGGGCCGAACGACGGAAAGAAAGATTTTGCAGCTTATCAAGCCGTGTGCCTTAGTTTTATGGATTGGGCACCAGTTGATAGCTTTAGAAAAGATTTCTAGGTTCTCGCAGCCTAGAGTCGCCCCAACCTTATCCCCGAGGCGTCGGACCACTAAGCAGTCCCGCAAGTCATGTCGCACAGTCTTGTGAATAGGGCACCAGATTGCGGATCTTTGGTGGTTTGTTTTCGGAGCCTTGGGTTTATTGGAGGGAGCGTCCGCTTGTCGAGGTTCCTTGATCTGTGTTGTCGTGATCAGTGTCCCGATCTCTGCGTGCGCAGGAGGGCATGCCATGCACAGTCTATCTGTCCCGATCCTTCTCAACTTGTCGAGATCTTCGACCCTAACTGGTCCACAGGCATTCATTGAGTAAGCTGAGGTGGCAACGGGATCGTGTTGAGCCCACGCCGATGAATTGAAATTTCTGGCGGCGTAGTAGTTGGTAAGGTCTAGGATCATGTCGCAGGAGCCTTGAACGCCGAGTTCCCCTCCCTGGCTGGTATCCGTAGACGGGGTATGTAGATAACGGGGGAACGTTGGCGTAAGGTCCTAAATAGTACAGCATCATCACAGAGCATAGACAAGGATTTTTATACTGGTTCAGGCCCCTGAGAAAGTAATAGCCCTACTCCAGTTTATATGGAATTGCTGACGGGATAAATCCCGAGTACAGAGTACAATATGTGGGAACTAGAAACAGGGCAGACCGTATTCAGAAGAGTCGAGTACGATCTCGGCGGTTTTGGTGGCTATGGCTATGGAACTATGCTCCTAGTTTCGGCGTCTTGATCTTTCGTCCTTGACCCATGGGGGTAGGCAAACCTTTCATACCGTGAGCTACCAGCAGTCCTTGGGTTAAACTTAGACTGTGAGACCCGCTCGGCTTAGAAAAGTCCATCCCTCTCACGAGTAGGACTCCGCCTGGTCTTCCCTGAACACAGACTCCTTCCGTATTACGTGGTAATTTCCCTTCTCCATCTTTAATGTTCTTTCCGTATTCGTACAGGTATGCCTTCCCTTGTACATTGTAGTCCCGAGTAATGAGGATACCCCTTATCTGTAATCCTGACAACTTTCTTTAATCGTGTGGGTCTCACAGTCCGAGTCCTACACGAGGACTGCTGGTAGCCCATGGTATAAAAGGATTGCTACCACCATAGGTCGAGGGATCAATCAAGCCGCAACAGAAACCAGAAGCATAATTATGTAGTCATAGACACCAAAGCTGTCGAATTTGTATTCGGTCCTTCCGACTACAATCTCGCCGGATTCCTGTTTTTCACATATTGTACTCTGTACTCGGGGTCCTTCCCGCCAGCAATCCCGTATAGACTGGAGTAGGGTTATTACCTTATTGGGGCCCGAACCAGTATAAAAATCCTTGCCTTTGTTTTCCAGTCATGCCGTACTACATTAGTCCTTACGTCAACGCTTCTCTGTCATCTACATACCCCGTCTACGGATACCAGTCGTTGACACATCCAACCGAAGGTAGATACAGAGGTGTATCTATCCCTAGGAATTGACATGTAGGAATATATACTGCGGGGCAAACACCCGTATTGAGCTGTCACCATTAGTGACCCGCAAATCACTCAGAGTATATATGCCCAAATAATGGTAAGATCCAGCCTAGACCCCATGTATATGCCATCACTCACTACTCTACAGCCTTGCAATTGAAGCAGAGCATCTAAGTTCCAGATTAATATCCCTTGGCCTAGCCTAAGTAGATTACTACCCCAGTTGTTAGACATTATACCCACACCAATGCAAATCCCAGATAATGTAACTATACAAAGTATACTAATCATGTATAAACTAAGCATAGCATTCATAATCTAAACTAGACTAGAGCACCACAAGTATATATAAAGAAGAATGATTATATTGAAATACTGAAAGTCTTACAAAATAACTAGAAAGCAAAGTAAGAACTTTACCCGAATTCCTCCGAAGCTTTCCTCGAACTTAGAACTATTTTAATTCTACTCTACTAGACTAATACTACAAGTAGAGAAAGATTGAATCCTTGCTTTGGTGTCTGTTGGAGAGTAAGTGAGGTGGTCCTTTTATAGGCATTCAATGGCGGCAACTCCCATGGGAAATGACTTCAATGCCCCTTATAAACGCCATCAGCATCCAATCCCACGTGCAAGGTCAGTGTGAGAGGCGGTGCCTCTGTTTCGGCTGAACGTACTGCATGGTTTGGTCGAACTAGGCTAGCCTCCCACCGACTTCTCCCTTCTCTGGTACACTAACAGATAGGCTCTTATGACGGTTATTGGTGCAAAGACAGATATCTCCACTGCCAGCTGGCCCTCTCATCCACAAGCTTGCTTGAGAGTGAGGTTTCCTCATGATTATCTCTATTTTTATGTAATTTCCTTACAAGCAAATATTTTCCAAGTACAAGTGAAAATAGATTATTCTAAAATAAATATGCATTGCAAGCATACCAATCTCTTCTTTATTTTAGTTAAACTGACGGTCAAAATGTTGCAATAATGACCGTCAACATTGAGTTGAATTTTGGAACAAGCTCATGGCGACATTAGTTCACTATATCATATCTCACAACAGCCTAGACTCAGATCAAGCTATAACTACTCCTATTTAGTTCCAGGTTTTTAGACAGAGTCTGGCTACCTTATTTGAAAGCAAGAGAAAGCATTCTACTATGAACCTATATATATGAGGCATATAAACAAAGCAACTATTCATCATCTCAATAAGGAGAACTAGATTGTCTTACCCAGCATAAGGAAAACTAAGATATATTTTTGGTATTTTCTATTTTGCAAATTTTTATGTTGTTTTATATTTTTAAATACAGTGCTAAAGCAAACATGCAACTGGTGAAAGCAAATATGAGTGATACAAGTTACCTTAGGGGGAGAGCCCTCTCCCCCCAAGCTTGCTTTTCGCTCAGGGACCCTTATATGGGTTGTAACCCTGGAAGAGAAAATAAGCCTGTAGGTCGTCGTGCTGCTGCTGCATCATGTGTTGAAGGTTGTTGAAGCATGCATCAATGCTCTGTTGCCATTCCTGCGACTGTACCATGTGCTCCTCCAGGTTGTGGTTGATCTCACTTGTCTGGAGTTCTAATGCATCCATCCTTTGGGTAAGCTCTCCTAATTCCCTGTGAGAGAAAGTGGAGCATCGGACCCGAAAAGATGGTGGCATGCCACTAGACTCTGACGAACAAGGGGCTCCATCGTGTGCCTTGTGGGCTCTCCGCATTGGCCATCGCTGGCGCTTGGCCAGCTGAGTTGCTGTACCAGAGAGTTGGCTCAAACCAGCCAGGTGCATCCCGGATAGCTTCCTAGTTTGCCTCTGGTTGGACGGGTGTAGTAGAGGTAGATCCTTGATACTCGTCATGAGCCTCTTGTCGAGTACTTCTGTGTGCTGAACCTGCAATAGCTTCTCCCAAAGCATGCAGGGGAATGGTTAGCTCAATGCAGTTGTACAAATGGTACCCCGGGTTAGATAACGGAATCACATTTGTACAACTGGGAAAGAAGAATACAAGAGAGTCTCCCAGCCCTCGTTTGAGGGTGTGACCGTGCACCAAGTATGATTCATTAATATAGGTACAGGGCATGGTGATGTTGGCAATTTGACTGCCCTCAATCAATCCAAGCCCGTTCGCTATACGTGTAATCAATGAGGTGCACTCCATAGCCGTAGAAAACTTCAAGTTCTCTAACCATTACCTAATCATGGATTGTACATGAGCAACTTTTATCTTGTTAACCATGGCATACATGATGGCAAGTTCATCCTCTCTAATGGGCCTCAAATCATTCCTAGGGAACATGTTCATGGTAATCCACTTGTGCATAAGCATAAGTGTAGGGTTATGGATATCACTATTTCTAGGCTTAGTGTAGATGGTTGCACCTGAGATGTCGCTCCAAAACTTCGTTTTCTCAAAGCATGTGACAGCTATTTGAAAATCCGTTTTGCAGCGATCGTGGAAGAGGAGGGTACTCAACTGCCTCCATGTAAGGAAATGTTCCTTACGAAATAGCCGAAAAGTAACCCCTTCCTCTACCTCTCTCAGAGTGCAAAGGAATTGAATAATAAGTAAGCAAGAACCAATCATCTATTACTTCAAAATCCTGCCATCCTATAGCTCTCCAGACAATAGGGAAGTCGATATCCATAACTATTCTTTCCAGCAGAACGGGTCGTATGCTCGGGTGTAAGCAAACTCCCGATCCCTGTTGGTATTTTTTAATGTCATCCCTAGAAATATAATTCCCAGCAACGGCGGCTCAAAAAATCAATGGTAATCTATGGTTTACAGAAATACACCCGGAAGCGCACGGTTATACCATTGTAGCATTTCACCGGAAGTATTCCAAGGTATTGTATTTAATCCTAAGGGAAGATTTGTAAGAATAAAACTATAGTGATAAATTATATGTACTTGCATGCGTTACAGTCTATGCAGGGGTAAACAATAATAGCATAGGTAGGTTGGCACACAAGCTTAGCTTTAGCTAACCACTGTATTACAAAATTAGACTAAGTGTATATAGGTTAGTTAAGTTCCAACCTATACTTCTAGTATACAAGTGTTAATCTATACTAACTAGTATTTATCATGTGACCTGACCCCTCTACAATACAATGTAGCTAAGCATCCTCCCGATGCATCGCATACTTACCCCGGATTGCTGAGTTCCTTACGACAACCCGTCATAGCTATACAATCGAAGAGGGACACGGAGGTGTATCCAACCCCAGGAAAGGAAAGTTCATGTAGGAATATGTACCGTGGAGGACTCCCGTGCTGACCTGTCACTTTCAGCGGCCTGTAAATTACCTAGAGTACATACGCCTAAATAGCGATAAGTCATAGCCTAAGCCCCATGCTTATGCTACTACTCACTACTCTTCAATTAAGCTTTTGAAGTAGAGCAACTAAGTCTCGAACACATATCTCTTTGCTTAGCCTAAGCAGACTATGAACCAAGTATACCAGTTTCAATGCAAATCCAACAAGATGTATCCACATGACTTATACTAATTAAGTATAAACTAAACATGACATTCATATTCTATCATTGGAATAAGATAACAGCTTGTATAAAGATTACTATATTGAACTTTACCGAATTCCTAAAACCTCCGCTGGACTTGAAACTATACTAAACCTATTCCACTAGTACTAAACTAATACTAACTTTATTTAGTAGCTTGAAGCCTTGCTTTGGCGTGTGTTGGAGAGTGAGTGGAGTCCTCCTTTTATAGCCTACTAATGACGGCTGCTTGCTTTGGAATTGACAGTTATACCCTCCACAACCATCACCAAGGAGCCATAAGGGTCGTACACGTGAAAGGATAAAGTGAGGTGGCGCTAGAGTGGTTCGGCCGAACCACCAGGCAGCCAGCCCACCGACCTCTCATTTGTCTGAGTCTCTGACAGTGGGCCCTTATGCCGGTTTGAGATGCAATGGCGATTTCCTTGGCCGTTATCCCTGTCAAGTGGACCCTCTTATCTCCAAGCTTGCTTGGGAGTCAGGTTTTTTGCATATTATCTTCTCCTTTTATGTTATTTTCCCTATTAGTAAATATTTGCAAGTACAAGTGGAAATAGTTTATTCTGACATAAATATGCGTTGCAGGCATAGCTAGTTCTCCTCTACTTTAGTAATATTGACAATCAAAATTGGTCAATAACGATCATCAACAAAACCCCCCAAGCTTGAACCTTTGCTCGTCCCGAGAAAAGGACGAAAGAAAAACAAGACATGGTTGTTGATCAGGAGTTGCTACAATGTCATATATATCAGATCTACAGGTGCATGGTAGAATATTTTTTCTTAAGCCTAAACAAGTTAGCCCAGCCATACCTTCGCCCCTATTGGTCATGGGGTATCATAACTCTTCTACTTGTCTTGGGCTGTTGAGAGACACAACAGTTCGTAGTGTACCATTCACCTATTCCTAGTCCAACTTTTTATGCAACAGTCACAGATTAATGGACGAGTAGGGCATAAAATGTTGGTATTCATTACGGTTACAGATAAATACGCAAGCGCACGGAATACCGCTGCAGCACTTCACCCGGGAGTATAAGTCCAAGGTATCGAATCCACAGGGAACGTGAGTGTTAACTCCTCCTCCGGCTTATCCAAGGACACAAAGCTAAGGTCGGCTATGGGCAGAGAGGTTTTATCTAGCAAGAAAAAGTGTTTACATGAAGCTTAACTTTAATCCTAATGAGATACTTCGGGCACTTGCCAGCTCGCTGCTCCGAGATAAAATGTTCTATTACACACCCACATAGGGAGGAACTAAGTGATCTCGAGGGTAGTCACCACCTCTAAACCTGCCTCGAACTATCTGTAGGATGTAAAACAACTACTAGAAATTAATCTACCTAGACACTTCATCTAAGCAATTAATAACTACTCATGTGGTTATAAAGCACTCAAGCAAACACTATAAGTTGGTTGTTTATAGTGAACAGTAATCCAATATTGTATTTAGGAACTAATTGAGATATAAATCTCTCTAAGATAAACTTGAAACTCAGAAATGATATTCTATTATAATCAGAGTATTAAATAAAGTAAAAGAACAAACAAGAGTTACTGACAACTTTGGGACTCCTCCGACACCTTCTACTCTACTCTCTCCATACTATTCTACACTTATAGTGTACAAATGAGCCTCTTATAATTCAGCTCAAGCTTCTAGTGTGTTTTCTAAGTGTGGGATGAGAGCTCCTTAAATAGGCTTCAAATGGCAGCAACTCTGATGGGAATTTACCACCATGCCATCTGGAACCGCCATCAGCAAGTGATCCTGGCCCTCCACGTGGAAGATGGGTGCCAGGTGTCAACACACTGGTCCAGGTTAGTCACCAACCGACTTTAGCCTTGGTCAAGTCTCTAACAGGTGGGTCCCCATGGCGGTTGTGGATGCGATGGCAATTCTTCTGGCGGTTACACCTGTCAGGTGGGCCCTCTTATCCATTAGATTTGCTTGTAAGTGAGGTAAGCTCCATTTAGATTTAACTCTCCCATTTTTGATACTTTATTCCTACATACAAATATTTCACCAACACTTGTGAAAATGGTTAGAAATAATTTGTACCACTAAGTTGGATGTTTTATTATTTTATGCTTATGCAGGCGTTGACGGCATAAAATATAACATTAGTAGCCATCAACAGAAAGAAAGAAATCGTTGGATCTTCCAGGCGAAGGAATTAACATCAAGGAAGATTGCTGATAGGATGACGGAGGAAATGAGTCTTTGATCAATGGAGGGGGCGAAAGGTTTAGCGAGATTTAAGCCTTGAACAAGGAAAACGAGGGGGGAGGGGGGTGAGGTTGGGCTGAGGTTTCCAGCCCGACCGTTATGCAACGTTTCTTCCGCCTCTTGAGGATTTTTACAGTTTTTCCCTTTTCTAATATAAGAAAAGGCCAGCGCAAGCTGGATCATAAAAAAAGAAGAAGAAGCATGTATTCGTCGTTGCCACCAGTTGTCCTGCAGTATCTGTAACTGTTAATTGTATGTAAGGACTCTCTGCTTGCACATGCACCTTCAGAAGCGGCATGATTGGAACTCAAACCTAATTAAGAGATTTGGAGACTTGAATACCAATTTGATAACTTTATTGATGACATCAGAAGTGATGGCAGGTTTAAGATCATAAATAATCTTGGTGAAGTTTCTATGATACTGGTTGAAAAAAAAACAAGAATGGACTTTACTCTATAAATTAGAACTCCCATCGTCCTGATTTATAACATGTATTATAATTGTATATACAATCTTCAATATTTTACTTTAATTATTTTTTTACGCAAGTGTTAAGTTTCGTGCACCAATCATTTAACTCAAAATCCAAAGCAGACGAGGAAAGACGGGCAATTCACTTTATCCACTCCACCGCTCCCCCTCACATGAACCCCCTTAGATTTATAAGGCATATTATAACTGTACATACAATCTTCAATATTTTGCTTTAATCATTATTTTTTTAAGCGTTAAGTTGCATGTACCGACCAGTTTATTCCAAAAGCCAAAGCTAACGAGAAAAGACGGGCAATTCACTTTATACAGTCCAAAATTCCCCGTCGTGTGAAACACCCTCAGGTGTCAAACGTGGAATATTAGAGTTGGCTACAACTATTTTATTTAATTACACACTAGCAAAAATTTGAACTGGAGACCTCTTACTCTGATACCATATTAATTGGCATGCACCGAGCAATTCAACTCCAAAACCTAAGCTGATGGGGAAAAGACGGATAATTCACTTTATACACTCAAACAATAAGATATAAAATTTACATCCCATGAAAGCACATTATAATACGTGTCTAACGATAATACATGCATAACACTAAAAATCTATGTTACTAGTTTGTCATAACTTTTAAATATTAACTTTGCAGAAAACAATCATGCATTATATATTAGGATGGATGAAACATATTTTCTCAAGTTGGTATTGCTTGTTCCGGTGCAATGACAAGTGTTGAATAGGTATTTTCTGCCATGAATCTTGTAAAAACCTAGTTGGGAAATAGCATGCGCAATGAATTCTTGAACGATTTCTTGGTCACATTTATTGAGGGACATTTTCTTCAAGGTTAATAATGTTGCCCTGATTGAACACTTCTATGCCATGAAAAAACGCATCGTGATAATGTACTTAGATTTCATTGTACTATTTGTCATGTATTTTAATAATTTAAGACATCATTTGACCTATTTCACTGTATTTGGATAATTCGAGACATCCTGTGAACTATGGGTACCACTATTGATAATTCAAGACATAAAAGTACTTTTGTGCTAGAGGCTTATTATTTGGCTTGTTGCGGGAATACCTAGGATGAAAATCATGCGTCCACCACTGTTTGAGCTTGTAATATATCAATTTAAGTAGTGTGCCTCTTTTTTCTAATAATGGAATAACATCCAGCCTTTCTTACTTGGGCTACAGCCTACAGCCACTTATTCCAAAGTTCACACTAATAGTGTAATCATAGAGAAAGAAATTCTAACAAAAGACAATGAAGAGTAATGACCCCCAACACACCGAGATATACATCTATTCAAGACTATTTGTGAATCTTTACCAAAGTTTGAAAAATATCTATATAACCATTGACTATTGCTAGGTTTCAGGGTGTCTAGAACCAAATCCAAAAGTTGCCAGAAGAGTATCCACATATATGATTTAGTAGATGATTTGTCAAAACATATCATTATTACTAATCAAGGGGGCCAAAATAAAATTGATGTTTATATAATTTAAGTTTTTTTATATGTATCAATACCTCCAATACATCAATACATAGATATGAGAAGTACCATTTGCAGGTATTAGGCCTTTTCCAATGGCCATCTCTAAGTTATCTATTGCAATATTTAAACAAAGGAGAAAGAAAAGCTATCAATTAAGATAGTCTCTTACACACGCTCCATGTTACATAAGTATGTCGTGTGGGGTCGTTTATATTATGAACTAATATGTTAAAAGCTAAACTATTAGAGATGTTGTCTTTGAGACAACTTAGAACCAGCTGTTGTCTCTATTGTTGGAGGTGATGTTAGAGAAAAGAAACATACACATATCTCTAAGAATTTTTAGAAATGACACCGAAAGAAGAAATTTTAAATAATTTTATTTTTTATACGAAAGCAGCATCTCTTTGACCATTCTAATTTTTCTTGCCAAGTTATTAGAATTACTCATTTGAACGAAGGCAATAATTGGGATGTATTTTGAAAAAAGGCAATAGATGAGACGAAAACAGTGGCCTTATCCCAAATTATATAGAACTTTTCTGTAAGATAATGGACTTAATCAGGCCCTGTGGTTACGAAAGCCTTCACAATTTTAATTAACTAGCTGTCCTGCAGACAAAATCAGTGCCTGCAGTTGTAGATTGACGTGTAGGCCTGGCCGCCGTATGTTCGAAATGAAGTGGGACCGGGCGGAGACACAGCTCCGGACGCATTGTCTGCATATAAAATAATATAATCCCTTAGAGCCTTAGATGTGATGTTTCTACCACGAATCTGGATAGCGGATAGCTCTCTATTTAGATTTATTATACTATGTGATATATGATGTCTTGTCTTGGTCCAGTACGAGTAGTATTTTGAGACAGAGGCAGTTGCAATTAAACAAACAAACAATTCACAGTATTTACAAATCAGTGATAGACTGATAGTGACCGTACGATATGCAGAAACGCGGGTGGATAAGAAAACTGCACTGTTGCCACTGGCCCCGCTTTTCCCGGTGGCTCACGTCGAGGCCTCCTCCGGGACCCGGGAGGATAAGCCCGCCTCTGCTGACATGCAGTAGCAGCAGCAACAGGACGATACGCGTGGGGACGAGGCGCAGTACCATCACCATCAGCATTCGTCCGTTCGGTCGCCGTGGTCTTCTGTTCTACTCTCACGGTGACTTCTAAAGGGGAAAAGAATTGGATTATTTGCCGTATATAAAACGAACAAACCATTAATATATTATTAATTGAGTATTTATAATTGCAAACTTCTAAAATAGATTTCTTTGACTTTATTAAAGAATATTTATATAAAAAGTCTTTTCAAATAGTATACCGTTTGATAGCTTGTACAACGTGCGCACGATAATCCAGTGAGTAATAATCCAAAATAAGCTAAAAACTAAAAAGAACTCGGCCTCAAAGCATTTTCTACTCTTTTTTGTCGGATAGGCGAGCTGGGAACCACTAGAACTTCCTTAATGTACCTGAAGATGCACGGTGATAAAACTGAAACCGCCATAGCACTAGTAGAGAAATGGAGGCGTTGGCAAGAACGAGCTTGAGCAAGTAAGAACTTGCGAGCTTGAGAGCAAGCAAAAATGGATCTCGGGTGTCAGCTAGGGAAGAAGGAAAGAGTATATAAGGGTCTCAGACACTTTAGTCCCGGTTCATGGCTCCAACCGTGTCTAAAAGTAGCTAATTAGTTCCGGTTCATTCCACGAACCGGGATTAAATGTCAGGAGGACCTTTAGTCCTGGTTCATTAGCCCAATCAGGACTAAAAATTTACCTTTAGTCCCGGTTCGTGATCTAAACCGGGACTAATAGTTTCTATGCCGACTCCTAACAACCTAGCCGTTGGGACCCGAAACTTTAGTCCCGGTTGGTATTAATACCAACTGGGACTAAAAATTCTTTTACTTCCAGGACTAAAGCTAGATATATACCCTTTTCTCTACTAGTGTAGCTTGAACGGAACTGCTATAGTTTGAATGTTCTTCGGGAGACCAAATGTCGGATATCTCAATTTTTGTTTTAATGCGTATAGGAAATATGTTTTACCTTTCAAAGAAAAAAAATGTTTTGGCGAAAATATTTCAATTGCCAAGAACATTTGTTTTAATGGTACCGAAATATTTTTATTAAAATTCTTGTATAAACGATAAAATATTTTTGTATATACAATGAAACACAGTCTAGAGCACCCAACATTTAGCCGCAGAGCAGACATCTGGGGTCTTGTTGCCTCCTAGCTTAAACGGGTGCATCTTGCTAGCTCGGTAGTCATGCGGGCTCCACCCACTACACCATTAATCTGTTCGTTGCTGCTGAATTCTACGAGTGGTTGCTTCCACTAGCAGAAACCATTTTTTAAGCAGACTAAAATCACCCGTGTAATCCTTCCAGACATACGATTCCATGCTTTGTTTTGCCCGTGTAATTGCTTGCCAGTTGCAAATATTTGACCTGGTCGAATTGAAGTAGTAGACGAGGTCCAGTTTTAGGCATATAGTTATGAGAATCCAATTTATCATGTATTATGTGAAGTTAATTCGTAATTGCACTTATGAATAAGATGACACTCTCACTGTTGATCGTGGGCCAATAATATAGCCTACTTATCTTGGTGGGTCCACACGATCACCCCAATATAATCTATGGTGAGGCAAGATTTGGTTGTAATTAAGAGTAGTCTTGTTGACGAGACTAGGGTCTAAAAAATCAACCCTCAAACCCGTATATTATCTCCAACACGTCCTGAAACATTTGCAAATAGTTTAGACAGATCATGTTATTTAAGAAACGTGAATGTTTCGCGAGATCAGTTTGAATTACTTATTACTGGTATTTACGATCACCAATAAATCTGTAAGCATACGGAATAACATTGTAGCATATATTTTACCCGCTGGTGGGGTATCGTGACTAACTTTTCAGTAGGGAAGTCCATATTCTTTTGCACATTATATTCATAAAAATATGCTTGAAAGAACTAATTAAACATAGTTTAAACAGGGGTTACTCATGATAATGATATTGAGGTAATCGATACACAAGGACATACTTTCTAAGTGTAATTCTAGACTAATGGAGAAGAATAAAAGGAAAATATACTCGTCGACGGGTGATACTTGTAGACCAAATAAATAGGGTATTAGGTTACGTTGGTATAAGGATCTACGTAAAATGATATTGCACAAACATAGGGACAAAATTTTTTATACTGGTTCAGGCTCCGAGGTGGGTAATACCCTCCTTTAGTTTTTATGAGATTGATCTTGCAGGGTACAGACTACAAAGTGGTATGTGGGTCTTCTGTTGTCGACGAGATAGTAGTCGAGGAAGTCGACTAATTATCTCGGTGATTTGGCTTTTGGCTACTTTGGTTTTGTCGATTCTGGTGGATTTGCTGGTCGTTTGATTCAATGTCCTGAGCCTCTCCAGCGGTCCGCTTTGTATGCCGTAGGTTACCTATGTCCCAAGTAAGACTCGAAGACGTAAAACCCAGTACGATATCCAGAAAGACCTAATCCTCTCCGAGTAGGACTCCGTAGTCACTAAGCCCAGAAATATATTTCTCTTTATCCTTAATAGACTTGTTTATGTATGTAAACAGACCGTATACATTTAGTTATACCATACATATTCCATTAATCGTAGAGCATGAGGTATGCCTTCCGTAATCTTGACAATACTTCCTACCGCGTATACTTCTATATTCAATATTTTAGTATACACTCATTATATTGTACATATACATTGTATAGGACTTAGTTCTATGCTCCCAGGCTCTATGAAAGATCAACTGTCCGGGTCACCACTGGCTGCCTACCTTTGGCAATTCATGGGCATACCCGACATCCAATAGTATCTATCAATCTAGATATCATGCTTATAAAAATAAATAATGCATGTAATCCCCTCAAGACCCTCATCCTTTCGATAAACATGCTTGAACTCGTGCAACCCAATAAGATCATTGGACTGATGTCGTGGTATACATGGACTAGCCTAACCATGTATGATGCATATAGATGATGTTCACTGTGTAGAACATATAACTTAGGCATTTTATAATACCGATTATATATGCTAGATCTAGCATGATATAAACTATAGATACTAAGAAAAAACTATATGAATTGGGTAAATTAAATGAAGGAGATAATTCCATTAAACCACTCACAGTCAATAAAAAAGAGAAAAAGAGAAGAGTAAAAATTATCCCAATCTCCGAGATTGCTACTTGAAAAAGAAGACTCCTAATGCCTTTGCTCAGTAATACTGAAGAGAATAGCATAGACAGGAACGGATTACTCCTTAGGTGTGTGTTCTAAGTGAGGGGTGAGCTTACTATTATGGTCTTCAAATAATGGTCCTAAAGATATTTCTGACATCGGGTCACTCACAACCGCCATTAGGAACCAATGACCAGACGCCACGTCAAATATGCGACTGAGTGGAGGTTGGCCTGGTTCGGCTGAACCAAGGTTGCCACCTGGCTTGAGGAAACTGACATTTCGGTCCTTATGGCAGTGCACGGCAGATGGGACCAAACTAAGTCGGTTTGGTCTAAATTGTGGGCCCTCCAATCAGGGGTGGAGCCAATGTTGTAGCACTGGTGTCAGGTGACACCAATGGCCTATGGCCAAACCTATGTACTAATCTCTATTTTACAAGAAGTGATACCATCAGGCTTTGACTAATGACACCAGTCCATCAATTTATTGGGCTTTAGTTACATAAATTAGACCAGTGAAATTCTACGAGACCAGCCATGCGCAAGATGTCCTCTCCCATTTTCTATACAAGCATTGCCGCATTGGAGGAGCAGCAGGATTTTGGGATTATTTTTAGCACATGTTTTAAAGCAAACAAATATATGGTGTCGACCTATACGAGTTCATGCCTTCAATTATTGTTCCAAAATGTCAGGTTCATGAAAAAAACTTAGCACTATTGCTATATAATATTTATGGGTACACCTATGCGTTCACTAACTCAGTTTAGGATGTGTTATTTTTGAAGAAATGCAAACATATTCCATTTACCGACACATATTCCGGACTTATAGACAGTGTGGTTCATAAATCTTTATATATATTTTTTCTTGGAAAATATTTAAATCTATTTTTAACTTTATAATAGTTGATTCATTCATGTCAATAGTGTTTTTAACTATCGAATAGTTAAAAAAAAACCATTCAGCTATTCAAGAAAATAACGGAGTCTTAGTGGTTCACAATTTCATCTCACCAAATTTGATGGATATAGATTAAATATATGTTGAAATGGTTCATAAAAAGATACTTCAGTTTTACCATGTCGATAGTATTATTTTTGTGCCTTTTTTTACTAATTATAGTTTAGCCGGAAGCTATCACCATTATGAAGAGTTAACAGTAAAACCATCGACATAAAATCCTGGATCCGCCCCTGCCTCCAATCCATACTCTCACCTGATTGGCCGGGTTGTGTTTCTTTGCTTGTCTACTCTATTTCTACTTCACATTGTTGTATAATCCCTGCGTGAACAATATTTTTCAAGTTCATGTGAATCTTTATTAGTCTAAACATATACACACGAAACAAATGGTAGTTTCTCTATATTATTTGAGAATATTGATGGCTGAAAATAGGATTTAACGACCATCAACAATTATAAACTGCAGTACTACAGTAATCCCATGTCTAGTTATGTGACTTAAAAAAGAGTAAATTTCACTTTGGACTAGTTATTATAACCAAGTTTGCACTTTGGGCCACCACTTGGGCAATGTTTTCACTTTGCAGTAGGTTCTTCTGCATGGCCTGTAAGCTCTGACTGTTAACATGCATGCACTGATCAGTTCAACTCCAAAGCCTAAGCTATTGGGGAAAGATAGGCAATTCACTTCATACACGCCGACATTCCCCCTCGCACAAGACCCCCTCAAGTCTCAACTGTGAAATATTGGAGTCGGCTGCAATTACTTTATTTAATTGTGTGCCAGCCAAGATTCGAACTCGAGACCTCTGGATATGATACCATGTACAATAATAGGGAGAGAGATTGCAAAATATTGGACACATTCTATTGAGCCTCAAGCTCCTTATTATTCTACAGTGATAAGCAACAGTAATGTGAGGAATTTGGATCATGTGCTGCTGCATGAACAAATCTTGAGCCTGCTCATGCATCCTTCTTGTGCATCCCGCTGTTGGTGCATGCAGCTGCTGCTGCTGCCTTCAAGTTGCTTCCCATCCTCCTATTCTGAGTAGGTCGAGAACTCGAGATGTGGCCATCAGCTGCCTCCATTCACCTAGTCTTGCCGCTCACCGATGACTGATTGTAATGTTGAAAATTGCTAGTCATCTTTGGACTTGCCATCTGATATTCTGATGCATGATCTCCAATTCTCCATGCCTTCATGCACGGGTGCACCCCATGTGTCCTTTGTGCTTGAACAACGTCATTGCTGCGGGTCTCATCAAGCCTTGTCTGATCTTGCTCCGTAAATAGATGAGGCTGGCAATGGAGAAATGCAACGGTGTGCTAGGAGGATGGATAGATGAGGCTGCCAATGGAGAAGAGTAAATGTTTGCTGGGAAGATGGAGAGAGGTGGCCCAAAGTGCAACTAAGGAAACATTACCTAGTCCCGAGTAAAAACACACTGTTTAAGAGATGGTCAAAAATGAAACTATGGTTAAAACATGTGGTCCACTATGCAATTCACTCTTAAAAAATCCCAGGGATCATTGAAGCTCATAAGAAACAAACTTGACGGCGACAAAAAGGCTCGCAGTTATGGTACCCAAGAACAGAATCATCCTTATTTTGCCTCATGGAATTGGTTTTGTCTAGGTCTTGGCGTGTTTTACCAACAGATTTTAGTGTCAGGTCGTCCACTAAGGGTTGTCCTAGCACAAAGTCATGATATTGGCCTTCCGCATGCTAGGCAACCACAATCTGCATATCAGATTCAGGCGGCCTCTTGTCGAGGTCAAACGTCCTGTCCACTGCCAATTTTTCCGTTGCTATCCCCTATCCTGTGCCCTTAGCATGTCTCTTCTTGTGCATTATGGAAGGAGAAAATGTAGCACGCGCCGAAGTCTTGATTGGAGGCAAATCGAGCAATAAATCTTCAACCTCCATAGGGCAAGAACCAAATTGCGGGTTGGTATATGTGCTTGCCCAAATGGTGCAGGAGCTAGAACTTTTGGAGTTGGACAAGGTGTTTGTTTGCTTTTGATCTTGATGATAATGTCGCACTTAGACCATTGAATATAGGTCCCTTTAGCAGCTCCCAACATCATGATCTTATCTTTTGTTGGGATCTCAATGGGATAGATGGTTATCCTTGAACATGTCGGCCTGCACCTGTTCATTCCAAGCCACCAAGTTAGCTGTGTGCCAGGATTCGTAGGTTGGGGTATTCAGACTTCTAAAGTAGCTTGCCTATATATATAGCCATGTCGATATGTCGCTGTTATATAACACAACTTTTTCTTAATTACAATATCATTGCTACCACAATGTTTCCATATATACAACAAAATATATATAGAATTTGTAGATATGCTATAATTGTCATTAAACTGTTAAAAATAAATTTGACATATAACGAAAGTGCATGTTGACAAATTTGTATAGTAAGAATATTTTTAAACTCATGCTTAAGAAAAAACATGCAATCACAATGAAACATCTGGCACTAGATTACACATAAAAAAAAAGAGAGAAACAATGGTTGGATTAACTTATAGCCAAGTTCTATTACTCTATACCCATAGGAGATAGAAGAATATACATGCATCACATAAATAACGACTAATTTCTCATCAATCGACAAAACTAAGAGACAAACAAGTTAACCAAATTAGAATGGTTTTGACAGCATGGGAGAGACTTCTTGTTTCATCACCTCGACTGAGGGCAGTTGGAAAGGGCAGAATTGGGTTTTTAGGGTATAATATCCCAAATCTTAGTAGACTATAGGGTACAATATATTGTACCTTGTATATACTTGATTTGTGTGCAAAGTTGATAGGTGTTCACGTGAATAACCTTCAATTACAAGAGCATCCGACGATGACCACAAGACCGGACCTTTTTTTTTCTAGAACTAGAGACAGAATTACTCGGTTTTCACGGTCTTTAATTTTGTTTAGGACCAAACAGTCTTGAGTCCCTAAAGAACAAAATTATGCTCAAGATTAAAGACCAAGACCGAATTTCTCGGTCCGACTAAATAGCCACCCCATGCACCACGACTTCATCAATTATTGCATACTAGTAATTTGCCCGTGCTAACGCTACGGTAATATTTGATTTCAACTTGTACATAGTAATGTATAATCAATTAAAATTACATGAATCTAAATTTATACCACTAACATGAGATTTTATTCCTACATTTTGCTCTTCATCCTTATAAAATTATAACTTGTCTGGGAGCAAGTTTATTACTACAAGACATACTTGAGAACCATGCCATGTGAATTAAAATTTTTGGTGCTAAAACACCAGCCCGCAAAAGCCCACAACCTGCAGTATGAGTGTAAAGTGCAAATTAACTATAAAATTGCAACACATCTAAATTCATGAATATATGCATGATCAGGATGAAGAAGCAAATAATAAACATACACTTTGGTTGCTCTACCACTTCAAAATTGTATATACAACAATAAACAATATAGACTATGAAGCTCATTTCACCCCCTTGCAATCTCAATGCTAGAACACAATTAGTATATTACACATGTATCCTTGATTTCTTACACAAACAATCCATAATATAGCATAACAATATATATCAAATATGCAATAAACATCACAAAAAGTTGAATGAAAAAGTATACAAATGTTAAATTTGCACCATACAAATATAGATTTACACAATGAATCAATATATGGTCATTACATCAAATGATCAAAAATATGTAGCTGCCATAAAGATCGTTCCCAGAACAGTTCAACATACCTCTGGACATGTATTGACAAACCAATTAGGAGCGAAAACAATTACATTTATAATAATTTACTAAATACATCGTAATCCTTCAATGTTCACCATAGACGCACTCACATAGGAGATCATGTCCTATCAAAAAAATAAATACATGGCCACCTCAATAAAGACAAATGCTTGCAATAAAGATAAATAGCACTTTATTCTTACATTGAAAAACATTTCAAAGTGCTACTTTAGGCCTACCAAATACTATATATTGAACGAAAAATTACATGGTTTTATGTGGCTAGACTTTCCATGAACAATGAAAAGAATAAGATATTTCCAAGAAGACAAGAACAAACCTAGAATCTCCGAGCAGTTTTGTCAAGGTATAATGGATGATCTTGACAAAAAGCTCGCTACGTGCCTTCCAAAGATTACTGAGCAATTCTCACATATATATAGTCCAATACTATAATGCAGCAATGCTCTCTTATCCTTGAGAAATCAGTTTTAGTTCTTTGTTTATTTCATCACTAAATTTGTAACTTTATGATATAATGTTTTAAATATGTAGTTTTATGATAAATTTGACGCTAATCTGTAGTTTTTTTGATATACATGCTTAAATTATAGTTTTGTAATATACATGCTTAAATCTGTAGTTTTGTAATATACATGCTTAAATCTGTAGTTTTGTAATAATTTAGCCAAAATATATGTAGCTTTGTGAAATTTACTCTACTCCGTTGTTAAATTGCCATGACTCGGTGGGAACGAAGGAGGCAGATGGGATGGGATGGCAGGTGTTTAATTCCCACCCCAAAAACTTTTCACCCATCACATCGAATGTTTAGACACGTGCATGAAATATTAAATGTAGACTAAAAAATCAATTGCATATATTGCATGTGTTTTGTGAGACAAATTTTGTTGGGCCTAATTAGTGTGTGATTAGACAATGCCGTGCTATAGTAAACATGTGCTAATTATGAGATTAATTAGTCTTAATAAATAATCTCATAGTTTTATTTTTTTTATTAGTATCCAAATACCCTGTCTGACATCCCATGAAACATCTCCGAGAGCTGCTACACGTACGATAATTTTGTTACGATTCTTGTACGGTCAAACGGACGTTTACTTAATCAATAGTTAAGTCTTTATTCTCAAACAACAAGTGCCGTTATGTATCTACTTATCAGCTGAGAGGCTGTTTGATCGTAACAAATTCGTATGCAAACGTCGTACGTGTATCATTTCTCATCGATGTGACATCCCAAAACTTTACACCCTAAAAGTTGGCAATAGTATATATAAATTAACATCTCAATTCTCAAATATGGCAAATTTAATGTTGGATATGGACATTAGATTCTCTAAATAAGCAATATTGCGATCAGCTACCAGAATAATTGTTGTAGACAGTGTTCACTGCACCTCTGAACAAAATTCCTACACCCTAAACAAAAGCTTCAGCTGATTAATTAACAGTGAATGGGTCGAAAATTAATGTAAACCAACACAGATAACATCAACAAGTACCAAGTTGAACGATAAATCAAAACAAAGTGAAATTGAACGGTCTAGAGGAGGAGTAAATAGACGCAACCTAAAAATCCTACAAACACTTAACAACGGAAGTCAGATCTTCGGACAGTCCGGTGCGTCCAGGAGGCATGAAATTCCTCGAGGGGAATTTCTAGAGTGAGCAGGAATTAGAGGAAGCAACACAGAAAAAGAGAAGAAGACACATCGAGTTTTTACCGTGGTTCGGACCCAAAGATCCTACTCCACATTGAGGCGCTCCGGAGAGCGAGATCAAACGATCTCAAACCTCACCCAGCTATCTCACACAAGTTGGCCTCGATATCCAAGGAGCTCTCGGACTAGCTACTCCACGGACGATCCTATTATCAAGTCCCAAGCCGGGAGTCCTAGCCCCTAGTAGCGTCCTTGATCTATCGATCTCTACTTCTATGTGATAGCTGAGTTTTATACTCACTTACCTCGTTAGGGAGAGAAAATCCCGTACAAATTTCTCCCGGGCAACCACACGTCGGTCGGCGCTCCGAGCAACACCTAGCCGTCTAGGAGATGAGATCTCCAAGAGTAACAAATCCAACCAGCTAGATCTTGCCCAAGCTCCAAGTGCTCTTCAAGGATCAAATCCACACACTCTCACAACTCATCATCTGTTCTCTTATAATTCCTAGATCAAACTAAGCCTAAGTGAGGAGAAATAAGTGCTCTAGAACCCTAGGAGTGGTAGGAAGTGAATGTGGCAGCCAATCTAGCTCAGTGGGAGAGGATAGGCTTAAATAGCCCACGCACCTACCCACTAGCCGTTGGAAACAGGGGTCCGGATACTCCGGACTTCCTAGCCATTACAGCATGACGTGTAACGGTAATGTCCACTGGCCGTTTGAATGGTGGTCCCCCAGTCTGGACACTCCGGCAAAAGTAGCCGGAGGCTCTAGACAGCCCATGTCCGGACACTCCAGACATAAAGTCTGGACACTCCGGACTCACTGTTCCAAACCAAATCGTACAAATGTTGTGCATTACAAATGTGTCTCGCAAACGCTAGCATAGACTTGATCCTTTAGAGCATTTAGAGGTTGATTCAAGTTCTAACTAGCCGATCTCTCTTGATAGTACGGCTTTTCTTACGACTCAAAATTAAATACATTACTATTTCTAATCCTTTGCGCCGCTCCGCCGTCCCAATCAACTTCATTTAAGTTCAAGCATAATTGGGAGGTCACTTGTCTTCTTGTAATGCTTCATAACTTATTAACAATTTTGTCAATTATCACTAAAACCCAATAGGGGTCGATTAGTGCACTTTCAGAAATGAGATATCGCTGATGAATCCTTGTCAATCGTGGGTTGCCAGCCGTATCCACAATCTTTCATCCAGACCAGCGATGAGCAGCACCTGCAAAAGCATGACGGCAGCCATAGGCCAAGGCTGGCCAAAAACTAAATCTTTGATTTGTGCCGTGGTTCATTATCAAGTTGCACAAAAACACAAAACAATCCCATTAACGGCAGCCATAGGCCAGGGCCCCTAAAGATGTATGTTACCATGCCCCTGTCGCCTGTCACCATAATCTGCAGCAAAAAAACATGCAAAACAAACAGTAAGTGCTCTGTGCTCATTAATCACAATCAAACTCATGCCCCATGATCAGAAAATCGGCCCCATCTGTTTTTATCGGGGTGCAGGGAACGTGATTACTCCGTGGAAGAATATTGCGCGCCAGAGGAGACGGCGCTGGGCAGTCGACGGGACAGAGAGACGCATGGCGGCATGGCGCGGGGGAGGAGGCGACAGCAAGGGGAGGTGCGAGCGAATGGAGCGATGCGGTGGATGAGGAATTACGGAGAGATATTACGGATAGAGGAGGGATTACCGGGAGAAAAAAGGGGATTATGTTGGACCCGACGTGAGGATAAAATAAATCTGACACGTTCATTTTATCACAACTGTTATTAGCCATTGGATTTGGAAGGTGCCCCGCCGCCTGCCTGCCAGTGCGCGATTTTGTGGGATTGATATGCGAGATATTAGGATAGAGGGTGATCTGGTATACAGAGGAGAGGGGAGGCGATCTGGAAGGTGAGATTTTACACAAATGTTGTAGACTTGATGAAGGAAAGAATGAGGACTACATTTGTTCAATTATAGGGTAGATGAATACAATTGCATTTCATAAATTACTAATCTATACTTATAATGTAGCAACATTAGCAGACATGCAAAATCCTGGACGTCCATGTTAAATTATATTAACAGAAAGTGCCCCATGTAAAATTATATGAAATAGTTCTTATGTTTATTGTTTAGTGTGATGGTTGCTAAAATCAAAGAATAATAATTATGGGGGTTTAAAAGTCCCTCTCCTCTCCCTTTATAAGAAATAATGTTGTGTGCAAAAACTATTGAAGTTGGTATCAAAGAGGCATAAACAATTGTGTATTAGTTATACCTTAACACACCAATTAGTTTGTGCACTAAGTTGATGGAATCAAATGCATATTGCAACAATAAAATCAGCCATGTGTGTATTAGTGTGTTGCATGCATTTGGCTTGAATTGTATGACTAATGTATCAGTTTTTCATGCATTAGTCCTGCACTAAAGTGTTGTGAATATGAGGTGGTTTCCTACGACGTTAAGGCCAAATAAAAGACCAAATTTATTATGGGCTTGTGAATGTCTCTTATGCACAAAGGACGTCGACCACTCCCGCTAGCGTGCATAGGATGCGCCGATAGGATGGGGAAAGAAGGGAGTACGCGCGCCATGTAGTCGACGGCGACGTCGTCGGGCATCCCTGGGATTATCTCGACTTTCTACAGTGCGGAGGCCGGAGGATTCGTGCTCAGGGTCCTGCTCGTGCTGCGTGTGCGTGTGGAAGGGAGGAACCGAGTAGAGCTGTGGTCGCGGTGGGGATTGACGAAGCCACGATGAAAGCATACAACAGAAAGGCGTTAACTGGCCTCAACACTGTGTTGCCCGGTCTCGATTGGAAACGACCAACCGTGTGCTGACACGTGGCGACGGACGAAAGGATGAAAACAATCACCTCTAATTTCTATAATAGGTATAGATATATCTATTTATCTATCTTTACCTATTATAAAAATTGAAGAGGAATCTGTGCTATTTTTGCCATGGGCCTTTTTCATCCGTCATGACGTCAGCGACATGTCAGCAAATACGATTTTTTTGGTGATTCAGCCGTTATGCGTGTCCGATTCAAGGATTTTACAGGCTCAACAACGAGTGCACTCGGCCAACGATGGCCCAACGAGGCAACGAAGCATGTGGCAACGATGGCCCAACACCTCGTGCAGTCTGGTCGCCAACAACACGTGAGGGCCAGTCATGTGTCAGTGGGAAAGTAACAACGATGGCCCAACACCTAGACTTGGAGTTGGAGACACGTTGAATGTGGTAAGCTAACTTGTAATAGAACCATCCGAATTTAATTCCTCAGAACTAAAATAAACCAACTTTTTTTTATTTTTTTATGAAAAATCATGAAAGGGTGGGTGCAGAAGAGAGGGATTTGCGCCAGACCTGCATACATGCATTAATGTTAGACCGACACATATATGCCCATGCTAACATGCAACTCGGTTTTGATAGACCCAAAGGTGCATTTACCAATTTAGTTAAAAAAGCGCATTTATAACGGTCAAACGTTCTACAATTATAGAATGGAAAGTTGTTTACATTGTATGGATTTTTGTTCGGGAGTTTTCTTCCGTCGTCAGCAATTGAAACGTACAAATTCGTGATCAAAGATTTTTTTTTTGTTAAACCTATAGTTTTATGATACACCTTAAATCTGTATCAAAGTATCTATAATTTGTGAAATTTACAGTAACTTTGAGATATTAATAAGTAGATGCAAATTCATAGATTTTAATGGTAAAATTATAAACATATCCATCAGAATTATTCACAAATCCTGACTGTGTGAATATAGGAAGGCTTTATCCTATTATTATTCTATGTGTATTATTTTCTTTCCTACATTTTTTAAGTGGTTTCTGATGTAAATTCGGTTGTAAAGAACTGGTTTTCTGTGTAATGTTTAAAAAACAAAACCTTTCTGATCATTTTAAGGTCAAACGGAAGACCTATGCATTGATGACAATATATTCAATTGCAAGCTACATTACTATATTGGCAGTAGTTTATTACTTAGGGGTTGTTTAGTTCCTTTGCTTTTAGATGTCGTATCGGAGTTTGATTAGATGTCGGAATGGGTTTTTGAACACGAGTGAAAAAACTAATTTCATGTCTAGTCTAGAAACCGCGAGACGAATCTATTAAGCCTAATTAAGCCGTCATTAGCATATGGGTTACTGTAGCACTTATGGCTAATCATGCCTAATTAGGCTCAAAAGATTCGTGTCACGGTTTTCATCACAATTAGTTTTTATCTATATTTAATGCTCCATTTATGTGTTTAAAGATTCGATAGGATGTTTTTAGAAAAACTTTTTGGAAACTAAACGTCGGATTATGTATAACTAAAATAGTTATCACCCGTTGCAATGCCCAATGCATGGGCATGATTGCTAGTTTATTATAAAAGCGAAACTTAATTTCATTGTCCGTAAAAGATTTTCGTCCGTCACTTCCTATCCGAAACGCGAATCGGTTTTCACGCGATGTTAATTCTTCCGACGTTTCCCCCGGTTGACAATAAAGCTGGCCTATATCATGCAACACTACACCCGCAACGGGTGCGCATATATATACCCATGTGCAAGTGCAACTGAGAATGCCGATATATACGCAGTGGTACGCGTGCGCACGCTGATGCTCGGCGCCGGCTAATGCATGGCCGTCGGGTGGTTCTGACCGGCCGGACGTTGCTTAGAAGGTACGCGGCAGAGTTGCAGACTTGCAGTGGTGCAGGAAGATGTCACGTTCTCAATCCTTTAGCTCGCGAGCGATCATTGTTGCCATTAGTGCTGTCCAGAACTTGAAATCACTGCACACGGTCGATGAAGCACCAGGGCATCCGGAGACAATGTTCACGTTTGAATATGCTGCGTGCTTTTGAAGAAATTTTTTTAATTCTTTGAAGGAAACCATGTTGCATGTGAAACAATTCATCGTTGGCTATTGAAATGCTTTGTTTACAAAGAAAGGGGGCTTGCAAAGAAGAAGATGACGTCTTATCAATGAATAATACATATACAGTATAAATTACCTTCTCCGACTGTTAAGCATAGGCATTTTGTGATTTAATTTGGTAGCAGGGTTCCAAGCGAGTAGTTTCCCTGTTGCAACGCACACGATTTTTTTCTAGTATTAAAAAAATAAGAGGTGTTTTTTCCGGTTTTTCGTCCGACATCACAATCATCTCGGACTTGGTTGTGTTTATGATCTCTGCCACTGCAAAAATTCTTGTAATCCATGACGGATAAATTCTATCATAGATCACTAAAAAACCATCACAAACCAATGTTTATGATGTTTTTAGATTCTTTCATGTATTGAGCGTCATAGATTAACTCGCGTGACGAATTTACAAAATTGTCATAGATTGAACGCGATCCATGACGTTTCTCAACCATCATACAACAGTCCTAAATCCGTGTAGCCGAATCCAAGCCTGGCCCATTTATTAGTGGGCCAGTATTAAAAACGACCCACTTAGTGTCACGACCAGAACCCCTGAGCCAGGCCCACTGATAAATGGCAGCTCTCTAGATATGAAGACTTCCTGGTTGGTCACCTATACTAAAATTGCTCTAAGTCAAGCAGGCTTAACCTTAGAGTTCTCTTGAGATAAGCTCATAAAAAAGTTGTAATTTGTTATATGAGTATTCTATAATTGTTATTAATGGGTAAAATGGGTATTAACCAACAGGTAAAAGTAAAAATGGGTAATGTATATATGGGTCCCACATTTAAATTTGCTCAAAAGTTATACAAATTTGCTTCTCTATAAGATAAATCAACCCTATAAAATTTAATTAAATTTGACAAAATTTTATAATGTGAACACGAGTTTAAAAATTTTTCATCCAGTCGACATCCACGATACTATATTTAATTACAATCCTATTTTAGCAGGACATGATGTTTTCTTTCGCTCCAGCTTACCTATGTTGTTGCTGTGCTCCCATGATCCCATCTGAGCTCCGCAAAGTATATGATAGCTTATTTTCAACACGAGATCCCATAGCTTCTCTGTGTTTTTCCTAATAGATATTTCCAATCAGCAATCATTTTTTAAGAACACTTTTCAGTTATTTACACTTTAAATAGTGTTCACCTGTTGCAACGCACGGTATTTTGCTAGGAATATAAAAGGACGCGATTATACATGGACCATTCGTTTGTTTGCGATATCTAACGACCCCACAAAAAAGGAAACAACGCGTCCGCCATGTTTCCAGATACTGAAACAGACCCTCGCGCGTGCACTCCCGCGCCACGATTCCCCACCGAGCAGCCCAAAAAAAGGGAGTGCACGTGATTCCACCGCGAACAGCAAAAAAAGAATCCTAAAAAACGACATCATCTTGATTCCCCTTATGTAACAGCCGCCACCGCCGAATAGGAGACGGGGAGAAAAATCTCAAAAACCCCGAGGAAGAAGAAGAAAAGGAGAGGAAACACAAAATTGAAGAAAAAAAAAGAGGGTCAGGCTAGCCTCAAGGTGTGTTTGGTTGAGCTTTTCACGTGCTTTTGTTTTTACAAAAGCCAAAAGCCAATCAAAGGGCAAATGCCAGACAAGTGTTTTTAACTAAAATCTATTTTTAGTGTAGTACAAATCTAAAAGCAGCCCTTACCCCTGCTTTCACTGGCTTTTGGGGGAAAAAATTACCCACCAATGCCATTAAAAAAACATTTCGAGCTATTCTTTTTTCCTCCCATCAAATCCAACGTGCGCCGCCGCTCATCCTCTCTTAGTCGCCGCTGCTCCTCTCACCCCACCGCCGCTGCTCCTCTCCTCGCCCAGCCGCCGCCGTGCCCAACTCCGGTGCTCAACCGCCACCGCTCTTCCTCCTCTTCTCGTCCTGCCGCCGCTCATCCTCGTCCCACTACCGCCGGTCCTCTTCTCGCCCCGCCGCCGCCACTGCTCGCCCCACCGCCGACCAAGCTCCAGATCTGAAGCCTGACTCCGGCGCTCCCCCGCCGCCGCTCCTCCTCCTCCTCTGACGCCGGTGCGCACAGCCTGCCTGATACCAGTGTCGTCTAGGCCCGCCCCGTGTTGCCTCTTTTCCACCTGACTCTGGAGACTCCGCCCCTGCTCCTCGCCGCCCCGCTGCTTGTCCTCCTCGCCGCTGCTGCTCCGATCAACTGTCAAGAGGAAGAAGGACTGAAGGAGTATATGTGTATGACATGTGGGGAACACTCATCACTATAGAAGCTTTTCTAAAAGCCACATGTGTGTAACCAAACGGGTTTTTGGCTTCCTCACAGCTACTTTTCAAAAGCTATTTTTCAAAAAGTCACAACCCACAGCTACTTCTCTAAAAGCCACAACCCAACCAAACACACCCTTAATCTACAAGAGCTCCCATCAAATAGAGAAAAATAGAGACTAGAAAAGAAAGAATAATGGGAGAAAAAAGCAATTTCTTCAAGAAAAAATGTCTAAAAGATGGAAAAGTGAAAAAAATGCATACTTGGTATGACCACTCGGTGACTCCTCAAAACATTGAAATGACATCCTACGGCACTAAAAACTACATCCCTATATTATGAAGTTACATCCCTGAAACATAAAAGTTGCATATATAAAACATTAAAGTTACATCCCACAACACTAAACTTATATCCCAAAACATTAAAATGACATTCTTACAAAATAAAAAGTTACATCCATGAAATATTAAAGTTACATCCACAGAACATTATATTTACATCCTCATTTAAAAAGTTACATCCCAAACATTAAATATTACATCTCTACGCACTAAAAGTTACATCCTTGAACATTAAAGTTACATCCCAGATCATTAAAGTTACATCCGCATAACAATAGAATTGCATCCCTAAGTACTATATCACATCCTTGAACGCACTAAATTACATCCCCGAACGCACTAATGTTTTTATCCCAAAACACAAATTTAAAATTTACTTCCTTAGAAGCAAAAAACCAGTGATTTGCAAAATATATCCACACTAAAACCAATGGCATTTAGGAAGATAGCTCTGCAAAAAAATAAAAATAAAGATTCACGACAGGATGATGTCCCTCCCCTTTGGAGCACAAAACAACGGGCTCCTTGCAAAGCCCTCGCGGAAGCCCTCCATTGCCGACGCCAAAGACCAGCGGAAGCCTGCCATCTTGGCGTCACCTCCGTGGATGCCTACCGTCGTAGCCGCGGAAGCGCTCCATCGCTGCCATGGAAGACACTGCGAGATCTATCGCCGGTGCCACCGTGGAAACCCTAGGGGGAGGGCTGAGAGAAGGGGGCGAGGCGACGACGCCGACGGCAAGCGTGGCAGCAAGAACTGCGAGGAGGAGGAGTGCCTCACCTGATTTGGGGAAAAAGGAAGAGCCGTACCTAACGATCACTCAAATCAAGCGTTGGGAAATAAACATGTGTCGAGGCTAGAAGTATCGTGTGCGTCCAGGTCGGCGGAAGTGTCGCTGGTTAATGCAAAAGTGAGAGAGCGTGCACCGAATAGATTTTCCGATTATAAAAATCGAAGATATTCTGTCCCTTTTCGTCCGTCATCCAACCCGCAAGTTTCCATGTGAGACACTGCAAGATATCTCTGTTTGCGCAACGTACGATCTGCCTCTGCCGCGTCGGATGGCCGATCTTTCTGGATGAAAATGATGGCCCGATGAATCAGAATCAAAGTCGTAATAGATCAATCAATCTCGGCCAATCCAACTAACGCCCTAGGAAAGTACGCGGGCGCCGACGCACCGTTCCGCATGGCTGTCGATCGACGCAGTCTTGCCGCGGTGGAGTCCGGTCTGGCGTCAGTCTGTCACCGTCAACCTTGACACGGAGCCCTACCTGGACCCGAAGGCGTACAGAGGCAGGCACCTCCCGTCGCACAGGCGGAGTGCCTTCATCGACGATGCCCTGGCCGTGTTGGCCGCGTGTGAGAACCCGAGGGCCCTGAACCTGCCTCAAATGGGTGGAAATAGAAGAGCTCGAGGCCATGGAGGCGTACGTACGCGGCATTGGTCGACGCCGTCCTCCACTCCCCGTCCGCGTTGCGCGTCGTGGAGTTCCGCGTCCGCTGCGACGGCAGGTGTCTCTGCTACGCCAGCATCTGCGAGGTGGGGATCCCTGCGCCGCCACCACGCTCCGCGTGCTCCGCGCCCACAACGTCGCCGTTCACATGGCCGACAAATTCCGCCTCCAGCTCCAAGGCCCGGCGCTCACCGAGCCTGGCCTCGAGCTCGACGTGCCACACTGCTACTCCTATGCTCCTTCGTACAAGAAGGCGGCGTCCGGGGACATTTATTCCTGACATCCGCGGTGCCAGACTTCAGATCCGCCAACCTTCAGTTTCGTGACAACAGGAGCTATTACGACAAAGATCCCTACAGCTTAACCGTACCCATGTGGAGCTTCCTCCGAAGCCTGCACGGTGTGAGGGTCTTGAAGCTGCAGCTGGAGTTCTATGCGGACCACACCTCGCCATGGATGACGACATCATCATCCCTTCTACGCTTACGTTCCCTAACCTCGAGTACCTCGAGTTTAAAGCACATTGCAAGGATGATCACGGCATGGCCAGAGAATTGGCAATGGAAAGGTTTCTACAATGGTGTCCCGCCATTTTTGAGCTTACTACCTCTATTTCATAATCTAAGGGTTTTCACTTTTTTCTCATAATATTTAACTATTCGTTTTATTAAAAACTTATAAAAATATTATTTATTTTATTTGTGCCTTACTTTATTATGAAAAATACATTAAGCATAACTTATAATTTTATATTTACAATTTTTTCAACAAGACAAAAGATCAAATGTTGCAAGAAAAAATTAAAACCCTTACATTATGAAGCTGAGGGAGTACGTCTCAAGTTATAGGTAACCGATGATGAAGGTCGCGTCTATAACTAGATCAAAAGCAAACAGCACATAACATAATCCATCAAACAATGGGGGAGCTGCCATGGGGGTGGAAGGGGCTGGATCCCCCACCACATCCGGCCAGACCATTAGAGGCCCCACAAGCCCACACTAAGTTTTTTTTACCCTAATCTCCATAAGAAGGAAGCTAGAAGGTCAAGTCTTGAGGTAGAAGATGAAGTTTAGGGTGTAATGGGCCAACCGGCCAGCTAGTAAAAAAAAGTCCACGGTGAATGGCCCATAACTTAGCCCAAAATCCCTCTTCCTCCTATCCCCACCAATCAGCCTTCTCCCTCCCCTGCTTGCCAAATTCGCCCGCATCGAAGCCGCTCCGCCCGACCACCCCAATCCCCCTTTCGGCTCCGTGCCTTCGTCCGCACTCCCTAATCCTAGGCACGCGGCAGCAGCGGCGCTTGTGCGACAGCAGCCGGCCGTCCAAGCCAACTCCAACCTCTAGGTCTCCAGAATCCGGTCGATAGCTGCCAGGGCCGGGCGCTCCAGCACGAGGCGCGGAGGCAGCATCGCTTCAAGTCAGCAGGCGAGGCCAGCAGCCAGAGCAGCGACTCTTGAGGTGTGGGGGCATGGCAGGCCGTCGCGGGCGCGTAGCACCTAGGCAGACATGCAGTCACGCGGGCATGCATACTTTTTTTTTTGTTGCTCATACATACTTCAAATTTGGACACACCCTTACTCTCGCCCGCCTATTAACAAGTGTGATTTTACCTTTCCACCTATTATAAAAATGGTTTTCTATTTTTGAAATAACTAATCAAGGCACCCTTACCCTTGCAAAGAAACTTGAAAAAAAATATTTTAAATATAACAATACATGTTTCCATGTAATAGTCAATATTCCCATATTTTTTTTCTTTTTCCCTCTCTATCACTGTACCCACATCATTAGTTATATTCTGCCCTCGTGTCGATCCATGACGAATTTTATAGAATGTCACTGTGTTATGGGCCTAATATATCCAATCCTACGGATCCATGACAAAAAACAGAAATCATCACAGACTATGCATCATTAATGACGTTTTCTAAATTTCTCACGAAAAATTCGTCATGGATTAACATGCTTCTTGTAGCGCACGTGACGAGCCGGCGCAAGCAGCAGCCCCGTGGGCAGGACAGGATGGCAGCCGGTAGGTTGTGTATGTGTTAATCGATTTCACTTATAGTCTAGTGACTAATTATGTTAATAGTTCAAGAGTCATAGACATTGAAATCTGAGAATTGTTTTCGTTTCATTGTTTGCTATTTTGTTGCTTTCAGGCTTGCTAGATTAGTTGATTGTCAACATGTCAAAAAGAACACTACTCACGCATTACTGTAGTTCAAGCAACACAAATACTGGTGATTTTTCTGGTAGTAACAGGAATGCAAGTCAACCAAAAAGGATTAGGGAAGAGTTTAGTTATATGGTAACATTGTCGGCCTATTGTTAATTATTGTTACATGCAAACATTTTGTACAGACATATTTCAATTTTTGTTAGTCTAGTTAGTTCAGCCCCCACTATTATTTATTCCTGCCTCTGCCCCTGAATAGGTTGTAATGACGGTAGCGGTGCTGGTCGATTTGTTTTACGAAAGCAACGACACCAAGTTGGTCCGGCAGGTTTGTATAGAAATTAAATTGGTACACGTCAATCTATCACAAATTTGTACAGTATGCGAGCAACCAGCCAAAACCAACCTGTCAATGCATCTAGATAAGATATTTAAGCTCAATTAACTTTACTTAACTCCTAATTCCAGGTTTACTCTTGCTTGCCTAATCAAGTCGGCGTTGCAACAGATTGAAATGAAAAAGGCCCGAGTTGACAGGAAACAAATTAATCGGACAAGTGCTTCTTTCGTAAGCCAAACTATGCATAGAGTAGTAGCTTGCCAAATAAAATGATATCACTGTTACAAAATGTTAATGTCAAAACATAATTGAGGAATATATTAATTTCTACTGTTTATAATTTAAATTTTTCAGTCGTCTTTGGTTTGATAGAAGCCGTGAGTCATAGGGTGATCTACAGTAGTAGGTTGGCATGTGAGAGAATTGAGAGAGATGCTAGGATGGTGGTGCGTTGCTACTTAGGGAGAAGGGGCATGAAAAGAAGATACTGTTGGACGGACACACCAAATAAAATATCTTGGCAGAAAAACTTAATCATTTGAGTGGATTTTAATATATAGGGCACTCCAAGAAATTTTGAGAAAGACGACTGCGTCAAAAGAAGTAATTTTCCATGAGAAAATGAATCCATTTTTCAAATTTCTAGATTGAGTCTACCATCAAAAGTTCAAAGAAGTATCTGCTTTTTGATCGCATTTTTTAGTTTTTCACGTAGCAACGCAAATGCCTTTTGCTAGTGAAAAATGATTTTTAAAAGCCCTCTAAGTCCCTTGGGCCGTTTCCGCCAGTTTCTACCATCCCCCGTGCACCGGCCCAGCCATGCCGCTCCTCCCTCGCGCCTGTGTGGCCGAACTGTGCCACAAGGCCGCGCCTCGTACATGCGTGTGGACTGGTCCATGCGGCAGGCCGCGGTTGGCAGATGCGGCCCGTGTGCAGCAGGTCGTCCCCGACCTCCAGCCGCCACCACCACCAATGCCATGCAAAGCAGCTTCGCCGGCGCCGCTTGATCAGGGCATCATTCTTCGAACAAAAGTGCAAAATCGGATCATCTCCCCTCCCTCATCAATTCCCATTTGATACCCCTCCTTAATTTAGCCGTTTTGGGGCGGATTTAATCTCTCTTTGAAGTCCGGCCATCAATGGAGTAAACTGGCATCGATCTCCCTCTCTGGTAGCCGTTTTGTCAAAGTGAGTGAGGAGAATTAATCCCCATTATCTCCTCTCCAATACTCATCAAATTTCCCCATCAATGATACACAAATTTAATCTCTTTTTAATCCCTCTTTAACCCCCTCTCTCCTTTTACTCCGATGTTGAATCCGGTGGCCGTTTTCGATCTCTCCGTTCCTCCTCTGTTGTAGGACAATAGGCATATAAACGATAAAGAACAAAAATCAATCACAGGAAACACGAGTTTTAACATGTAAAACTCTCCCAAGGTGGAAGAGAAAAACCTTGGACGCCAACCAACAAATATCTTCACTATATCGGGGTGAGGTTACAACACGAACGGCAGCTTACAAGAAGTATATATACTGATAAAACCCTAGAAGGGTCCTGATCTGTACCGCGTCCCCAGGAGTCCAACCGACGGACCTCCGCTATGCTCCATCAAAAGTTGGCCTATTGTCAAATAAGTATAACTGGATTTGGATCATAATTCAACATCCTCCAGCTCTATAAAAGCCATCCCAACCACCCCTGGGTCCTCCTTTACATCATCCACCAATTTCTCTACCCATTGTTGCGGGAAACAACCTCCTCCAAGCACCCCCCTCTCTACCTCGTCGTTGTTCCTTCGGCCACCTCTCCCGTTCTTTCGGCACGTCGCCAAGCAGCAGCAGGACCACCGACAGATTCGTATCCACCTCCTCTACCCCAGCATCCCCTCTGTTGACCTCGAAGAACATCGGAGTTGCGCCATCGCCATCAACCAGAGAGGCCAACACCGCCGCAACCGACGCCTCCGTATGCCTTTCCGCTCATCATTCGACATCCAAAACCATTCGCCGCCACCACCATCGGGTTCGCGAGGACATAAAGAACACCGTCCACCACCTCGCTGCCACCGTCTGTCACCGGAAGCTCGCCGTTGCCGTCAACCCGTGCTACCGACGTCTTCTTCCTCGTCGTCGATCGCCATTCACCGTCGCCGATCACCATTCACCGTCGGCGATTGCCATTCATCCCCTCTTCCTCTCGATGTGCTTGTCTGGCACCGCCACGCCGCTATTCGTCGTCGCCGCCGACCTCCCGGGTTATTGCCGTTAGCGCTGATGTGGCAGCCATGTCAGCCGAGACCACGCCATGTGGCACTTGTCCGGTCCGCATGATCAACCTGTGCCTGAGCCGTTGGATCAACTCCGATCAATCCTGGCCATCGAATATACTTAAATGATGCAATAATCAGTTTTAATATATAAATTAAATCCTTTCTTCCTCTTAATTCCTTTGTTCTTTTTGAAATTGAATAAATCGGCTTTAAACTTAGAAAAATCATAACCAATGCATCCGAACTTCGATTTAGGTGATTCAACTCTCTAAATTTTTGTAAAATCAAGATGTACACATAAATATTAAACAATAGTAGTTATGTATGCTTATGTACTATTTTTGCCGTTTTTGTTTATTTGTCTAGTTCCCGACGCGTTCAACAAGCCCGAGTACACTTTCGAGAAGGATCCATTGAACATTTCGGCGTAGCAAGGCAAGTTATACGGATCCCTTACAATACCTTTGAGCGAATGCCTTACTCACAATACTTCAAACGGTGCATGTTTATTTTCGAATGCAATCGAACGGGAATACCTATATTTCTTTGTACGGCCACCTTTGCTATAGATCACCCTTTTCTTGTAAGATTTGGGTTTGAGTTTGACTAGCTAGAACTTTATAATGTTTATCTAGATTTTAGCCGATGCTTAGCCATGCTTTAGATGAAACTTAGGCACACAGATAGTTCATGCTTCATCAAATGACATGTATCATGATGGATATAGTGGATAGCCTGATAAAAAAATGCAAACTAAAATATTGTCTTAAGGTGGGTTGTGAGGACATGAATTTGGTTGGTTGTGTTCATGACAAGCAAATTTAGATATTTCATTCAACGTTTTTCTGAAAGGTTCTCCAACAAAAAAAAAGAAAAAGAAGCGGTAGTTGGGTGTCCTTCCGTCCATACTTATTTGCTCGACGGTGTCTTGACCTTGTTGCTGCAAGAGACAACAACTTCAATCTAAATCATGCCATTCGCAGTCCAATGGCCTGTCCTCTTGTAGTTTTGATCAACGAAACTTGATAGGAGAAATTCAACCGAAATCACTTGCAAAATCAGAGCAGCAATGGAAAGTACAAAATAGGTCATGTATTTGTTGGCAAAGCCGCAAAGGCACCATTTGATCAATTTGTTAGCATAGTTCAGAATTGTGTGCTAGATTCATTTCCAAACGTTGTATAGCTCTAAACAGACTTAATTGGTGAAATAACAAAATTTCCAAGGTACCAAAAAACCAATGTTGTACCATTAAAGACCTGCCGTGTAAGAAGAATCATTTATTCCCTTAATTTTTGCTTCCCATATATAGATACCAAAATTCCAAAAAGAACCTTAACTGACAAATAGGCTTGCCTTTACACCATAGAAGAGTATTCTTATGAACTACTAACATTAGAATCTCAACAAAGTAAACAGTTGAAGACTTGTATACCTGCAGAGTAGTACTATAGTAGACTTAACTTGTATACCTGCAAAGTAAACAGTTGAAGGCTTAACTTGTATACCTGTGGATAGTTCATGAAGAATAGAAAGAGGAGATCAATGCCAGAATTCAGCTCCTCCTAAAGTTGCTAAGCTGCAAACACAAATGAATGGAAAAAAATTTCATGAATGTTCATGGTTCAGGCATCATCCATCTCTCAGCCAGACGTCAGCTCGTCATGTATAGATGGCTTCAGTCAAAATAAGAAATAAATGGTTCCACAGGACACAAATATATCCTGAAATCTTAATCATCCATCCGCGAGCGGCATTTAACCAAATACCTAACGGGCAGAAATAGATTATTTTGGATATACCGAGATTTTACCATCGATCGATAGTTAACCAAATCACCATCAAGTAGGACCAACAATATTGGAACGGAGGAGAGATTGAACGAACCGTCATTGAGGTCCGTCATGAAGCAGAGGCAATCAGGAGTATAGATGGCCATATAGCCCGAGGCCCGACAGCCCGCCTACGGCCCGAAAAATTGGCCCGGCCCAAGCACGGCATGGCACGGCCGTTGTCGGGCCCGTGCCGGCCTGGCCCGACCACCAGGCCGTGCATGGGCCGGAGGTGCAGCACGTTAGGCCGGCACAGCCCGGCCCGATACTTATTAAAAAAAATTAAAGGACAAAAAATAGACTTATTCTATACATCTTGGGCCAAAATAGATCTATTGTATAGTTGAAGGACTGAAAATAGACTTATTATATTATTTTGGGCCTAAAGGAAGCTTGCTGTACACTTGAGGGACTTAAATTAGACCTATTTTAGCCCACAGCACGATGGGCCAACTGTACTTTCAGGCTTGCACGACACGGCCCACCGTGCCGTGGGCCATGCCTAGGCCGTAGCTGTGGCCGCTGGGCCGGCCCGGCACGGCACGATCAATTTATCGGGCCGTGCCGGCCCGATAAATTCTAGCCCGAGCACGGCCGTGCTGTCCATTTGGCCATCTATAATCGGGAGGCCTCTCACAGCCCTCAATTGGTGCAGCAATGGGAGTCCGCAGCATGCAGACCGGATGACGGTGAATGGGGAGATCAGCATACAGAGTGGAGATGAAGCGCGGCGTACAGAGAGAAGCGCGCTGGTGAGGACGGCGAGGAGGACGCTTCGCTGGCCGGGCTGGTTCTGACATTTCAGAGGCCCAGGGCGAGGAAAAAAATTGAGGCCCCCCGAAGAGTAAACATGGAGGAAAAAATATGGTTGAGGAAATACTAATGTATAAAATAGGTGCACATGATACCCCACTCCACTCTTTCATGTGACCATCTGTATATATATACATTCACATTATACGCTCTACAATCGCATAAGGCCTAGGTAAGATACACACTGATAACGTGAAGGATTGAATTAACCGTGTTGTGCGGGATTTTTTTGTTTGACCTTGTTTAGCTCAAATTTAAATTTGGAGTATTATAGAAAAAAATCATGCAGCGTTAAAACACGATCTAATTACCTATATATTATCTATAAATTTCATGACTTTGAGACAATTATAACAATTATAACATACTTCTTACCTATAAAAGAAAAAATATATATGTAATGGCAAAAATTCACTTATTTATTCCTGAACTAGAGAATCATTGAAGCCATGAAAAAAGAACTAGAGTTTGTTGTTTTTCATTGCAATGTGGAAACAAACGCCGCCGTTACATCGTTGCTTAGGCAATATACGTGTATATCCGTTTTTCGCTGGCGTAGTATATATGTAGCACCATGTACACCAAAATCACCAATACAGTCAAAGCATAGCTGCAGCTAGTGCATGGTCGCTGGGGGCCCTCGGCACGCTGGGGCCCAGGGCGGTCGCCCTGCTCGCCCTGCCCCAGGGCCGGCACTCGCTGGGGGTGTGCGAGGGCAGGACTACGGGAGATTTCCCTTTGCTGTGCGGGAGGGGCAGTCTGCTCCCGTGGAGTCGATTGAACAATTCTCACGGTCGAGCGATACGGGAGTCACGTGCAGACTGCGGGATGGATCCATCCATTCCAATTTTAGGACATGCGAATTACTGATAGAAGTTGTGTCGTTGGATCTTAACATCGGACGGTCAAAAATCCGTGACTCTGCTAAGGTTGATACATCTATCTATATCTATCTATACTAATTAGGTATTTTTTAGGGGCTCTCACGTTAACCAGAAAGATCTGACTGTTGATTAAATAAATTATGTTGTCATAACCGTAGATATATATATTAATTGATTTAATCTACCGTAAACAGTTGCAGTCTTCCAGATATAGTATACGTGTAAACCTAAATTAGCGTAAGAGTTAGTTTCAAATATGCCTGATATACCTAAATTCTATCCGTCGATGCACATCTGTCAAAGCTGAGATTTATTAGCAATCCAGTTAGGGCTTTTCCGGCAGGAGCTCTCGGCGGCGGCATGGCCTATCATGCAAAAATCGTTCGCTAGAAAATGTGCGTCCTCTGCTGTTCTGCTTTCGCTTGATTATGCTAAGAAGCCTCGATGCAGTCAGCGATCAAGTAACTAGCTAGCACATCTATATCACGAATCATCCCACCCAGAAAAGCAATGCATCACATACTAATACATACAGGTAAACGAGCTTTTCTACATGCTTTGTGATCTTTGATGCAGTAATAATCTATCCTTTTATTTCCATCTTATTATTTGCTTATATATTATGTTATACCTTGCATGATTTTTCACGACCTTGATTTGTTCATTAGTTTCAATTAGGTCATTGTATTAGAGGACCCTAATTAGTTGCCGTATTAGAGCCTAATTAGTTGCCGTATTAGAGAAGCGGAACCTCCAAGTGCAGACATCTCGAATGCAGAAACTACCCTTCTATTTGGCCGTTCAAACCATTTGCCGCACAATACATGCATACATAAATCTTTTTGTTGTTTTACCAAATCAGGAATAGCTAGCGTGCATTTAATTTCCAGTCATAAGTACGAACCGCCTGTTGCCGCGGTGTATAACCTGAGTATTCTCTTTTCATTTGCCTTTAGCGTGTATTCTTTTTTAGGTGAATATTAGCTCTCTTCAGAATATACGGATCAATCCAAATAAAATGTAAAATATTATTTGAATTGCAGCGACCGATAAATAGTATGTTATTTAATTCAATTTCTCATCATTTTGTGGTATTCCCCACGTAACTATTTATATTAGTTCTTAATAGATTTTCAAGCCAATACAACATAGCAAAAAAAAATATACATATAAATTAAATTAATTTGTTCTTATTAACCTTTTACAAATGCTGATGGGTGAAACAGTGGCACACAGAATTTAATTTTAATTTTCTATAACTACCAACTAATTGTGTAATCCACTTGATTGTTTTGTTAGAGTTTTATGTGTGCATAGCAGTGTTGTAATATTTAAATGACATTGAGTGTGTGAATTTTTTTTATTTGACAAATGACAGCAGAAGAGGCTCCTATTGTATTAATATATATATTAATATAAAGGGTTTACATATTACATACATACACCAAGAAAGGTAAAAGAGAACTGTACAAAGGGAGGAGGGTAACAATTACAAAGTGTCAATCCAAGATTGTAAATTTTGCTGTTCAGAGTACTTGATCCTGTGCCAAAGCAAAGTAAGGTCATCTTTGAAATTTTTCTTCCACATATGTAAGGACGTTGTTATCCCTTTAAAAATTTGATCGTTTCTGCTCTTCCACATATTCCATGAAAAAAGAGTGCCCGAAGTGTCTTCTAGTAGTTGTGATCATGTGCATAAATTCCATATTCAGATCCCAATGTATATTTAAATAACTCCCACAAGCAGTTGCAAATCGGAAAGTGAAGAATAGATAAAAAGTGTCTTCCCTGATATTCCCATAGCACAATATGCAATTCTGACCACTATTTGTTCGAAACTTTTTCCTTCGCAGCATATGTTTTGTATTTAACCTGTCCCATAAGCAGTAACCAAAGAAATACTTTGACTTTCAAAGTACACTTACTTTTCCAAATAGCCAAAATAGGCGTTGGGGCCAAAAGATTTGTAAAGAAAAGTTTATACATCTTATTTGACTAAAAAGTTGGTCCCCACACATACTCCCATGAATCCTTTTCTTGCTGATCTTCTGCCGTACCCATGTTTTCTAGCTTACTTTCCAAATTCAACAATTCCTGGTATGCTTGGGGGATAAGAGGTAGGTTAAAAATGACATCAATGCTCTCAGCACCCAGAAATGTGAAGATTGACAAATCCTCATCTTTTACAAAGGAAAACAGAGAGGGAAATTTCCCTTGCCATATTATTCCCATTCCAAATGTCCTTCCAGAACAGAACAGAGTCACCCGGCCCAATTTGCACATTTGTGATAGCCCTGAAAATTGGGATAAGTCTAAAAACATCTTTCCACCAATATGATCCCTTTTCCTTATATGCATGGGGTGGACAGTTGGGATTTGTATAGTACTTATTCCATATGAGCCTTACCCATGAGACATTTGATTTGTCCAGAAACTTCAGAAGCAAGCTCATATTTTGCATTTCCAGATTTATGACCCCCAGCCCCCCTCTATTCTTAGGTTTACACACTAAATCCCATGCTGCCAAAGAGTGTGTTCTTACATGTATATCAGCGGATTTCCTCCACAAGCAGTGCCTTCTAGCTTTATCAATATGCTCTATGATTTTCTTTGGCAGTTTAATTGTACACATAATATGTTGGGAGGGAGGATAGTACTGAGTTGAGCAGTGTTAATCTTTGCCCTTGATTTAGAAAGACTGACACCGCAGTTAGCCTTATTTCAATTCTCTCAACTATAGGTGCATAGTGAATTAGTCCAGGTTTTGTCACACTAACTGGCATTCCCAAATATGTAAAAGGCATTATTCCAATTTTACAACCAAAAGTCCCAGCTAGGATTTTTAAGTCTTCATCATTCACATTTATTGGTATCATACATGATTTATGGAAGTTGATTTTTAAACCAGTTGATTGTGCAAATACCTGCAGCAATGCCTTCACCAGGAAAATGTCCCTCTGATTTGCCTTGAGTATTGTTAGTGTATCATCAGCATACTGCACAACTGGAAATTTACCATTAGTTGGTATTGGCATATCATTCAGTCCCTCCTGCCATGCCTTGTTGATAATGGTTTGTAGGAGATCTGCTGCCAATACAAAGAGAAGTGGTGATAGAGGGTCCCCTTGTCTTACTCCTTTTTTACACTGAAATTGCTGCCCTGGCACCCCATTGAGAAGAATTGATGTGCTTGCTATGGTGAGAACATCCTTAACCCATTTAATCCAGTTGTTTGAGAAGCCCTTATAATGTAGCATGTCAAGGATGAGATCATGGTGAATTGAGTCAAAGGCCTTTCTACATGAGGCAAAGGATGGGTAGTTATGAGGCTTATGCAAATCATCTACAATTAGGCAATCTTTTAACAGCAGTACAGAACTTGGAACATTTGTCTGAACTCCCAACCAGAGAGGAAATGAAGGGTGTGATTGATAAAATGCCTATTGATAGCACCAGGACCTGATGGTTTCAATGGCATGTTTGTCAAGAAATGTTGGAGTATTATATCAGAGGATTTTTACATGCTGGCTGAGCAACTTTTTGGTGGACACATCTCTATGCAAAATCTTAACACATCATACATCACTCTGATTCCAATGTGCACAAATCCGGAGACAGCTAATGATTTCAGGCCAATAGCTTTGCAAGGCATACCACTCAAATTCATAACCAAAATTCTGGCAGAAAGAATGCAGACTAGAATTTTAGATATTGTTCATGAAAATCAGTATGGGTTCATCAAAACTAAAATAATTCAAGATTGTCTAGCCTAGACATTGGAATATATACATCAATGTCATCAAAGTAAGAGGGCAATTGTCCTGATAAAGATTGATTTTGAAAAATGTGTGAATTGAGATTGTACTAATTTGAGCTTCAGTGAGCTCCCATTTAGATTAAAAATATGGCTGTTAGTTATCGGCTTGGCAACGGGGCGGGTCGGGGCCGGGTTGGACAGGAAAGGCCCCGTCCCCGACCCCCGAACTCCTCCCCTGGCCCCGAAGTAAAGAACGGGGCAAAAACAACCCACGTCCCTGCCCCGCCGGGGCCCCACGCCCCAACCAGGGCCCCGCACAGACTCCACGGTACCTTAAATCAGCACCCAAAAAAATGAACAACACTGATATGTACTGATATACTCCACCACGGCAAGGAACCCTAAATGTGATTTGCTTTGCGCAGTCAAATTCGTAAGAAGAAAGGTTTCAGAAAAGGCACACAGATAACGTAAACAACTCCCATTTACAGGCATTGCTTAGCAAACTGAAATCTTTACAAATCACACCAGGCACACATTGCAAGACCAAAAGGAATCGAAGAAGGCGGTGGCTCTAGATAGCAGAGCTAGTGAGCTATGCATGGTAGACCACTCTAGTACTACCGACCTGGCTGTCATGCACGGTGACGAGGTGACTGGTTCGCGGCACGACGAGGAGGCCGTGCGGCGACGACTGGCGCGGCATCACGGCCACGAGGAGACGCCTCGATGAGGACTGAGGGGGAAGAAGAGGACCGAGCTCCAGGCCTCCAACGCAGCAGGAGAAGAGCCAGGCGGACGAGCAGCCACCCTCATGCGGCGGCGGCGTCTGCCTGGGTGAGGGAGAGGGATTGCAGTTTGGGCATTAGGGATTTATTAGGGTACATACTGCCTCAACCTATTGGGCCACATAGGCTAAGAAACACTTGGAATGGGCTATTTCAATAGAGGCAACATATACCCCGGGGCCCCGCGGGGCACCCGCCGGTGGTATATCATCCCCGTCCCCCGCACCCGAAAATGTTCGGCGCCCCGTCCCCGCTCCCCCGCAGGTTGATATTTCTCCCCACACCCGGCCATGTAGGGGCGGATCCCCGCCGGGGCCCCATCCCCAGCGGGGGAATTGCCAAGCCTAGTTAGTTAGTTGGATGAAATTATTCCAGCCATAGATTGTATAAAAAAATTATGTTCAATGAATTATGCTATTATTAAAAATCGCATCTGTTCTTTGGTTAATACTAAAATGCTATAATTTGTTGCTTTAATTATATGTATCGTATAATTTAATACTACTCTATTTTGGAATTAATAAATATAGAAGTTATGAATTAGACTCAAAATTTAATTTATCCATTTTAATAGAAATGCCTCTTCTTTATATTTAATCCATATTAATTAAAAACCCCGTGCAACGCAGGGGTTGACGGCCAGTTATAGTATAGATGTGTACCGTACTACTTAGCCAATAGCAATGTCAGGTTTTCAAACGCTGTCAAACACACACGCTGATCAAATATAGCAGGATTGCGGGTTCTCCTGTGCTGGGCATGTATTTTCAACGCTCCGATGCTCCCTACTGACATTATTATACTGTCAGTAGAAATTATATAAATCGATCGTTTGAAATGACATATTAGTCATTTAGAATAGAGGTTTTCGATCTCCTTCATGAAACAGTAGAAGGCACCAGATCGATCGATCGACTTCACTCCATTGAAATGAACGATGGATCGTTCGGGTGCAATTCAATGTTGGTGGCGACGGTGGAGGCGTATTGGCCGCGATTTCAGTGGGGGCATCACTCGGATGGAGATGCAAAATTACAGTTTTACTCCTCCACGGCTTTTTTTTTCTTTAGATGATCGAACCCTTCAAATTTCTACTGAAAAAAATTTATAGATCTACTAGGTTCATATTGTTTTATACTGATAGTAGGGAGCACCGGAGTGAAGCTCTTTTCTTAAAGGGATGTTGTCCTTGTTGGTCAATTGGATGTTCATCAGTGATGTGTGGTTTCAATCCCGTGGGCCATCGTCTTTTTTTTTTTTGATAACAGGTATTATATTACCCAGCATTCAGAAAACCTGAAAGCCTAAACACACCACGTTTGAACAGAGTACGAAAAGGTAAAAGGGGTACAGGGGAGGGTTACTCCCAGCAAAACAGCATAAGAGAAGGCGATGCTGCCAAACCATGCAAGGGGGCAGCACGCCGCAGCACAACGAAACTCTATATATCATCAGGAAGACGCACAGGCTTCAGTTCTTTTAGCTTGTTCAACAGCGCCTCATGCCATCTGGTCACAACGTCTACTTCTTTTCCCTTTTGGAGGATCTTCCACTTTTGCACCAAGGAGAGAGCTATGTACACCACCTGCAAAGGGGAATTCACCAATTTGTTTTCAAAAACCCAATCATTACGACACAACCAAAGCGCCCAACAAAAGCTAGCAGTGAAAACAATCGATAGGTTAGCACTAACTCTACTCTTCAGAAACTGAACAGCTTCGCCCAGAGTCCCAGGTAAACCTGGCAGTTTAAAAACATCCCTAACAACACACCACAAGAAACGGGCAATCGGGCATCTAAACAAAATGTGATTAGTTGATTCCTTTTTAGAGCATAATTTACGGAACTCATTCCCTCCTTTCCATTTTTTCTTCACCAATTGGACTGCACATGGAATCCTGTTCCTGTCAGCCAAATAGAGAAAATGTTTATGTTTCAGAGGAATCCTACTTTTCTAGATTTTTTTTTTCATCTTTTCATCTACCACACCCCCATTTGTTATGCATCGGTACCTCGATCTAGTCGAGAACCCCTTCTTGTTATGAGGCCAGATCACCCTATCTGGCTCCTCAGACAGAGATTTCGTGCAGTCTTTTCATCAGCTCATCCAATTGGGACTGTGCAAGTGGGCTCAGGTTTCTTCTGAAATCAAGTTTCCAATCTCCTCCAGCATTCATTTGTTTCACAGTAGCTTTCTGATCCCTGCTGATTCTGAACAATTCTGGAATTCCAAACTCAGGTATTTTGCTGCACCAGGTTTCATTCCAGAAAGAAGTGAAATCCCCTCTTCCCACCTTCTCAATCAGCTTGCTAACCCAATCCTTGCACTCATGTAAATCCTTCCAAAATTGTGATCCCCCCACAGGGGAACTGTTGAAAAAACCCCCCCCCCCCCCTCAGTGTGGGCCGTCGTCTTGTGCTCGATTCTCAACGCACCTGCACTTTATCATTTATCGACAGCGTTTTATGGGTGGATTGGTACCAAATGTACAAGTTACTTTTAAAGCAGTCATCAATTCACAGATGCAGAGAAACCGACACTAGCTTGGTGCCCAAATCTACTAAACGTAGTTATATACTTTAATTATTCTCCACACACTTCGTGGCCAAATCTACACTTTGTTTTATGTCGCATGTGTTCAGTCCTGAAAGGTAAGCTACAACGGGTAGAGTTTATGATGATCTTGAACTGTATCAGCCACTAACTGCATATCAAAACCGTGGTAGACCGGCTGACCCATGTCCTTGCGGACAAGATACAATACGAGAGAGAGAGAGACAACCACTTCCTTGATGCAGCAGCTTGCTAGCCACCTCATTTAAGTGGGGTTCGATGCAATTAAGTCTGCAAATTCGATGCAAAGCAGAGCAGGGAGACGGTAGCCACACTAATCAATTCCTTTACCCCAAAACAATGAGTGATACATAACACAAGCATGCCAGGATTCACTGTTTGTTTGATGAATCATTGCCCTGCTCCTTTTGGTAGGTCACCTACCCCCACCCCCACCTATATCAGGCTCATCTCAGCTCCCTTGTGTTTTTTCTTTTCTTTTTGACCAGCTTGTGTACTTGTTTTAACTCTATATCCATCTTTTTTACGTTCTTGTGTCTGGCCATCACCACAGATCGACCTCACGGTAGAGGTGATCCATCTACCCTATCGCCCTATAAGGTATATGGTCATCATCAGCAGCACGACTGATCAGTATAAAAGAACAAACAACTGATGAGAGTCCGGACTCCTCGAACTCTGCCTTCACCTTCCATAAGAGAAACGTGCATGGCTCCACAAGTGTTCTTAAAGCTATTGTATACATTATTGTGATATAATTTTGTAAGATCGATGTTAGGTTAGATGAAAATTAATTATAAGATCAGTAAAACTTCTTTTATCTAAAGGAAATATATTTGAATCAATATGAGCTGTGCTTCACTTTGGTCTCATTGCGGACAAATAATTAGTACACCCTTCCGCAAATTTGTCCCCATGTAGCAGACTGAAACCGCCGCCATCTGTATCGCCTTCCACGAGTCGCGAACCAACTCGAGCACCTCAATTAATCTTTCCATCAAATGCATCTTATCGAAAGGCCCCTCAAGCCACCCGCCCAGAATATTCGACTCCATTATTGAATTATCGACTGTCTCCGGTTCCATTTAACCTTAAGCGTCATGTATAACCAACTCTCTGTTTAAAGTAGTCCATCAGAAAGTTCAAGCTACCCGCTTAACATATCCGACACCATTGATTGGATCGCCATTCGCTTACGTCGCTATCAATTCAAGCACCATGTCTTGTCGTCTCCATGTTGATTGTGGCACATCGAATGGTTCATACCACCTCCCAAAGTGTCTTAACCACCGATCAAAGTGTCCTATCCTAAACACGGATGCAACCTCTGTGGGGTGGGGCACCTCCGTCTTTCATCTATCTCGTATCTCCTTGCTATATCTATGATAACAATTGTTATAAAACCGACCCCAATATAAATCACGAAACCGAACACGGAAGAAACGTCGTCGAATTTCCAAACATAAACACGACACCAAGGCACTATATTTTTTAATTAGGTTCGGATAAAGACTACTCTTGGACAATGATTATGGACGATGATTATGGACGCTCTAACTAGATATAGCATATTACATTGTATCTAGATATAGACAATCTCGACCAGCTGCCACTGGCAAATTGCAGACTACAACATGGATGGCTATTTGAAACAGGTTGTTTAGCATTAGAATATGCCAAAATTTGCCTCTAAAGATAATTTGAGGCTGTCTTGTTGCCTTAAAAAATCTATTGAGGTAGTCAAGGCTGCCTCAAATTATACTGCGGCGGACAACACTGCCTCAAGAGCTATCTAAGACGGACAGGGCTGTCTCAATGCTTTTATTCCGGCGTCGGCGAGGCCGGGCAATGGTGCAGTGTCCGGCGTGGAGGCAGAGGGCGGCTGCAGTTGTGAGGAAGACGACAGTGCCAGCATCCCGTGTGCGCGCGACTTCAGCAAGGCGCGTGCACGCTCGGAATAACAATACCTGTAGCAATGTTAGGTTTTCGAACACTGTCAACCACTCCCGCTGATCAAATATAGCAGGATATACTGCGTGTTCCCCTGGGCATGCATTTTAATTAGAAAATACTGTCTTTGGTCGTCAATTGTATATATTCCATACCAAAGTTCCTTCTTCATTCATCGACAGCGCCATACGGGTGGATTGGTACCAAAAGTACTAATTACATTTAAAGCAGTCATTAAATCACCGATCCAGAGAGACCAGCACTAGCTTGGTGGGGAAATCTACTAAACGTAGTTACATATTTTAATTATTCTCCACACACTTGGTGGCCAAATCTACGCTTTGTTTTAGGTCGTGTTTATATGGTCTTGAATTAGTGATTTTTATATTTAGTAATTAAAGATATCTCTAATTGATCTTCATATTTCATGAGTAAGTAATAGTTTTTTTATTTTTTCCGTGCAGAAGTAAATGCTCGTATGCATGTGTGTTTTAGTTGACCAACACTAATAGTAATGACTGTGCGTATAGATCGATGTAAATTAAGTGACATACAAGATTGTATTGGTATCCTCACCAAAACCAAATATGAAGATCATTTAGAGATGGAGAGAGTATTAGCGAATCACTGTATACCAAAACCGTGGTAGACCGGCTGACCCAAGTCCTTGCTGACAAGATACGAGAGAGACAACCACGTCCCTGATGCAAAGCAGCTAGCTAACCACATTATTTAAGTGTGTTCGATGCAGTTGAACTCTGCAAATTCGATGCAAAGCAGAGCAGGGAGACGATAATTACATTTATTCATTGTCTAACCCCAACACAGTGAGTGACAAACAACACACAAGACAAGCATGAAAGCAATAACCGGCCGACGTCGACGATCCCTTCCACGGCAGCTACCTACCATAATCCAGTTCGTCAGCTTGCTGATCCTGGTGCTCGGCAGTGCTGTGAGCGTGGACACCATCGGCAAGGATATAGTGGACCCTAACAAGCGCATATGGGTGGATGCCATGAGTTGCAGTGATTGCAACAAAAATTATTATAGTGAGTACCCCCACCCATATCAGATTGATGGACTCCCGGCCGATAAGGCGCTAACTACGTACTGCGCTCGGTCCGGGATTCTGTCGATCTCAGCACTCCTGTACTCGATTTTTTTTTTCTGTTTCCTTTTTAACAGCTCTTGTACTCGTTCTGACTATATTTTCATGTTTTACGTTCTTGTGTCTGGCCATAACCACAGATAAACCTCACGGTTTTGGTGATCCAGATACCATATCGCCCTATAAGGCATATCTTCATCATCCCTATCACAACTGATTAGCATAAAAGGACAAATTATAAAAGAGTCCGGACTCTTGAAACACCTGCCTTCACCTTGATAAGGAAAAGCGTGCATGGCCACAAGTGATCTTCGAGTTATTGCATAATACTCCATTCGTCAGTGTCTTTGTTTTCCGCAAAGTCAATATATGAAAATTTTGACTCATAGTTAAACTAATTATATTGGTGTTTAATATTATGCATATGACATAATTAGATTTGTATTTGAATATGTTTTCATATGATGTAAATTTAACAGTTTTTGATAATTTCTTATGTAATGAATTAATGGTCAAAGTAAAATAAAATATTGTAGACCGTTTACAATTGAAATATGTCTTGTATTTAAGGACGGAGGGAGTATTATTATGACGTAATTTTGTAAGATCGATGTCAGGTTAATTAGAAGAAAAGAATAAAATTATAAGATTTTCTTTTATCTAAAAGAAGTATATTTGAATCCGTCGTGCAAAATTGTGAATCAATTAAATGTGATCATATTTGTTGAATGATTTCTGTAAGATCAAACTACGAATCTTAGTAAAGGACTGTCTTAATGCAGACTTGACGAAACAACCAGCCATCGATTAGCAAAAAGCGCAGCAAGATATCAAATGTTCTGTGCTCAATGACGAGAACATGGCATATCACCATATGTGTGCCTCTGTAAGGATGGCGCAAAAAACATATCATGTCTGGGGAATTTGATGCAAAGAAGAGCAGGAGGCGGTAGTTACATTAGTCGTCTAACCCAGCACACAGTGAGTCACAGTCACACACAACACAAGCATGCCAGCAATCACCGGCCGACGGCTCATGCCTAGCTAGGAAGTTACATACCATAATCCAGTTCGTCGGCTTGCTGATCCTGCTGTAAGCGGGCAGGTTATTGGAACATGACAAGCCCGCTTATGTGGCTCGTTGCTCAACAAAGTATGCAGGCGACTACTACGGTACTTACCTCACCCATATCAGGTTGACAGGCTCTCGGCCCCTAGCTACTCGATTTCTTTTTGTTTTTTAACTGCTCTTGTACTCGTTCTGATTATATATCCATGTTTTACGTTCTTGTGTCTGGCCGTCACCACAGATCGACCTCACGGTACCGGTGACCCATCTGCCATATCGACCTATCAGGTATATGGCTCATCATCTGAACCACGGCTAGATAGAGCAGCACTGACAGCTGTGAGTGCTCGCGCCTGATCAGCATATAAAAGAACAAGCGACGGAATAGAGTAGAGACTCCTCTAGAACTCCGAAATTGCTAATAGGCGATCAGTTGTAGCCCAGTCTAAGAGAGGGGAATGGGAGGAGCGACGCCGACCAAGGGGTTTGGATCGACACACATCATGCTGAGACCAGAGAGGGAATGGCGTCTCCGCCGACGGTTTTTTACATCTGATTTTTAGGGTTTCACGTGGTTGTTTTTTGCCCTTATTATGCCTCTAAAATTTATTAATATACCCAAAGTTTATACCACACAAAAATTATACGAGACAATTTATATCACAGAAAGTATGTACACATAATATGAAAATAAAATTTGGAACTCGAAAATCACTACCGTCAAAAATTTATTTGCTTCTTACCCGGTGCCAACTAATTAAATCGAGTGCTTTAAAAATCAATTTATCTTTAGGGAATTAGATAAAGCAAACATGTAGTAGCTATGAACATAAAAATCAATTCAGTCTTTACTCTTAAAACCTATTTTGGCAGTCTTTACTCTTAAAACCTATTTTGGAAATTAGAATAAGGCCCCGTTTAGTTCCCAAAAATTTTCACCCAAAAACATCACATCTAATCTTTGGACACATGCATGAAGCATTAAAAATAGATAAAAAAATAAAACTAATTATACCGTTAGGCTGCAAACGACGAGATGAATCTTTTAAATCTAATTAGGCAATGATTAGTCATAAGTGTTACAGTAACCCACGTGTGCTAATGATGGCTTAATTATGCTTAAAAAATTCGTCTCACTGTTTCCAGGCTAGCCATGAAATTAGTTTTTTCATTCGTGTCCAAAAACCCCTCCCGACATCCAGTCAAGTTTTCAGGCCTAAGACTACGTCTAAAATCAAGTACAAAACAGTCTATCAACATTCAAAGTTCTATTTACAGATCACCTCCCAATTCAAACTTAGCTGTAAAATCTACTTGCAAAATTAAGCTAAATCTTAAATCTAAATCTATACCCAAACCCCTTTCAAACCAAGATTTCATTAATAATTAAAGTCCCTCCTACAACCTATGCTTTTGTCCAAAATCTATGTTAAATACTAAGTGCAAATAACTACCAATTTATTTGCAAACAGCCTCAACCCTCCCCCCCCGGGCCCCACACCCAAATCAGAACTACATAATTTTGAAATTTTAACCGTATAGTTGGGACCAAACCCTACACCCTCAACATTTCAGCAGAAACAAAGAAGCAAACCCCAAAACAAAGTCTAGCATCCCACACTGCTGAAGCCTAGCCCACCATCCTCTCAATCTCAGTGTTTAGGTCTAGTGCCCTGCCCCTCTTCTTCCATCCCAGCCCAAGGGTAAAACCTTAGCTAGGCCGACCCAACTTTTCTTTTTGCCTCCACACCAGACAGTTCCATCTTCCCTCATGGCCTAGCAAGGCCATGGCAAGCGTGGCAGCCGCCTAACCCCGCTTGCCGCCGCTCGACTGTAGTCGCAGGCCGCCACTTGCCGCTGGCATGCCATCACTGCAATGACCAACTGCTCGGTAGCCGCATCACTGGTGCTGCCGCGCCGGCATCGCTAGTGTCGCCCAGTCACGCTCACCCGCATCACGCCATGCCTAACCATGTTGCATTCAACCGTGCTTGGTTCTGTGCCGTTGTTCCAATGGTGTCGTCCTCACCGCCCCAGCCACCATGAGAATGAGTAACCTTGCAACCGTTCTCCATGTTACACCCCCACGCCTAATAATCAAGCCGGTCACAAGATTGTGTTAACAACCACCACCTTTGCGTTGCACGCTGCTTGTACCCGACCAACCGTCTGCATGCGCCGCCATTTCGTTCGGCTAGTGTACCGTGGGTGCGTCTAACTGATCCATTCACTTGCACCGCACCACTAGCGACAAGCCAGGGAGAGGGAGTTGGACATAAACGCCAACCACTCCCCCTCCCCATTCCTCTCTCCCCGTGCAAGTTGGCGACCTGTCGCGCGCGTCATCTGCCCTACCACACCATAGCGCTGCCTGGACCCCATTGCGACACCACCAACTGCTCTGGTGTCATTGCGTGGGTCTATAGTTGCTAACCCCACTAAACCACATCAGCTGGCCCAGCCACCGGAGATGCATAGGATTAAGCAATACCGGGATCAGCCACAATGCGAGATGGAGACTACAAGACCACAACACACGCGATTCTCACCGGTTGCGGCTTGCCTCCCCCCTGCCAACACGAGGAGGACGATGATGACCCACGCCTCTTCCCTGGCTTCCAGCACAAGCCATCGTGGCATATAAAAACCAAAGCCACTGTAAAGTCTAGATTTTATTTTATTTCCTTAAAATATTTTCCTAAAATTATAATACGTTTGCGAAGTTTGGTTCTTTATTTGGTCCTGTCGAATAAAATTATTTCCTTAAAAATTAGATTAAGACTAAATAAGTCTATATCCTAAAAGTGCCTAAAATCCCTTTCCTTGACCTCCCTAAAAGTCCCTCCCTTTTTCCTAACCCTAGACAAGTCCATTTTACCCTTTTTTTTACCTAACCAAAAATCCACCTTCTAAATGAAAAACCCTATTTTCTTTCCAAATTGGGCCGTTTTTCTCTTTTTCCCCCTTTTCCTTCTCTCCCTGGGCCGCCTCTTCCTTTTTCTCCCCTCTCCCGCAGCCAGCCGAAACTGCCCAGCATGGCCGCCGCAGCCCACGGCCCGCTTCGCCCCATCCCCACACGCGCCCGCCGCTCGCACCGATCACGCGCGCACGCCCACCACATAGCCGCTACTGACAAGCGGGGCCCACTCGCAAGTGGATCGGGCGGCCACC
>CM002484.1:14803911-14840925 GCA_000325765.3 Leersia perrieri
CCATCACTCCCTCTGCGCTGACCGCCTGCGTCCCGTCCTCTCAACGCCACAGCGGCCGCCGGCCTTATCCACCCGTCGGCCGGTGCCGCGCCTATAAATACCCCCCATCCCGCTCTTCGACGCCGCACCACCCACACCCACCTCGCCAGCACGCCGCCGCTCCTTCGTTCCACCTCCCCGCCATGCCGTAGCCGCTCCCTGCCGTTCACCCGTCGCCGTGTCGCCGGAAGAAGAGAGGAAGAGAAGAAGAGAGGAAAAGAAGAAGAAGGGGAGAAGAAGGGGGCTGACCAGTGGGCCCCCATCCTTTCTCTCTCTCTCGCCGGTTCACTCGTGGACCAAGTCCACAGACACCGCGTGCCGAACCCCCTCTCCCTCTCTCTTTCTGACCCTGGGTCCTACACCTTTTCTTTTCTTTTCTTTTCTGTTTAACCCAGAAAACCTTTTCCTTCGGTTCAGAAATTCCTTTTAATTTCAAAAATCCATATCTTTAAAACCGTAACTCCAAATGACCCCGTTCCACCTCCCAAAATTTTCTAAAAATACCCTCCTTCTGTTGGCACTATTATTTTGGCATACTTTTGTGTTGGTTCTGCTTGTTTTCTTATTTATGTTGTGTTTGTTCGTCTCGACGTCGAACCTGACCAGGAGCCCGACGGCGACTACGGAGGAAACGACCCCCTGCCGTCACCAGGCAAGCCATCTTTGACCATGTTGAATACCTATATGTTATTAAAAATATTTTGATTGTAAATTATGCATTAGTTTACACTGCAACTTTACTTTTCGGCCCCGACATTTAAAATCGGAGGACCTACCCTTAGTCGCACTAATTTCCATAGGTTGAATACTTTGAACCTTTGGCAAACCCCATCAAAATTACGCTGGAAAGCTATCAGCAGATGGTATTTTCCGAAATTAGATTGGTTTAGCACTGCTACGTTTACTTTTCTGCCCGAACCTGTTATTCCATGCTTATTTACAAAATTACTCGGTTTGAGAAAATGAAAATGAAGAGGGATGTTTTGCGAAATATGTAGAGCTTAGTCGAGAAATCCTGGGGACTAGCTAAGTTGTACTAAATAAGGACCGACTCCTTTGGGGATTCCATCCGCCTTTATTTTTCAGTGCGGCCACGCGGGCTACGTGGGTATGCCTCTGGATGAGTACTTAGATGGGTTATGCTGGTCTGCATATTTATGGTTGTGGGACACAACAGGGTGAGGTGTGCAGCATGCAATAGGCTGCTGGGTCCTTACATACGTAGGGGGACTCAGGACCTAGGATCGCCGGGGTCTGGCCTTGTGAGGAGGACACGGGATCGGAAGTACCCTGGGTGTGCGCCCCATGTAAACGAAGGTTGCGCGAATAACCTAATATTGGTTACGCGGTTAGTCAACCCGGCCATGCAATATGGGAAAGCCTAATCTACCTATGGAAAAACCTTGTCACGAACTTCCGATGATCGACGGGTCGTTGGAGTCAGCTTCGTGTCGTGTGGAAAAAGCATACGACCTCTGTAGAGTGTAACACTGTTCGAACAGCCGTGCCCCCGGATACGGGCGATTGTGCAGTGATTCTCTTGGCGTAGTTTTGTTTGCCAACTGTTTTCAAGAAAAACCTTCTGAGTCGAGATATGTGTTGCGAGATCGGCCTTCGTGCCAAGGACAGGCCTTTGGCGCCAGAAGAGGATCCGAGGGATCCGAGAGATCGAGGCATCTGGGATGCTCGATGATGAGTGGGTTCGCGCATTGAGACAAATCGTGGTTGCCCTACCCCGATTCTTTACCGTTCCTCAAACTACAATAAAAAAAACCTGTCTCACGTGTAGGTTGTTTTAAATGTTTCGCAACAAAACCGCAGCTTTACGCAACTCAGCCCTTAGCTTCTTCCGAAACCCTCCAAGGCAAAAATCCCCGTGGCTTGCTGAGTACACTAGTACTCACCCTTGCTTCCTATATAATTAATTAGGCGCCGAAGAAGAAGATCCCTACAAGACTGCTGCCGAGGACTACTACCAGGAGCAGACCGAGTACAAGGAGTTTTAGAGTATCGTCCTAGTTCCCAACCATGTGCTGTGTGTGTTGTGTGTGCCTAGCCACTTAGTTTTCTTTCCGAGCTACTGCCTTAGTTGTTTCGCTTCCGCTTGCGTGTTCGTAGTCTCTGTTTGTGAGTGTTAGACGTAAAGCCCTACTACTGTCCGGGGTCTGTCTGGACGTAGCCTATGTAAGAATGTATCCCTCCCAGTGTTGTAATGAAATAGCTACTTTGATCCACTATTGTATTCTGTGAGTATCAGCTTCTGTGTCCTGAGACTGGTACTAAATCATAGGTTGCAAGTATTGTGCACCCGAACTAAGTATACGAGGTTCGGGGCGTTACAGCCACCTCCCATCCACTCTCATTTCCCCCACTCGTCGTGATGCCCTCACATTCACCAAACCAACACCCCCATCGGCTACGCCTCACTGACACCTCATCAAGCATCTTGTGTGCGCATCTGTCACCGGCCACCAGAGCAGCACCCAGGCATCCCACCTGCCCATGCACCCATGCCGCTCCAGTAGGATACCGATGCCGTGCATAACAACGAACGCAACACTCCTGGACCGTGAGGTCAAACCCAGCACCTACGCCAACCTCAAGCCTAGACCGGATGCCGTCGACGTGTTGTACAACGACGACCACCGGCCTAAGCTTGGTGTGCTTTGTCTGACTTCCGCATGCTGAGAATCCTAGTCGTCGTAGCATCCTCTCTGCCTGCTACACGTTTCCTGTTATGATCGTCACCGGCAAAGTTGTCAACGACGCACCACCGCTGCCGACGCCCGCCAAACGACACACCACGCTACTTCGATGGTGCGCGTCACAGGGGCATGATGTTCCACCAACAGACATTACGCACCGTTCCGGTGCCAAAGTAGCCGCGTCACCGCACCATGTTCGTTGTGCACGCGTCCTGCCCACACGAGCCACCGTCGGGAACCGCCATTCTTCGCACCTCAGCCCTCCTCAATTGAGCCATCATGCTGGTTACTCTCCCTAAGCCTCTAGTACCTAGCACCTTGGCAAATTTTGCAGGAGCCCCGTCAAAGTGCCAGTTAGGAAGGCTTGGACTGCCAAGCACTATATACAGGGAGCGATAGCCTATTTGGATAGGAAGGCTTGGACTGCCAAGGCAACGCTGCTTAGCTCTGGGATCTATAGCCGGATCTAGCATGGAGGACTGGAGGTGGTGGGGCTAAGGTGGATCGAGCTAGCGCATGAGGGAGTGGCGACAGGTGGTGGACGCTGATGAGAGGTGTCACGCCCGGAATTTATATCTGAAATTCTGCACGCTTACAATGTGAGTTTATCCTCCTCCAGGAATCATCCGAGGCACACAAATGACAAAATTAATAAACAGAGTAATTTATTGAATTTAATCAAGAGAAAAGTCTGAATTACCCCCTAAACTCATGCGGCAGTCTGAATTAACCCACTAAACTACAAAACCAGACATTTCACACCCTAAACTTTTAATACCGGACAAAATACCCCTCGGATACTATTTTTGGCTGTTTTGACTAGATTTGACTGATGTGGCAATCCAGTCAGCAACTAAAAGTAAAAAAGGCCCACATACAGCCTTATCCACCCTCTTTTCCTCTTTCCCTTTTTCCATCTCTCTCGCTCCCTCGGTCGCTTTCTCATGGCTGCGGCGCCACGGTGGGGAGGCGAATGCGGTGGTGGCAAGCAGGCGGCTGCAGCGCTGCGGTGGGGAGGCATGGTTGCTGCGCCAGCTAGGAGGTGGCAGGGAGGCAACTGCGGCACCGCGATGGGGAGGGGTGGATGCAGTGGCGGCGGGGAGCTTGCGGGCGGCGACGGAGGAGGGCGGTGGCGGGGAGCGGCTAGCCTAGCAGTGAAGAGGCGCTCACTGGCGGCTAGCCTCCGTGGCCTTCTTCCACCAGCGATGGACGGCCGTGGGGTGGGTGAGATCGGGAATCTGGGTGATGGCACTAGCTCGTCTCCATGGCACACGCGACTGAAAAACGATGAATTGCATCGGCGTCGGGAGGGGAAATCCCTTTGGTTGGATGGCGGCGGAGCTCTAGATCTAGAGGACTCCGGCAAGCACGAGGCACGAGGGCATACAGGCAGGGAGACAGCATGCTCGAACATGCAGCTCTGGCCACTGGGTGGCGGTGACGGCGGCAGTGACGAGCGAGCCTCTCTCCTCCGCCTCCTCTCCTATGGAGTTCGGCGTCTAGCGAGCTGGCCATCCGTCTTTTCTCTTTCTTCTGTCGCGCCTTGCTGGCCACCCTCCACCGCACCACTCGCCGGCCACCGGCTTCTCCACCATGCCACACGAGAGAGAGTGACGGGGGAAGAGGGAGTGGGATAAAAGAGAGGGGAAGAGAGAATGGCCGGAAATGGAGGCTTGCCGGCCGTTGACGTTGTAGCTTCTCCGCCACCGTTCTTTGTCTCCTCCTGCCACGCCGTGAGAGATTGAGAGGAGGGGAGAGAGAGTTGGGTGAGGAAGAGAGGATGACATGTGGGTCCTATAATATTTTTTATTTTTTTTGCTGACTAGATTGCCATGTCATTGCCACGTGGGTCAAAATCTGGTCAAATCCGCCCAAAACAGTGTTGAGGGTGAAGGATGTCTGGTTTTGGGGTTTAGGGGGGTAATTCGAACTAGCTCAATAGTTCAGGGGGTAATTCGGACTTTATCCTTTAATCAACGTCGAATTACAATATTTATTACAGAGGTGGATAGGACCTCTCAAACAGAAAATAACTACGCATCGGACTAAACGGTTTATCGTGGCTTCAGCTCCACTCCACAAGCACTCGACTGAGCTTCAGCTCAACTCTCCTGGAAACCATCATCGGTGTAGAACTCCTCCTCTGATGGTGTAGAGCAAGGTGAGTATACAACATACTCCGTAAGTAACAGAGGCAAACAGGAAATATGCAGAAATGCAAGGGATAAACAAAGGATGGCTTAATAGGGTTCATGCAAGCAGCATGCATTAAATAGTACATGAATTAATTAATAAAATTGTAGAGATTAAATTTTCAATAATTAACCACTCACGGTACAACCTATCCTGGTTGCACCGGCCAACCATAACTCCAAACTAAGAATTATTCATAACTCCAAGAGAAGCGAACCATAACTCTGTACCTAGAGCTAATCATCACCCCATACCAGGAGCTAATCTTATCCCCAAACCAGGAGTTATCCCATTTGACAAAATTTTACCAAATTAATAATTATTAAGTGACAGTGGGACTAATCACGAAAAACAATGCTCAGCTCACCCATAACCGCGGGCACGACTATTCGAATAGTTTTACTCTAATCAGAGGTGTATCAGTTTAGCCTTAGGACATGCTCCTCGCAGGGATCGTGACATGGCCCGCTCTGCAACGAGAAAACAATACCGAGAACACCCACCAGGTTTCTAGTCCCACCAAAACCTGGTTATGACTCCCCCAGTGATTCCATGTGGGCTTATATCTGCCACAACAACCCAGTGCATCGCACTGCCCCCGCTACATCACGAAACCAAGCCGTTGCCCATGCTGGCCTAAGGGTAGTACGGTGTATGTTTCGCAAAGATAGCTCGCGAGCTGGTCCTTAATTGTCATGAGCACAACCAACCAAATCCACGTGCTCACAACCCACCTTAAGTCAAAATTTAGTTGGCAAGTTATCAATTAACTAACCACGACAACCGTCGTGAATTTTCAATATTTAATCCTTGTGTTATAATAAGTGAAAACATTAATTTCCCATAAGCGATCTAAAATTCTAAACAGAACTAAGCAATTACTAAAATCTAGTTAAAACATTATAAAGTTCTAGCTAGTCCAAATTATATAACTCAGGCTTACAATATATAGATAATGAACATCAACGTGGTCGTACAAAGGAGTATAGGAAATAAACAAAAACAGTACATAATAACACAGCACTACCTCTGTTTGATATTTTTATTGTGTAGAGAATGATTTTACTAAATTTTAGAGATTTTAATCACCCAAATCGGAGTTCGGATGAATTAGTTATGATTTTTCTAAGATTTAACTCAATTTATTCAATTTCAGAAAAGAACAATGATTTATGACACAATAAAGTATTTAATTTAAAGTTAAAAACAGAGTATTGCGTCATTACAGGAATCCGACGGGCAAGATCGATCGGAGACAGATCCGACGGTCGATATAGTGTTGACCAGATTGGCCGGTCAACAGCCACATGGCGTGGGCCCCTACTAACATGGCTGCCACATGGCCACGGCACGTCAGCGCCGGCCAGAGTGGCTCTGGACACCGCCGGCGACGGCTAATGGCGGCGCGGCGGCGCCGGCTGAAGGCACGGGAAGAGAGAGGGGGACGCCGGGATGATCACCGGCGAGAGACGAGGAGGAAGACGTCGGTGACGTGGATCGACTGCAACGGCGAACTCCGGCGAGGGACGGTGGCGACGAGGTGGTGGCCGAGCTTCTGATCCTCCTCACGCACCCGAAGGCATCGACGGTGACTGGAGAGGACCATGGAGGTGGTGGTGCAGCGTCGCCGGAGTCGAGGAAGACGACGGCAAGGACGTGGTTTGGGATGACGACGACAACGAGGTTCCAATGACAAACGGTGTCGAAGAGATGGTGGATGACGTTCTCTAACACCTTGTGAATCCTACGGAGGCGACGAGTACGAGCAAGGCGGCAGCGCAATGTCGCCGGAGTTGCTCTGGCGAGGCGGAGAGATAAGTCATCGCAGGCTTGGTGGAGAGGGAGAGAAGATGGTTGGAGTATAGAATGGCCAAGATGAGGTCGCGAGGGTTCTTGGGATACCATTTATAGGTGCGGAAGAGAGGGGAAACGGCCGAATTCGGTCGTCGGAGTTATCACCGGAGTAAAGGGAGCGAGAGGGGTTAAAGAGGGATTAAAAATCCGACGATTTATGGTATGGATTGATGGGGGTTTCAACGGAAAATTGAATTGCAGAGTTAGAGGATCATTTCCCCCTCACTCAATTGGAAGAAACAGATATTGAGGGAGATCGACGCTGGCTTGTGCCAATTATGGCTGGAATCATAAGGAGTTAAATTCGTCGGTTTAGGGATGAATTGAAGTGGGATTTTATGGGATAGTTGATGAGGATGAAGTGGACGTTCCGTTTTTGCGTTCGGTTCGAAGAAGAACATTGCGGGGAGGGAGATCGGTAGGCGGCGGCGGCGCTAGGGTTAAGGTGGCCTCGGCTGGCCCAAGCCCAAGCCGAGAGAGAAGGAAACAAACAAATGGGCCAAGCCCAAGAGATTAAGAGGAAGGAAGAGAGCCGGGCCGAAGGAGGAGAAAAGGGATTTCGGCCTGCGGGAGATAGTATTGGGCTGATTTTGGGCCCAGAACCTTGGAGAGGGCTTTTAAAAATATTTTTCATTTAAGTTATTGCTGAAATGAAATTTCATTGATTAAAAATACTTCTAGACCTCTAATAAATTCTAGAAAAGTCTAAAAAATACTTGAGCATCCAAAGTATTTAAATAAATTTATCTTGGTCATATTTTCCATAGACTTTAACCTATTTTTACTTTTAAATTTTAACTTATTCTCAAAAATAATGCATTAAACAAATGATTTATTTAATTAACGATTTTTCTGTGTGGTGACACCAGGGCATGTTGGCGGTCCTGTTTCAACAGGACTAAAAGTCAGCCAACAGAGGGGCATCTGTCTGGTATGGTGGTGACCTCGTGCTGCCAACGTTTCGAGGGTGACTTTTGGGTTAATGAGCAACTAACCATATTTAAGGTTGTATGGTTTCAGGTGAAAGCCTAGCTCAGCGTTCTACTATACCGACAGCGGCTACGCTTTCGGGCATCGTCACCCTCTTGAGGGTGCGGTCGACGTACCTATTTCCTCCCTCACGTAGCAAGGATATCCGAGTGAAAACCATGATAACAATAGCGGCGTTCTTACCGTCGTAATCTTGTTGGAGGCGTTGTTTTAAGAGTCCCTTATGTGATGTTATTGTTGTACCAGTGGCGATCGATCACACATAGTGGGGTTCAGTTTGGTGTTTGGTTACTCTCAGTGGGTTGTGTTTGTGTTGGTGGCGTTAGGTTGTGGTGCTGCACTCCGGTGCATACCCAACCTCGACAGTATCTTGTCGTCGTAATGGTTTATTGTTAACTTTTGTCTTAATCAATATTGAATGGCCTCATTTGGCTATTCCGGAGAAAAAAATCTTCAAAAATAGTGGACTGATGCAAAAGTATACTTAAGTATGCTAAGCTCAGCCCTACCCCTTGAGAGACGTAATCTGGTTCCTCCCCACGTTAACCCCTGCAGTGGCATGGCAATATTTACGTGTGGACTCGCAGGGAATTTGGCCCAGGCGCTTGCCAGACGGTGCCTATACGTCGCCCGTGCAAGACTCAGCATGCAGTAGTCCACTTGTTGTTGCGTTATGCAAGGAACAAAAATGTGCAGCCTGCAGTCCTCCACAACACGTAACTAACTATATATTTATTGTATTATTTTTGCGTCTAATTGCACCAACTCATTAAATTTATGTATCATGAACACAATTTATTCTTCAGTGTATTTAACAGAAAACCCTTTATGGCCAATGATGCCCATGATCACCGTCGACCACCCATTCTCCTTCCCCTACCCACCGCGCACACTCCAGCCCAGTACGTAGAGCGGAAGCACTAGATCCCCAACCTCCGACCCTCCCCGTCCCATCTTCCAACAAACCATGGCGGATCTTTGTATTTTCGGCAGCCAGGCCTTTCTCTGTGCTCACGTAGACGGCGTATGCTCCAATGTGCCACTGGAGCGTCTACCGCCGATACAATATCAGCATCATAAAATAAATCAGTGGGATAGTATATATATTCCGGCTCCTAGTCTTCATTTTTATTTAATTATAAAATATAAAATTAATAGTTAGCAAGTTGTATTTGATGTACTCATTTTTAAGTAAAACATAAATATCTACATGGAACTCTACCTACGTACACAAAATTCAAAAGCTTTTTATAAAAATAATTCAAATGTAACTATGGTAGAATTGGAATGTAATTACATGTAACTTATGTATAACTCCAGGGTAACTACCACAAATTTCGAGCTAGTATAGCAACCCTGCCCACGCATAAGTGTGTGTTATTTTTTTCGTCCAAAATTCAAATATTTTTTCCTAGAAAATTGTAGCAAGAGTTGAAGCAAATCCAATCTATAGTTATAAATGTAACTAACTTGTTTAGCATAATTTAAGAATTATAATTACAATATGTACAATATCATTAATAATAGTACATGGATTGACGACTGGTACACGTAATTCAAACAAAATAGTACAGACCGTCGGAATAGCCCTTATCTCAACTTCACAACCTCATGATATAATTTGAGTATAAACTGGATCAGTTTTCCTAAGAGAAAAAATCTAAGAAATGAGCATGATGATGTCAAGAGGTCATATCTAAAGAGGAATTGAATTTTTGAGAGGATCAAGGATCTGGAGGAAACCTCCAGTCCCATAGAAGAAAGAGAGAATGAGCTTTCTCCTTTGTTTTCATGAGGATGAGGATAGAAAGGACAAATGAAAAGGTGTAATTGGGAGAGTTGAGTATTCGCATCATCTATCATAATGGCAATGTCATTACAGACACTGACGAGTGGATTTATAGGAGGTAGGACCCATATATAGCGACTATAATGATAGTACCTATGGTAGAGGATCCTCACCCGAGAGTCGAACATTGCAGCAGGCTGGCCGACCTGGCCGTAGGGTAAATACTGTATATGCAAAATTACTACTTTGTCCTCCACACATCCAGTACCACCTCCCTTGTGAATGTGCTCCGGTACCGCATGGCCGGTACCGATTAATATGAGCCGAGCGATGGAGCTTCATTGATGGCTAAACTTACCGCGCACGCCATTGTACCATTGCTGAAAACTAATTTGTCCCCATTGTACCGTTTGAAGTTTGAACAGAGACAGTATGATGTTTGACTTGACTGACGCCATGATATTACTGCGATAGTTTTGTCAAGACGTATGACTAGTTCTTGTTGGCCCTGAAGCACATAGCTAACCACATCATATAAGCCATTAAGTGGGCTCGATGCTGCTCAAGCCTGACAAGCTTGTTGCAGGACATATAGGAGCAGTAGAAGAACAGCAGACAGTAGTAATACAATTAGTCTGAACCCGATACAGTGCCACCACACATCGTACAGCATGCTGCCTCGGTTAATCACGATAATCCAGTTCGTCCTGCTGGTTCTCGTGCTCGCCGGCGGGCTCTTCGTCGCGCCGGCGGCCGCCGCCACTGGGAGCGCAGGCAGCAGCGGCAGCTCGGGAAGCAGCGGCAACAGTGAGTACTCACACCATAGGCCCATATCAATCACAGCCCCTAGCCTACACGTACGTATTTGTGCGCGTGGTTTCATTTCTCCTTTGTTATACTCGATCTGATCTTGGTTGGTTTACTTTCTTGTGTCCTACCATCACCACAGATCGACCGGGCGGTACTGGTAATCCATCTACTGTATCGTCCTACAGGCCTTATTATCATGCCTTGAATCCCTATCGTCCCGCTTGCATATCTCAATGTTCAAGCAGATCAGGAGATCCTTACACCCGCAGAGGGGGTGGTTAATAACTTAATACAACTACAATTGAGACAGTCACAGGTCACGTACGCTACTCAAGGAGGACAAGACAACGATAACGAATGCTCGTGCGTCGGCATAAGATCAGGTTGTGGAGGGTCTGGACTTCGGGCTCTGCAACCTCTGGTGGCTTTATACATAGATGATCAAAAGGCGCATGCCCTTTTGTTTCTGTATTTGTACTGACAACTATCCGATCCGCCGTGCAAATTGTATTTCTGTTAAGTATCAATATGTGTGCTCACATTCACTGAGTGATTTCTGTAAGATGATTTGTTAGGATAGCCTACAGAAAATTTCACATGAATAATAATGAGCCCCGTTCCGGTGGTCTTTACTGTCAATAGAAATCAATCTAAACCGTTCATACGAGAATATTCTTCTAAATTTCTACTACGTCAATTGGGTGGTGGTAGAAATCAATCTAATCCTTTGGATTAAAATAGATTTACGGTTTAGATTAATTTCTACAAGCAGTAGAGATCACCGGAGTGGGACTAATAATATTATTAGAAATATGAGGTTTGCTCTGGTGGTTTCTACTGCCAGTAAATAGTATATTGGCAGAAAATGTCTTGGCCATTAGTTTATAAGGGTGTAATCGTACTTTTCAAAGTGTGTGATTAATAGAACTTTAATACCTTGAAATGTGTTGCACATAATACAAAGTATGATTTTACCCTTCCATATACCCATATTTTTTGTACTAATATACTTGGCCATTTTTCTAGTGCAATTAATATATTGGGTGACATCAGAAATCAATCTAGGCCTTTAAATAAATATAGATCCACCGTTTAGACTAGGTGTAGTAGAAACCAGCAAAAGGAAGTGCTTAGAATATTGTTGTTATGAGATGTCACAGATAACCTCATTTGTCTCGGGTTATATGCTCTGTGTCAGTTTTGGACATAGCACTAAACGCGACATTAAAAATCAGTTATTTTAACAGAACTCTAAATTGAAAGAGCATCCACGCCAGGGATGAGGCCGCCCCTGCGCTGCTCCTTGCTCCTGCCGCTGTTCACCGTACCGCGGCCACCACTGATAGTGCCATCAATGCTGAGGCTGCTTGCACGCTGCCACATGCTCTTCGTTACCGCTACATAGCCTTGTATTTAGCTCAGTATTGCACTTGCGTCTAGAGCCAATATGTATAAGAGCAAGATTAATAGTAGCACACTAGGCAAAAAAACAGTTTTTGCGGACGGGGAAGCCGGGCGCCCAAAATCAATGGCCTGGAAAAATCAATGATCTTTCTAGGCGGATCTGGCCTGAAAAAAAAATTCTCGATTAAAAAAAAATATGAATCCACTCGCCGTCGAGCCGTCGCTACCTGCTGCCCGCCGCCACGCCAGGCCGTTGCCACCCAGCAACCCAGGCCGCCACCGCCACGCTGGTCCGCCTGCAAAAATGTTTTTCAACCGCCTGTTAAAACCAACTAGGAAGGAAGCCCGCGCAAATGCGCGGGCATCTTATTTAAGGCGTTGCTCGAAATTTTATTTTATGCTTATCTATAGTCATTTTTTTCCTATAAATGATGATTTTGTTAAACTCATCATTATTTTTCGATAAATATTTTATGAACATTCGAACATTATTTGTGATTTTCTTATAAATACCCTTGGAATATCAAATATTTTAAACAAAAAACAACTTAAAACTGTATAGCTTGAATTTATGAGATAATATTTTATTGAAATTGATGAAATGTATATAGATGGATATTCTCCACATGTACCATGTAAGATAGCCTACGTCTAATTCGTTTGCATGCAAGTACGTGCACTTCATTGAAGATGTATGTGACACGTCAAACAATTTTTGCCGTCACGATTCACTGAAGATGTATGTGACACGACGAATAATTTTCGCCGTCATGATATAAAATACAAGTTATACTTCTTTAATGATAAAATAACTTACAACAAAATAGATAATATTTGCATAAATGTCACGTCCGGAATTTCTATCCAAAATTCCGCATGATTGGAGTACCTCGTCCAGGAATCAGCCGAGGCACTTAATAACAAATTAATATCAGAGTACAAGTCTTTATTGGTATTGACGGTGCAAAAATTATTACAGAGGTAGATAGGACCTCTCAAGAAATAAAATCTAAGCAGCGGAAAAACTATCTAAGCGTGACTCCAGCTCCACTCTATAGGCACTCGACCAGGACTCCAGCCTAACCTTCCCAAACTCCAGCATCGATGAAGAACTCTTCCTCTAGTGGTGAGGGAATTGCAAGGTGAGTATATGGAATACTCCGTAAATCACACAGTAAACAAGGGAAATATGCAATATGCAAGTAATAACCAAAGGATGGCATAATATGGATATAGCATAGCAGCATTAAATTCTAAGTATAAGAAATAATTAATAAAATATTGAATTTAATAACAATATTAAATTATCAACACGCAACCAAACCAGATTGCATGTGCCCAACCAATTCTGAAACCAGAGATAACCAATTAACCAGTCAACCTTAACTCCAACATCGGGAGTAACCAATTAACCAGGTCAACGATAACTCCAAACCTCGGAATTACCCCAAACTACCAAATTAATTAACCAAGTTTTAATTATTAAAGTGAGGGTGAGACTAATCACGAAAAAAATTGCTCCGCCCGCCCATAACCACGGGCATGGCTATTCGAATAGTTTTACTCTGATCATAGGTGTACCAATTTAGCCTTAGGACACAAGTCCCCATAATATAGAAATATCACAACGATACCACTAGAACAGATGGAGAGTCATGACATGACCACGTTGCAATAGAAAACGACATAATCACACCCACTGGATTACTTGTCTCACAAAACTAGTTACGACTCCCCCAATGCCACCCCTGCAGGCTTATCTCTGCCGCTTCACAGTCTGGTGCGTCACATCGCCTCTGCTACCCCACGAATCAAGCCGTTGCCCACTCTGGCCTAAGGGCAGTACGGTAAGTGCTTCACAACAAGTAGCTCACGAACCGTTCCTTAATTGTCATGAGCACGACAAACCAACAACCATACCATGTGCTCACAACCCACCATTAGTCAAGTTTTAGTTGGCAAGTTATTAATTAACTAACCACGACCATAGGCGTGAACTATCATCATTTAACCATAATATAATCACAAGTGCAGTATTTAATGATCCCATAAGTGAGCTAAAGTTTCTAAGCATGGCTAAGAAAAGTCTAAATAATCTAGCTAAAACAATATATAGTTCTAGCTAGTCAAATTATTAAACGCAGGTTAACAAGACATAGGGATACAATAGGTTGTATATAAGATTACCACCCAATGATATTCGAAAATAAATGCATAGTTAAAGTATAGAGAGAATTAATTGGATCAATATGCTTAAAGATGTTAAGAACTATGTGACTTGCCTTGCAAAGCGGGTTTAGGCTCTTCCTCGAAAAAGAAGAGCATCCTCGGAACACCACATAAGAACACCACAAAAGCTCCAACTACTAATTTTAGTGTGTAGATCTCAATTTTTATAGAATTTTGCAAGTTGAATCACCCGAACCGGAGTTTGAATGATTTTGTTATGAATTAAGCAAGTTTTAACCTATTTCAGGCTTATAGAAAATATCACAGAATTATGACACAATGATTATTTATTTTTACATATTAAAGAAGAGGATTTTGTATCATAAAGAAACGAACGGTCTTGACTAGGCTGCCACGCGAGCGAAGAGGATGACATGGCGGACGAGGTGGCATGCCACGTCATCGCCGGTGGCGAGGCAATAGAAAGGCGGCGGCGACGATCTACGGCGGCAAAAGAGGGTACCGGGAGAAAGAGGACGGCAAGGCAAACCTTACCTTGGGAAAAACGACGACGAACGGTGACTGGAGGTGGCCGGCGGCGAGGTTCAACGGCAAAAGACGGCGGCTCACGGGGTCGAAGAAGTTCCGGCGGTCGGCGACGAAGATGGACAGCGAGACGGTGTTCTCCTCGGTCTTGCGAACCCAACGGTGGTGGCGGCGACGAGAGACGATGACCGAGGCGATGGCGGCGGCTTGCCGAAGGTCTCTAGCGAGCGGTGGCGGCGGAGAGCGCGCGGTGGCGGCGAACTAGGGCACGGGAGAGGGCGCTGCGGCTTAGTGAGGAGAGGGGAGGGGCAGGGGGTCCTATTTATAACGGAGGGAGGCGAGGTCTGGGCCTCCAAGAAGCCCGCGACGGCGGCTAGGGTTAAGGCTCGGGATAGGTTCGGATAAGAATGAAATTCCCGCGATTTATCGCGTGATCGAGTCCGAAACTTGAGGGGAAAGAAGAGGAGGATTAGGGGATAAAATCCCCTCAAAAATCCTACGGGATTTGAAAACCGACCGGATTTGATGGGGATTCGGGCTCCTGTTCTTGGAGAAGAAGCCGGCTGGAGGTTGAAGAAGCACCTGACAAGCGGGGTCCACGCGGCTGCTGGGCACGCGTGCGCGGGGATGAAGAGCAAACTTCGCTTGCACGACTCGCGGCTGCTGGGCTGCAGCCTGCCTCGGGCGCACGCGGGAGGGAGCGGCCTTGGGCCGTCGGCCCACTCAGCTACTGGCGCATGCTGGAACCTGAAGCAGACTTCGGCGGCTGCTCGCTCGGCTCGTGGGCTGCTGCTGGCGCACGTGGGCCGGCCTGCTCGCATGAGAGCAGAGAGGGGAAGGAGGGAGCGGGATGGCCCGGAAGGAGAGAAAGGAAGGGGGAAAAGAGATGGGCCAAAGTGGTTTCAGGCCGGAAGGAAGAAAAAGAAAAGGAACTCTTTTCCGATTAAAGTAATTGCTGAAATGCTCTTTTGTTTATTAAAAATACTTTGAAGGCTCAAATAATTTCTATAAAAATATAAAAAATACTTGAGACTCCAAAGTATTTAATAAAATTTTATCTTGCCCACTTTCAAGTTGAAACTTTTCCATAGATTTTTAACCTAGCCTTCTTTAGCATTTTACACTTATGACAGAAAATCCATTAAACAACTGATTTATTAATTATTTATTTTTCTAGGTCGTGAAAATAAATTTTTTGAATAAGGTAAATTGTCAAACGTGTGCTAAAAGTCAATGGGTGTCATATATTTGACAATGGAGGAAGTATATAATTAATAAGATAAACCATGAACATAATTGTGTGGCTAGATAGCTACCATAAACATAAACATTTGTTGGAAGTTATTTTCTTTATGCTAGTTTATTTTCTGTCCAGACCAATCTAATTGTGTCATTTACAAAAATTACGGAGATTAGGAAAACTTCTTATATATATTTTTCAAATATTGTTTCTCGACTGGTTGAGATTCATTTCCCCATTTTTTTAATCAAAAAAATTTTCTTTGAGATTTTTTTATTACTTTGTCTAACTTTTATTTTATGATGTATTCTACTAATTCTTTCAAACATCAAGCTATTTTTGCATCTCTTGCTAATTAGGTATCACATAAGTAAAAAAATTTATACTATTTAGATATTAAAATAATCAAAACCACCATTAAAACTGGGTTGCATTGCCCTTATGGAGCATTTCGTCTGGTTTTGTTGGTTGAGAGTGTAAAATATCTGGCTTCGTGGTTAGGAGGTCTTTTTTAGAGCAACATAATAGTTAAGGGTTGTAATATAGACTTATCGCTGCCGTGCCATGTCTAAAGATATGATTCGTTATTTGTTAACATAGTAGTAGTTTAGTTATGCATGTTTTGGAAATGATATGATAATATAAAATGGTCAAACTATTACCAAATAGTATTTATTTTACAAGTTAAAATGCAGGCAATGTTAAAATAGTAAAAATTTTTTACACGATGTCTATGTTTTCAATAAGATGTATTAAGTGAACCATTGTTTTCATTGGAATCGAGCGAGTGGGTAGAAGGGGAGTGGAGCCAATGGCTCTATATATGCAGAAAGACCACTCCATTGGTTTATATGTAATGCTGGGTTTAATTTTGGATGGCATACAAAGCGTATATAGCAAGGCGGTCGCTAGATAAAGTAATCTTTCAATATTTGCAGATATTGTTTATGGTCGAGTTTGTAATTGTTTAGTGTATTGCCAATCTAAATTTTCCATGTGTGATAAATGTTAATATATTTTTATTATATTATTGTTGTTTCATTGTCATGAAACGGTTAGGAATTATTGGTTTAATTATAGATAGAACAATGGCTCAAACAAATTAAAAAAATCATACATTGTAAAAATATTATAATCATTTAGCTAGAATTAGCTAGAACAATGGCTTTGACAAATTGTAAAGTATGACAATCATTTTCTTATACGTTAACTTGCTATATACTCCTAAAAAATGGAAAATAGGGTGGGGTAGTAGGGAAGAACAGAGGACCAGGTTGGGGGGAACTAATTAACGTACGTACATATATCTCAGTACTTTCCATGCGGGAGGAAGGCCGGGAGAGGAAGGGTTGGATTTATTTGTTTGGATATCTTTCCTTCAATATTGATTTTATTAACTAATTAAGAGAGAAAGAAGGGAAAGCAGCTGCGGATGTGTTTGATGCGCGAGCGTATGCCTGTCCGTGAGTCTTGAGGGTCCCGAAATGATTAGAGGGAGATTAAGGAGATCTAATGGCTGAAATAATGGGTCCACCAATTTAAAGGAAAATAAAGGGTTAGATGTTTTGCTTTTTTATTAGAATTTGTAGGAGTTTCTCCAATTTATTAGAGCGTCACTCGGTGGCGTAGGAGTGTACGATATGATGTTTAATGGACCTTTTATATATAATAGATTTTGGCCTAATGGCACTCGCTGTCGGTTTCAATTTCACATGCACAAGCAATTTTATAGCTCGCACGTACAAAATAAGGGGATATTGAAGTAATAAAATACTTGATTCGTGAATTGATGGCTCATAAGAAGGTTTTGTGGAAGAAATATGGGGCTCTATTAATTGGTTGTTTCTCAGACAGGGGAGTATATGTGGATGTGGTAGAAGAACGCATCCTCATAAAAGTATTTTCCTGTGAGCTCTGATGCAGCGATTTAGCCATGTCAGATTTGCAAATAATACAGTCAAGCACACTCAGGCTCATGCTTATTTAATTGGGGATTTTATTGACTGATTGACTGTCGCTGCCCAAGTCTATATGTCTTCTCCCACACAAACCGTTGTCGGCTGACCCGACAAAATACGGTAACATAATATAGACCTGTGGACTGGTGCGGAAAGTGTCAGCTCGCTGATGCAAAGACCAACAGGTTGACACCATGCTTTGTGGCCAAATGTTTACGTCAGGGTTTGCGTTGGATCTTCAAATGTAACCCGCAAACGGGGGTCAGCCTAAAATTTCTAGGGAATGACACCATGAAACTCGCTCTGGTTTTGGATGCGTGCAAGACTCGGCAGTAGTAGTAGTCTGCAGTCGAAGCAGTAGTAATAGTCAGCAAGTGAATGTAGTCCACATTTTTATTTCACGAGGAAATAAATTTGCACCATGCACGAACGATGCATAATTCAACAAAATACTCAGACCGCGAAAAATATATATAGTCCGCGCCCTAATTCTTAAAAAGGAAAGAATACCCCTAGGCTCACGGCATAATTTGACGTCAGCTATGAGTTTTCCTCGAACCACTCCTGAAAGTTCTCCTCAATTTAAGTGCGTTCGATTGTATTGAAGCGTGTCAAGTTAATTAGTACTCCACCGAATTCTAGTACGATCGACAGCATGCCAGCGATCACATCCACGTCTCGGTTAGGCATCATAATCCTGTTCCTCCTGCAGATCCTCGTCGTCGCCGGCGGCCTCCTTGACATTGACAAGCCTAAGCCCTTCTTCGGTGAGTACTTACCCCCATCTCTACTGGTATATTGTCCTCGATCTGACAACGTTAATTTCCTTATGTTTTTGTATCCGACGACCATCACCACAGATCGTCCACCTAGTTATGTAGTAGTATATACAGTGTTTTGAAGCGCGATAGCCGTCCGGCAGGTTTGGACAGCTTATTGCCCGGCAGGAAGAGTTCTACAATACTGGTTCTTACACCCATAGACGACCGCGGAGGAACGGGTCCGTACAACCACTGGTGACGCGACTGACGAATGATGGTCTAGAGTCCGAACGCTAGACCATGACACAAAATTACCGGTACGTACATGTCTGCCGGTAAAAAGTTAAGAAGCCACGACAAATTATCTGCCAGTAAATAGTTATGACAAATCTATCTGCTGGTAATTATGTGTGCCATCTGCCTCCATCGCAATCATACAACAGGTTAGACATTGTCCTGGCAAAATTTGCCGGGAAATTATATATCTAACGGAATTTGTGAGCCATTAGAGTGTACAGTCCAAATATATTTACCAAACAATAGATGCACACCATCGTCCCACATCGAGCCTTCCGTCCTTAAGCCGCTACCTGCACCTGTCCAGAGCTAGTTGCGGCATCACCTACCCTCACTGTGCCGTCGTCACCACGACACACTCCTCTTTCATCTCCCCCACCGTCACCTCATCCTCCTTCCTGGATCACTGGCACCACCTCAATTGTCATGTCTCCTCCCCAAATTACACTACCACAGAAGTATTAGTGTTGGATGGAAACTTACATTTGCGCCGATTTTCCAACCGGCACAGAGAAAACAGAACAAATATGGAGGTGAAGTCAGTGCCGGTCGATTAACCGGCACAAAAGTTGCCCTACGAGACAAAAAAAATGGGGGCGGCTCAAAGCATCGTGCCAATGTTTCGACCGGCCCCTCATTCATCGATCCCCAATTGATCCCTACATACTCATGGCCATCAATGAAATAACCATTCTCATAATCAGTTCCATTCAATGTCTATACAACTCAGACTCAATAAAAATGATTTGAATAAAAAAAACCATTCCCATAAATCAGTTCCATTCAATATCTATACAGCTCAGACTCAATAAAAATGATTTAAATCAAAAAAGGAAACACCAAGAAATAAATCAGAAAAGGCAGATCAAAGGTGGCTAGATCCGTCAACCCCAACCTCTACAGGCCAGATCCGAAGACCTCCATGATGTCCCTGCTCGCTTGGCTGCCACCGTCACCCGCTCCCTCCATCGCCTTCGTCGGGGCCCACTTGGACGTCGTCTCGGCATCGCCTTTCATCGTCGCTGTCGGGGGCCGCCCCAGGGCGCACCGCCATTGGATCTGTCGCCCGGGGTGCGCCGCCGTTGGATCCGCCGCCGCGAGGCGCGCCGCTGTCGGATCTGCCGTCAAACGGCAAACGGCCGAATCCGCTGCCCCGGTGTCCGCTAGATCCACCACACCGGCCGGCGCAGCCCCTGCCTGATCTATCGCCTGGGGGAGGAGGGAGAAGATGGTGGGGGAGAGGAGGAGAGGAGAGGAGTCGGTGTGGGTAGGAGTGTTTACTCTCTCTCCATCAGCTCGGCATAAATGACTGTGGTTATTTGTACCGGTTTATAATAAAAACCGGCACTAATAATATTTGTGCTGGTTTTTATTACAAACCGGACAAATAAGTGTCATTAGTGCCGATTCTTTGCTACACTAGACGCATAGACGGGATGGGTGAGTTGAGATCTGTTATTAGTACCGGGTTTTTAAAAATCGGTACAAATATGACGACACAAATGTGTTTTCTGTGGTAGTGTTACCACCAATGCTGCCATGTGGAGCATGAAACAACGTAGTATAACACTTGACAAGTGATTGTGACGATACAACAATGGGCTCACCTATGCCTTCTATTGTGGCCAATCACATTTTTTTGAGGTAGCCCTGTAGAATCAAGGTTTTGATTTATAATTTTGTGATGAACAATTGGCACTTGAATTTTCAATTGATTTTGAGTTGATTTGGTGAAGAGGTGTGGCCTCGGGATGAGGCCGGTCAGACCGGTCAGTGACCTGCGGTCTGACCGGCCGAGCGATCCAGAAGAGATATCGGACTCGGATTGTTGGGCCGGTCCGACCGGCGTGTAGTGCCCGGTCAGACCGGCTGAGCCCGAATAGGATTGATTTCGGGTTGTTTTCTTGGATTGCAAGTTTCCTTCGTGGATATGATTTGATTATGGTTTCTATTCGTGGATAATTCTGTTGTGTGCTAATGATGAGTCAAGTTGGTGAAAACTTGGGTTCGGTTATGGTTTCTTGGTTGTTTCATGTGTAGGTATCGCTTAAGGCCTCGAGAGAGTATTGCCGGTGATGGATCGGAGTTGACTTGGGAGAAGTTGATGTCCAGAGGATCAAGAAATCACGCGGGATACTAAAAGGCTAGAGGATAATGCACGTGAAGGTGAAGATTACATATGGCATACAAGAGGGATTGTGTGCGTATGGAAGTTGAAGTCAAATTTGGAAGGAGTCCAAATTTGGAAAGGATGAGTTGTTTACTTGTATGAGTAGGATTCCTAAGGGAGTAGGACTTCTAATACAAGTAGGATTCGTGGTTTTGCACAGCCATGTCTATGTGTATCAATATATGAGGGGTGTGTGCCTCATGTATCCGTTTTTGAGAGAGAAGAGAAGATCTAGGGTTTAGCCTAGGGTTTCGGCTTGAGGTCGAATTTAGAGAGAGGAGTGTTGTTGTTGCACTTTGTAAACACATATTGAAGCAATAAAGTTGATCTACATCTACAAGTTCTTCGATATCGTGTTTTTGGCGGCGGTTCCAGGGCCCCGACTGTCAGACCGCCGGCGTCGGCGCGATCAGACCGGCGGTACGGTCAGACCGGAGGTGTAGGCGCGGTCAGACCGGCCTAGACACTGCGATCAGACCGGCTTGCGACAGAGGGAAGGTAATTTTTATTCCGCGAAAAATTACTGTTTTTAGGTGTTCAACTATTCAACCCCCTCTAGTTGGTTTGTCTTCTTGTTTTCGATCCTACAAGCCCTAAAAATATTTTAGTTTTACTTTCTTCTGATCTTAATATATACTCCACTAGAAATTCTTTTGCCTCCTTTCTAAAATAAGAAAGATGGCAATTCTTTCTTTAATCGGAATATAAGAGTACCTTTAGTCAACTACCTAATCTTTATTGTAACATATAATTCATACGTCTTACATTAAGGATTGATTTTAGCAAGAGGATTGTTACGGTGGTAATTGCGTACTTATACCAATACAAACTACAGCATGTTGAATTGGCCCATGCAACTGCACGCATAGCGCTTTAGTGTGAACTAAAATTATCTACACTTTCTATCTTCGTTTATCTTTTAGTTTGTTAAGTAAAAGGCTCCTTTTGTTGAGATCTTACCTCCGTTGGGTTTTCAGTTCTATAGTTTTCAAGAATTCATACACGTCGTAGTCCTGTGTTGCCATTACACAGTTTACTTTTAAAAAAATATCATTGCATGTCAATCACGCCTTCATCCACTATGTACTAATTCTTGCCTAGATTAATTGTTTTTACCATACTGAAAGTAAATGCGGAAACATATCCTATGCAGACAAGCCTTTCCGGGTACACTCCATACACACCAAACAAATATCATCAAAAATTCTAGAAAAAATTATAATATACTTACAATAGTATTTCATATATTTGTAAAGTTTCATTATAAAATTCATTGTACACAAAGAGTAATAAAAAAGACAAAATTCTGACATATTTTTAGTCCAAAAACTATCAGTATAAATTTTTCTAGATTTTTTGGTGATATTTGTTAGTTGGTGTGTATGGAGTTTTTTTTGTACGTGAAGCATGTGTGTATAGGATAGATTCCTAGTAAAGTCTAAGGCCCTATTCTAACTGAGTTTGATTTTGGATTATTTGTCGATGTAAAATAAGACAAGTCATTAAAAATTAAGCGTACACGCGATAATATGGTAGTAATAATCTCAAATGTGTTGAAAAGAAGTTCGCCTAAAGTTATATGTGAACTGTAATTTAGCAGTCTTTTCGAGGATGGCTTATAAATGTGAAAAAGAAAATTTTCGAAACTTCGGATTTTTCCGTGGATACGCTACATAGTTTGAAGTTTGCACACTTCTCTGCTTACAAGTCTTCAGTCAAAAGGAGCTGAGTCCACTCGTAGAATCAGCAATAACGAACAGATTTTCCTCGTAGTTAGGGGCGAATCGTGAGATAGCGAGAATTCGAGGTGCGCCAATTCAATTTAAGATCGCGGTGCTGAATGAGTGAATGGTCACTTCAATCGTGGCATGTATCCGACCAAGAATTGTAAAAACCCGCGGAGAAATATTCCCTCTGTTTTTTTATATTTGACACCGTTGACTTTTAAACTTAACTTTGGCCATTCGTCTTATTTAAAAATTTAATCAAATATATAAAAATAAAAGTCATCTTACAAATTTCTTTAATAATAAAACAGCCCATATCAAAATAAATGGCATTTGCATAAATTTTTTAAATAAGACGAATGGTCAAAGTTTTTCTTAAAAGTTAACGGTGTCAAATATATAAAAACGGAGGAAGTAGTTAGGCGACTAGATCGAGAGGGTCGACGTATACGAATGACAGTAAGCTTCGTCCCGTGCATCTAGCCGCTTTGTTGTTGCTGCTGCTGATCCTCAGTGGATCCCGACGGCTATCTCAACGGGAGCCACAGGAAAAGCAGGGCCGGTTGCAATAGCGAGGTCCCGTTTGGTACAACTTCTACTTCAAGGGTGGAGTGGAGCTGAGGATGGAGAGAAATGTAACTTCATCCTTTTAGTGTAATTTTTAGGAGTAGGGCTGCAGCTCCACTCTATATTTTGTAGGATTTTCAAAACGTTTGGTACAGCTCCAGCTCTACTACACGAGAATCTGAGAGTTAGAGTTATACCGAACAACGCCTGAGTTTCTATGTGCCCACCGGCCTAATCGCTTCCTTGCTGGACCGACCCCTTGTGCAAAGCTACTCTCCGGGCCTCGTAACGTCGTCGATAGATCGATGTGCTACTATTGGGTGATGGCAAATTTACTTCATACGTATTGCACGAATAGTCTACATTATACGTCAGTTATTTGTTCCTACTGTACATAGTTTGCTTGCTGATTTGCTGCCCTTTTATGGCACATTATGCAGACACACCGCGAGGAGAAGGGGGTCCGCCTGTGCCCACTCCATATCGACGATACAGGAACTAAACTGGGGACGAATGTGACTTGTGATTAGTCAAGATGAAGTATCAAATAATTAAGTGGCTAGCTATATTTTAAAATTTCTGTCAAATGCACCTAAGACGGGGAATGCATATTATCTATGTCTTTGTTTACAAGATTCGCTTTGGTGGTCTATACTGTTAGAAGAAGTCATTGTAAATCTATATCTATTTTTATCCGAAGGGCTGATTGATTTCTATTGACACTTTAGTTAATGGTAGTAAAAACCGTGGGAGGGTTGGTCACAAGAATATGGGTATGAATGGGTAAAATTGTATTTTTGCATTATGTGCAACACTTATAAAAGTACTAATTTCCGTTAATCACCCACTTATATATAAAAGTATTGATAGACCCTTACGAACCAACTGCTAAAAAAATCTTTTAAATGGCTTGCCATTTTCAACATCTGATGTGTCTGAACGCAGAAGGAAAATGAAATGCATCTTGATGGCAGGCAATTCAATTATGCGTCCAGTGAAAATTAAACAATGTTTATAGTAGCGTGCTTTGGAAAACGGTCTGGAAGATCCAAGCGGAAAACACATGCCATATCAACAAAAGACATACTCCCTCCAATTTCATAATTCTTGAAGTTTTGGACAATGACACGATTTTCAAAATATATCTTTGATCATTGTTTTTTAATATAAATGTGAGAAATTTATACTTTATTAAAGTACTTTTTAGGGCTAATATATGCATATAGTTTTCAAAATTTTAAACTGGATAGATTAAAATTTTGACTTGAAACTTGTCCAAAACTCTAAGAATTATGGAACCGGGGTGGCCGGTGATGTCACCAAGAGATTGTCGTTCTACGACGTGACTCCAGTTATACATGTAACTCATACATCTCAATGTGATGTACAACTTTATTGCAGACAATCTTTTCATTTGAATCCATCTATAGTTCGAAATAGGTATGTTACAAACTTATTTAGAAAATAGCCCAAGAAAAACATCAATTAACTAAAAATTGGTGCTTCATGCATGTTAATTTCAATGTAACAAAAGGCACCCTCCAGACTCCAGAGGTTCCGAGATTGAATGCCACGCCAACGTGAATTTTTATGTGAGTGCCAGTGACAGTGAGACTACGACAAAAATATGCTCGCGCCTCATCAGCATTTAATTGAAGAACAAGCAATAGAAGAGAACCCGGCCGGACTCATGCCTTCACCTTGCATAAGCAAAGCATTCATGGCTGGCCTGTTGTTTGTGTGTATTTAGTGAGCGCTATATATTGAAGATAAATGGCAGGTTTGATGACATATAAGATCAATAAAAACTCTCTTTAACTAAAAGAAATATATTCCAATCTGTCGTGCAAAATGTACAACAATTGAGTGTGCTTAGATTTGTTGGTACTCGAGGTACCGGCATCCTGAAGGTATTATTTTTTGGACCGTAAAAAACTCTTCTGTCATATCTATCCATTCTTGTTCACCTCTTGGGATTAAGCAAATGTCTGGCGACTAAAGGTTCGTATATCCAACTCGGACTAAATGGGCCTTTTAGACCCGGTTGGAGATACAAACTAGGACTAAAGAGTCGGGACCCTATATCGCCTTTCTTCTTTCTCATGGCCGAGCCATTTCAAGCTTCCTAGTTCAAGCTTCTCAGATCTTCTCTAGCTCACGCGACGCTATTGTTCCTCGTGGAGAAGATTTTGTTTGATTTCTCCATCCATTTTTGGGTAAAAATCTTATCAAATTTGTCCTCTCGTTTTACATTTGTAGTACGGCTCATTTCATGATTTAAAATAGAGAAATTTGGGATTGTTTATGGACTATTAGTTTTAAAGGATAACTAGCTAGTTTGTTCATTCCAAATGATTATTTGTCATCGAAAATAGAGAAAAGTTTTGCTTTCCTATAAGATGAATAGAGAACATAGGATATTTTCCATGCACACAACACATCATAATTTTGGTGGATTGGTTTGTGCTTGCGTCCCTATTCATCCACTTTCTTATAACCTTAGGTTAAAATTCCATTAATTCTATTCACACTGTAGCAAAGATAGTTCGGTTTAGTGGTTTTTCGAGGAATAAAACTTATCCAGAATTCAACAGTAGTACCCACGTTGCAATTAATTAATCATGTGAGAATATACATTAACTTTTTTTTACTTTATACCAGTTTGGCTTAAATAAATGCATTTAGTTGCAAACAAATGTGGTACGATATTAAGTATTTTTTGAGCTTAAATTATAGCAATTTAGCTTAAATTAATTGTATTTAACCATAAAAATAAATTAATTGTATTTAATCTATTGTATTTAACTAACAAATGGATATTGGAATGTTAAATTTTTGACGTACTCGTGTAATACAAATGAACCGGCAATAGATGTACAGCGCTGACTGCCGCTCACATGAATTCAACGATGGCATGCATAATTTCATACGTGTGGACAAGGTAAACAAACAGAATAGTTTCATACATTGCCCATGTGTTCACCGTAAGAACATGTATGAGTCAGACGTGTACGGGCTGGGACGGAGGGTCGTCCAAACAATTGTGCTGTCAGCTGGTAGACAGGCCCAGTCCTAATTTGGTAGGAGGAAAGGCTAACTTGTGTCACTGAAGGACACCGATTTTGTACAGCTTTAGGTGCAATCGTTGCGAAATTTTTTTAAGAAATATTATCTTTTTAATTGAAAATTACAAAAATAGAAGTCGAGCAGGAAAAATTGCAGAAATAGGGGCCTGCCGCCTGGGGGTCTGGCGGCAGGGTACCTACCGCCGCGTGGTCTAGCGACAGGGCCCACCACCGAGCTGCACGCGCCCCTACCGCCAAACGGTTCGGCGGGAGGCGGATACCGCCAGACGGTATGGCGGTAGGGCCCGCCGTCTGCGCCGCTCGCGCCAATTCCAACAATCACGGCAATCACGGGGGCGCTGATACCGCCAAGCCACTTGGCGGTAGGCTCGGGCGCGCTCAGCGATTTAAAGCAGCGCAGGACCACTTCGTCGCTGCGTTTTCTTCTTCCTCTCCTCATCTCGAGCTTCATCTCCTCATCCCGAGCAAGCTTAATCTCCTCATCCCGAGCAAAGGAGGAGACAACGACGGACGCGCACCATTGTTGCTGCTACCTGAGACGCAGCAGCTCGTGGAGTTGAAGGGAGGGAGGTCGTGCTGCTGTTGTAGAGGAGACAACAAGTTTATGATAGATACTCCCATTAGCAGGTATTAAAATAGTTCGTTTAGTGGTTCATTTGATTACTGTCATTTTGAATTGTAAGCTAGTTATTTTTTGAGATTTAGGGACAGAGAATATCTGTATTAGATACAGTAATAGTTAGTATATTTACAGTAGTAGTTAGTATAATTATATATAAATTTTTTAATGTTAGTTAGCTATATTTTTTAATCCTTCCATGTAATTTACTTAGTAATAGACTTAGAACAAAACTAGTATAGTATGTTTGTTGCAATCAGATGTAGTGAGTACATAATTTTTCGACGATGGGAATAAGTTAGAAAATTACAGAATAGTTATATTATTGACAGTAAATCCATTTCAAGACATTAAAAATACATATTTGAATTTTTCAGTAGAGTCGACCAAGAGCACAATTAATTGTAGTTGAGAAAAAATATATACATTTACGATTACGATAATTTTTACTGAAAAATTTAGAAAATATTTATATAAAAGTAGGAAGTGGTTAGCAAATAAAATATTAGTAGAAAAAATTAGGAAGTGGTTAGCAGATAAAATATTATCACGCGAAATAAAGATAAAATATTACGAGATATTTTTTGTGATAGATAAAATAAATTATTTAGCAGATAAAACTAGGAAGTGGTTAGCAGATAACCATATTAGCAGATAAAATACATATAAGATATTAGTAGATAAGATGAAATAAAATATTAAGTACGAATTATGGTCCGGTTACGATACTAGCTGAAGAGCTAATTTAATTATTATTCCATCAGGATGTCAGGTCAAGTTACGATACGTGTTTATTATGGTGATCACCCTATTCAATATTGTGATAATAGGGTTGATTTGAGTTTCTACCCATCGGTTGAAACAAATCTAAATAGTCCGGAACAATTAGATATGTATGAAGTGGTGGGGTGGCTGCATGGTATGTTTAATGTAAATCCAGCTGTTATGAAGTTTGATGTGAAGGCAATTTGGCCCAAAGAGACGCAACATGGATGGAACTGGAAAGTGGTGGAGATAGGTGACACAGAGAAGTGGAGGAGGTATATTACGGCCGCGATGAAGAAACAGTATGGACTGGCCATTCTTGTTCAGAAAAAGGTAGAAGCCTTGTCTGGTGCCAGAGAATCAAGTGCAATGGCAGTAGAAGGGGTACAACAACGAACCGATCGCCAGCCTACAGATTGCTCAACCATGGCCGATCCCCCTAAACCGACTGTTGGCCTGTTGACCACAAGGCAAATGGTTGATTCGGATGAGGAGCCAGACTCACCGCTTCCTGTTGACGGTGCGGAGGAGAATGAGACACCGGTCGAACAAATGCAAAGGGATGTTAAGAATACATGGCATTTATTGCAGATGATGGAGACACAATAATTTGGGACACGGAAAGTGATATCCCGGAAGAATGGATAAATTTCACAATGAGTCGTCTCAAGGTCAATGATGAGCACGAAGCACACTGGAGGTACAATTGCGAGCAGGTGCATGTCGGCCAGATGTTTCATGACAAGGGCCACCTGTAGGACGCAGTTAAGAGGTGGGCATTTCGGCAAAAGCGGGAATTTAGGGTGAAGATTTCAAACCGGACAACATACGATGTGAAGTGCACCGTTGAGGGGTCTCCATGGCGAGTACATGACCTCGTGCGTCTCCTGCGCAGGTAGCTGGCAGACTACAGGAGCTTACGAGGACATGCCATGGATTTGCTTCGTCGTGTCGCTTGTAGAAGCGCATCCGATGTCGTCGTCTCGGCATCATGTCGAGGACCGATGCCCCACCGTCTTTCCACGGTGGATCGTGGGGGGTCAAGCTCATCCTTCCAGCCACATTCCTCTGACGTGGGGGAACAAGCCACAGTCGGCCTCCTCGCTTCTCTGACGCGGGGGGCCCTTCTCACAGTCGGCCTCCTCCTTCTCCGACGCGGGGGTCCCTTCTCCCTTCACCCACGCACCGGTCCCTCCTTGCTCCTCCGATGGGGGCCAACCCTCGCGGACTGAGGAGCACGATACTCCGGCGCATGCTCCTACACCTCCGTACTCCCAACTGATACAGCCGCTACATTTCCCAAGAGGTTCGTATACCGCTGGTCCTCCACCTCAGACCTTCTGTCAGCCGCTAATACTCCCTGGAGGTTCGTACACCGCTGGTCCGCAACCTCCGCCCTACACCTCGTCCTTTGCACCTCCAAGGTTGCATGTGCCAGCAGGATTTGGCGAGTCAGGAGGATTGCTACGACCACCATTAGGCGGTGAGGGACAGTTTGTTCCTCGGTGGGGCATGGGCGTGCAGCCTATGGCCTCTTCTGTAGATGCCAGAGATTACAGCTTCCCGGTACCAACGAGTGTAAGTACAAAATACATTATTAAATCGCTTCATTTAAATTATTTATGTCAGTTCTAATATTGCTATGTTTATCATCCTCCTGACGTCGCGTCCGATTCGTCCATGGCGGCTGCATCACCGACGACGCCAGGGAGGCACTTCGTGGAGTCTCTTTTCTCGCCTGACTACCCTGAGGCTCAGAATTACTGGGGTGATGCACCTTCGCTGACGCAGCCGACTCAGCTGACCGAGCCGCTGATAGGCTCGACACCACCCCTTCAAGTTCGTGACAAGCATCCCCCGACCCTTTGACGTATTCTGCAAATCAGATACGTCAAAGAAAAAAGGCCATCCCAAGCAAACGGGGGAAACATGGGCCGCCATGAGGATGTGTATCATCTCTTTTATGTAGTAAGACTTCTGTATTCACTAATCTAAATGAAGAAAACATTTATGCATTATGATTTATCCTGTACTACTATTTCATGTGTTGCTTATTTTAGTACTAACTATCCTGACTGTTATTTTCTACTCATTTCTTTATCTATTGTTATTATAAGTACACAGTTAATTTTCGTCGTTTCCCACACTTCGAGAATTACCGTACGGCAACATAATAAAACACTGCAACAACACAATACATATAAAGCAAAAGACGAACGAACAATGATTTAACGATTAGAACCAATTCGACCATGTCCATCTCACCTGATTGCTACTCGCACTCTCGTCTAAATTTAACGAGAATTATATCTTATACCCTTCTGAAGTATAGACGTCCTTCATATTCTGTTGATTCTGGTTATCTGATACAGAATATGGAGGACGTCTATACTTCTGACGGGTATAAGATTTTCCTCGAGTACTTGCTAAACAAATGCAAATATACCACCAATTGATATGTTTATATACTATTTCGAGTGCTGCCACTTGCACTCCTTTCCAGAATTTAACAAGAAATACATCTTATACCATCAGAAGTATAAACACCCTTCACATTCAGTTGATTTTGTTTATCAGATACAGAATATGAAAGACGTCTATACCTCTGATTGGTATAAGATGTTTCCTATAGCACTTGCTCAGCGAATTGGGGAGGCTACGGGAAGCTTACAGCGTGAAGCTCAACTGATGCAAAATATACGAGCGATCATGTGTTTATATAGGCCTTCGAGTGTTGTGAAATCAATTAAGAGTAGCAGATATCGTGCTGAAAACACCGATAATACGCAGAAAACCGAAGACAGCGCGCCGAAAGCACCGACAGCGCGCCGAAAGACGCCAAAAGCATCGGCGGCCTGGTGGTTGAGAGGGCCTACCGTCAGGGGGTTTGGCGGTAGGCCTGCGCACGGGATGCCCTACCGACGGTAGGTGCCTACCGCCACGCCGCCGGACGGCAGGAGCCTGCCGTCCCACCCCCAGGCGGTAGGAGCCCTGCCATCATACCGCCAGGCGGTAGGGTTCCTGCCGCCAGACCACGCGGCGGCAGGACCCTATTTTTACAATTTTCCCTACTCGATTTCTATTTTGCAATTTTCCATTAAAAAGATAATATTTCTAAAAAAAATTCCAATCGTTGCTTATGCGATTTAATACATAAATTTGAAACAAAGGTTACACAGATTTTGATGCTGAAAGCATATAAGCAAACAAACAAATTTAACTTTGATTTACACTCAGAAACAAAATTAACAAAATTTGACACCGCTCTGCAGAACTCTGACTTTGTTAAGTTATAATCTGCCGTTTGTTTCAAATCTTTATTTGAACATGACATCCGAACATTGCAGTTACTGTCAGCACCTCAGCACCAAGGACCTCGCTCTTATAATCTTACTGCATACAGCACGGCTGATGGCAACGGCAGCTACTGACTGACCACACCAAATAAACTTACAGATGATGACCTGAGCACAAAACCAGGTGGTAGTGCAGTAATAACAACTAAACATGCAGAATACGTCAGAATTTATAGCTAAACGATCATTTTTTGGACAAACATATTTCCACATGGTAGTAATGCAGTAATAGCTAAACTAACTACGAGATGCCCCCATGTAGTATTAGGGATGTGAAGAAAGACAGCTAGCTTCCCACCAGAGCAACACCTGCTGCCTGCCCCTATACATACATTACTAGAGTTACCAACGGCATGACATCCGTCTCACATTGCTTGATGGGTCCAGAATAATATTGCACGACTACACCGATTACTCAACACCAGCCAGAGTTAAACTACAGCTAATGAATACCAAAATAGTCAGCCTGTCATAAATGTATTGCACAAAACACCAGCAGTTCGAAAGGTGTACCCATTCGAGATTTGGTATATAAACTTTTGGTATTGCATGAACTTGCTTCGAAGTTGGGTTCTCTCCAATAGAATCGATGGCCAACAGTGGCATCAGTTACTAAATTTAAAGGTAGAGAACTATGGTTTCTGGTGCACCGATGGTTGGTCTGGCAGTTTGTTTGAGCTATCTGGCTCAACTTTTAGGGCACCAAATTCTTCTATGGCCATTGCACTTGCATCGTTAGGCTGCAGTTGACAAAAAGCAAAAAGGAAAAGACAGTCATTGTTAGCGTGCACTGTGAGGTCTAACACACTTGCAACATTATAAGTTCACATAAATAAAAAGAATTCTTACAACAGTTTGTTTTGAGGAACCAACTCCATCCGCCATAAATTCTGTGCCCTTGGCATGCTCTGCAGCGACTTTATTGCCATCCTGCAGTATACAAACAACCAGCAAAAACATTACAAAAAGAGAAATACAGTGTCTAAAAAAACATTATTTAAAATAGGAAACACCTTAATTGCCATCTATAATCAACAAATTTCCTTATTGGCCATCTAAAAAAGGTGCCTCCCTTGTATTGCCATTGCCCGCATCCCGTACAAGCCACTACAGTTAAAATTTGCAGTGAAGAACCTTTAGCCTGGTCGATAGTTTAGGTGAATGGCATCATCTATTCTATTCTTCTTGTTTCCTCATACTACCGATCTAATCCTCCCACCAGCCTTATATCCCGTATACAGCTGCCAGCCTGCCACTGCACATAACCACCACCATGTTCTCGCATGGCATGGACTGCAACCCAATGAAGGCGCCCCTTCCACCAGAGGTCATGGAGGCAAGGGCATGAAGTTGTGCTGAGCAGGTTGGCAGCTCACACCTGTGCTTGCCAAACCTGGGTTTAACTCCTCCAGCTAGTCTGGAATGACAGGCTTTACTGGATTTGGAGATCATGGAAGCCAACATTGTGGGTGGGATATGTATCTTGGAATCTCTGGGTTGTAATGCCCCTCTTTGCTTTGTCAAGTGCATGAGCTGAGGCAACCAATCGCAAATCTTGTCCAGACCTTGCGGCTCAACATGTTGTTAACAAATTTTGAAATTTATGCCAATTTCTCTTTTTTTTTCTACGTCTTCCTGCTGTTCAAAAAGCTTTACCTCTGTGGCAATTGTTTCCCTATTTTGTCATGCATTTTTTTTCTAAATTAATATTAGCCACCAGATACAGCCCAGCTATATGGAGGTGGGAGCCAGTCCCCATATGCGATGATCCTATTTAGTGCTTGTGTGGCACCCAGAAGGGAAGGCATTGACTGGAGGGATAAAAATTTTCATTTGGTGCCATGAGGAAAAAGGCAATTAAACTTTCACCGTAAAACCATGGAGCATTAAACTTTCACGAGTCCAAGGAAATATTTGATATACATAACCACAGTGAATTGATAAAATTAGATTTGCACTTGCAAACAACGATTATACTCCCTACATCCCAGGGCGTCCGTAGACTTGAAAAAGTCAACACTGTAGGCTCTCTAACCAACAGTTATTTAAAATTACAAGTGCAAGTTTACTATATTAAATTGTACCAGTGTATATATATCCTGAAGTGCTTCCATATGATATTTGGTTTTGTAGCCATTATAATACATGTAAAAGAAGCTAATCATTAAACCACCAAAGTGTTATTTTGGGTACAATGCAAATAAAGTACCTACAAAATTATCAAACAGAATTACCATTGAAAAATAAGTCCAACGAGATGCAAATGCTCATCCAAACATTTGGTTATCAAATACAGTACCAATGCATTATCCAGAAAAAAATGTATTGCACAGTTTTGTGCTATATAGTCGCATCATAATAGTTGTCCTCTACCTCACTTCAGTGATTCAGCTATTCCATTCCTTAATGCTTGATTTGAAAAGTTGAGCATGTAAATTGCAGAAGTGTCACTACAGCCAGGATTCAAATTGATACATTCAACAAAACTAATACATCAACACGCAACGGATATCATTCACAGCCCCAACCTATATTATTAATATTGTAAAACCATTATGCACTTTGAAGATGTAATAGCCATTCAGAAAGTAACAAACAGCGTAACACATTATTCATGAAAGAATGTATAGCCTCTACACACTTTTGAGGTTCGAACACACATTATACTAAATACTGATATAACTGTTACCATCAGCATACCACATTACATCAATGGTTATAATAGAAAAATACCTGATCTGCAGCATCTGTTTCAGCAGACTCTCTCTTAACTCTCACGTTCTGAATACTGCTCCTCCTAAAAAACGAAGTATATGTCAGAACATGTCATATAATCAGCTTAAGTAAATGCATAATCATCTGAATGATTATAGAACTGCATAGAAACAAATACCTTCCTGAGTCATCCAAAGGTTTGACATCATCCATTTCTGTATCAGAATCAGCATGGTGTCGTTCATCAGGATCTTCTTGGTCTTCATCTTGCTGCATGAAACATAGATGTAACTAAACCAAAATATAATGAATCTAGACTCACTTCCAAAACTACATCCACAGTCAATAAGGCCACATTCACATAATAATTGCCATCTTAGATGGTAGCACACGCCATAGGGCACGACTATTTTGCTACTACATAATAAAAGATGTGTTGCATGTTGGGATGTGGCAAGACTGTTTCTCATGTTAACACAGTAGGCAAGAGGCACATAAAGAACCTCCTAAGATACATTGGTCTTGATACGTATATCTCACCCAAACTTCCAAGTTTCAAGGCGTATTAACTGAGATAAATCAAACAGCTTGAAAAATTCAAACATACACATTAAATGAATGTGAAGTGCCAGAATAGAGCACACATGACATGAAAAATCTGCATAGGTAACAGAAAAGAACTTTTCAAAATTCATTACATGTGAATAACTATGGCCTGTCATTTAGCATTCCCTGGCATACCAATTAACCTTACATGATATTAAAGACTATGGCAGCATGTGTTATGCACACAGCAAACTGGAATGAGGAACAAGGGCAACTGCATAAATAAGTGCAATTCCATGCTATCAAAGATTTAAGGTACATGCACGAGTAGAGACAGGAACAGGTTGTATTCGCCAGCTTCAAGATACAGCAGGCAACACAGCTGCATTCATGTTGGTAGCATAGCAGTAGGTACATTTGACATGTTCAGGAAAATGGGGCATGAGGCAGTGCAACTCTCATATTAATTTCATCCCTGTGCCATACTAGTAACTGGTGTTGTAAAGTATTCATAACTTTGAAGTGACTTCACATATTACCTTTTTTTAGAGTGTGACTACTAAATCCTAATTATCCCAAATGAAAGCATAAAACTTCCATAACTCTTCAGTTTTTCCCAAAAGCACATACAATTGAATATTTCGATCTACAAGTCTATAATTGTATTTATCACACGTATCTGGGGACGCAGCTAGTCTGCAATACTGTTCAGTGACATGTGGGCCCAAGTCAGTGAGCAGTACTGCAGAGGATTTGAACTGCATCTGGACCTGTTTTCCCTACCACTTCCAGTAAGGAACAGTTAGTAGACCCAGGGCCGTGCATACGAATTGCCAAAAAGTGTTATTATAGCTAACTACTAGAACAACATCTTGTACTCATCTTTCCTTTCTTCTGAAGAATTTTACAGAACAAAAGTATCAGTATGAAGCTAAATCTTGCTTATAAGACAGTGCTCACCTCAGGCAGCTCAGCCTCAGGGGGTCGCTCCTGAAATTGGACGCTAGGAGCATGCCGAAGTTTTGAAAGGTTATCAAGAAGTCTCGATCTTATATCATCCAATTGCTGGCGCGTGTTTTTGTTCTCCATGTTACTTGGTGCAACATGAAGTGTATAATCTGGACCAAAATATTCAAAATACTCATTCGGAGGCATCTTGTCAGTGAGCTCATGGCCAAGTGCAACTCCTGTCTGCACAAACATGAGACAAATAAGACAACAGGAAAATGAACTTTGTGATAATTAAAATAAAAGAAACATATGTCCAAAAGCATGTAAAGCTCAAAGTATTTAATAAAATACTCAGATAATCATTGGTCATATACTCGTACGTTATACTTATACTCGTTAAATTTCAGTGCTTAAAAGTATAAGAATTATCAAGCACTTCATAGTTGTTCATAACAGCCTGAGTTTTGATTAATAGGATTGCTAGAGCAGTCCGAAATGAGAAGAATAAAAATAGGTTTACATAAGTACTTATAGATGTGATGTGAGTCGCCTAGTCGAAATTGTCCATGGTGGTACACACATGTTAAGGCAAGGCATGGTGCTGCCACTAAAACAGATACTAGAAGAAACTTTGCCATTTCATACATCTTTAAATTTAATAAGCTAGTGACATCTCTTCAAACTAAAATAGCACAGACGTGTTTTTCCATGAAGTTCCCTTGATACATACCTCGTAGCACCAACACCGTGCAACATTTCTTATGGTATACCCGCCACCACCAAGCAGCAACAGCGGGACATTGAAGGACCTCATGAATCTCACGCATTCCGCATGCCCCCTGATCGATAGGTTGAAGCAACCCAACCTATCACCTGACAAAGAGTCCGCACCGCACTGGAGAACCACCGCACCAGGGCGGAAAACCTCCATCACCTTGCCCATGATTGGCTTGAACAACGACTGGTAGCTCTCATCGTCGATACCGTCATCCAATGGGACATTCAGAGAGTAATACTTCCCCTTGGAGTGCCCAATATCGCGAATATCCCCTGTCCCAGGGAAATAATCCCCAAACTTATGGAACGAGACAGTCATCACCCTATCCGTCGTGTAAAACGCCTCCTCCACACCATCCCCATGGTGGATATCGATATCCACATAGAGCACACGCTGCAAACACGAAATCTATCAACACACTGAAAACCCTAATTTCACCCCCAAATTAAAAAAAAAAAAGCACACAAAACCATCCTATACCTGATGGTACTTGAGGAGCTCGAGGATGGCGAGGACGATGTCGTTGACATAGCAAAAACCGGACGCCTCGCACTTCTTCGCGTGGTGGAGACCCCCGGCCCAGTTGATGGCGATGTCGTGGCCGTGGTTGAGCTTGACGGCCCCGCCGACGGAGCCGCCGGCGTAGGTCTGGCAGAAGCTGTAGAGCCCATCGAAGACGGGGCAGTCCTCGCCGACGTTGAAGCGCTTGAGGGCACGGATCTGGTCCTGCTGGGTCTCCGGCGTGACGGAGCGGAGGAAGGCGACGTAGTCGTCGGCGTGGAAGCGGCAGAGGTCGCGGTCGCGGGCGGGGTGCGGCTTGAGCACCTGCATCTGGTCGAGGAGGCCGTAGTGGGCGAGCAGCGCGTGGGTCATCCGGATGCGGTGCGGCTTCATCGGGTGGCCCTGACCGTAGTAGTAGTTGCCCACCTCCGCGTCGTAGAAGTAGCAGACGCGCCGCTTCCCGCCGTCGGTGCCCGCC
>CM002484.1:14840960-14861250 GCA_000325765.3 Leersia perrieri
GGAGGGGATTTTTTTTTTTGGTTTTTTTTTTTTTGGAGAAGGGGGTGTGTTTGTTTGGGTTTGGGTTTCGGCGAGCGGCGGCGGCGTGGCGTTTGATCTGGGAAATGGAAGGGAAGAGGAGATGAGAGATGGGGAGGAGGGGGTGGATGGGCCGTTGGATCGTGGGGAGACGAAACGGTGGCCGTCCGATGCGGTTGTGATGGAGATGTGTTCCGTGGGTTGTGGAAATGTCTCGAGCAGACATGGCAGCTCTGGAAGGTGGAAGAAGCCTCGGCTTAGAAAAAGGTTCAGTTTCCCGTAAAAGAGATGTCAATTTTTCGGATCCGAGATTTCTATTTGCAATTCTATAGCTCAATTCTTTGAGAAATTTTGTGTTTCTAATTTGTTTTCGCTAAATGAATATACATTAGCAGGTAGGTTATGTTAGTTGGTCCATTTTGTCTATCAACAATGACATGATAAGGTTTTCATATGTTTTTTTTAATGGTAAAGTTTTTATGTTTGTTGTTTTTTATAAATTAGGCTAATTATAATTTAAAAAAAACATTATATTTTTATACAGCAATGGACCTCTTGGAGTTCTTAAAACAATATACAAGTACAAACAAAGTGTATTCAATCAATTTTGAAGTCTTAATTAAACAAATAGTGGCATCAGTACCACAATGGCATCGAAGTATAAATTCATTGGAACTCTCCAACAAGAATCTGGTCTCAATGTATCTTTGTTATGTATGCATATATTGAGGTTGGAGGATTATGGTATGGTGCAATGACATCTTTTAGGTGTTTCGTCTAGGATAAAGTCAGGTGGGATAAACTCAGGAGGGCATATTCCATCTAGATTCGACTATTCGTAGCCCGGAAAAAAGTAGCGGACCGCGTCGACCCGCCTCACCCACGGCAATCACGTGATGTGCAAGCAGCTCCTCCGTGTGGTTACTCTATCATTTCCCAGCCTCCTCGTTCCCCTGCTGTGACTCTCCTCTCCCTTTTTTTTTCTCCATCAACATAGGACAAAGAGCGCTGCAAGCAGAGAGGCCTTTTTTCCACCATCAACATAGGACAAAGTGCACTACAGGCTCATGTGGGTGACTTTGGATTGGCAAGGTTCATAAATCAAGATAACAATGCATCTCAAGTCTCATCCAGCTGGGCCACGTTTAGAGGGATAATTGGATATGCTGCTTCAGGTGCACATTTACCACTTGCTGAATTTATACTTCTTGTATTGACGCTAAAGTGTTGTGGGATGCGCTGAATACAAAATTCGGTGCAACTGATGCTAAGAATGAGTTGTATGTTATGGAGGAAAACCAATTGTAATACTTGATCGTGAAAACAAACCTAATCAGTAATTCCAGGGTATGGCATGGCATATTCATTGGATATGGATGGGCACAAAAACATTACCATGTAGAACCAACTAATAACAAGTAGGACATAAAGGAAAATGAAAAGATGGAGGAATGCTCCACATTGTCTCAGGAGCAATACTTGTTAATTTCAGCATGTCTACAACTTCAAGTGTCATTAGGTTTATTTACGTGATTAATGACAAATATAATTATGTGAGACTAATATTTTACTGAGTATGTTATTGTCAAGACTCGCTTGAACATTAAGATAAAAATGTTGGGAGTATCAAATAGGTAATTCCATAATGAGATGTGATGGCCTCGCGCTCATTGATGATGGTAAAAGAGTATGTCATGGCCTAGAAGGGGGTGAATAGGCGAGTTAAAAAAATTAATGCGTAACCAGAAGCTAAACTTTTCGGATGTTCCAAGAATTATCATAGAACAACCGAGAAGGTCAACACTACTACTACAAATTAATAGATCATGAGGCACAAACAACAACTAAAGTTATAGCGGCTCACAAACAAAGCTAGAACACGGAGTAAGAGAGATATCACATAGGTTCTTGCTCGAAGATGTATTCCAAGCGTTCGGATCCTTGAGGGGACCTTTACTTATCGTTGAGGGACTCTCGCGAGCTGGGCCTTCTCAAACCCAATCCTCGGGGTTACACAAATACATTCCTTTTCCACTAGTAGTATCTTTTTCCATGCGGAGGTGAGATCCGACCTTCATAACCTTCCCCTAGTACACCACAAATGGATAGGTGGCTCAGAGACGACGTCTAGCCGTCTAAGTGTCCTAAACCACCAAGAGTAATAAGTCTCACAACAATATCTTGGGGATGAAACAAATACTCAACAAATCTTCACAAAGTCAATAACAAGCATTCAATCAAACTCAAATCCACAACTCCCACGCACACAAGATCACAAATCAAAGATCGGGTGAGAGGAGAAAGAGAGAACTCAGGGGTCAAAGTGAATCTCAAGCTTTAAATCCAAGCCTAGGACAACAAAAGAGTCAATGGGAGAAGCAACCCTAGCATGGGGGTGGAGGGGGTATTTATAGCCCCCATCAGATATTTGTCCATTGGGGGAGAAAAAAATACTATTCTCGAAACATTCGAGAACATCCTCGGACCATCCGAGTAGTACAAATTTCCAGCACCCCAACTCGAAAAACCATATCTGCACCTAGGAAAAATACTTGTTCGGAACATCCGAACTTTACCCTTGGAACATCTGAGAGGTGCAAAACTCTAGCAACAAAAGATTTCAAAGGTGAACTCGAAGCTGGAAAAACTAACTACTCAGAATATCCAAGCATTTTCTCAGAACATCCGAGAATCCATACAATTCTAGGGACAGAACATCTGAGACTTTCTAGGAACATCTGAGAAAAACTATCCAGAGAGTATTTTCTCGGGACAGAAGATCCGAGACTTTCTTGGAACATCCAAGAAAAGATATAGAACCATTTTTCTCGGCAAAGAACATCCAAGAACCTCTCGGAACTTCCGAGAAGAGTAGGGTAAAATCAAATTCAACAAGAGAACCCTTCAAAAGAGATTTTGAGTATTTGTTTCACTCCTAGATTTCTCTGTGACACCCCCTTTATAGTACGACTTTCCTATGGACACAGTATAGGAAAAATACATATACCATAGCATATCATCACCATTTTTCTTCTCTTTTTCAACACACGTTCAACAAAGGTGTCACTTGAAATCAACTCTTATCAACTAATCGGTTTCCTTTCACAACTCAATAAACACGTTAGTCCCCACTAATCTATTGTCATTAACCACCAAAATCAATAGGGGCCTAGATGCACTTTTAGATGGATCCACACATGATAAAAATGGAAACAATGGAGTTTAAGCGATAAGTATCATTCCTTCTCTCCATTTAATTATTGTTGAATTATGTATATGGTTTCCATGTTATTGATATAAACAATGGAGATCACGAAGGTACACATTTATATTTGTCTACATCATTGATACATGTCTTTCATATTTATATATGATAATCCCTCATTGGTTTATCTTTAAATGTGCATGCACTTGCCTCTCGTCAATATATTTTGCATGCATATGTTTAGGGGAGCAAATTCTATACATTTGTTATGCATGTTATAGATCCACATTATCCATATACACATTATTTTGAATCATTGCATTTGAAAACACATGCGAGCATATCACACTAATGGTGTTAGTAAAAACTCAACAAAATTGTATGTACATTTCATATGCAACCGATTGGTCATCTAATGGAGGACGACAACCAATTTGTTAGGACTAATGGATTTTCTTCAAGTTCATGCAAAGGAATAGGTCCTACCGGATAAGAATATTGGATGAAATCATGAGTTGGTGGCTATCAAGTCAAAAACATCATTGTGTTGACAAGGATAGAATCATGCCCATGATGAGAACAATATTTTGACAGGGGTTGATCAATACTATGGCATAAAAATGGTTCAACCAAAAAATAACAAGTCTTGATCATCATTCATCGATAAAGAATTCATTCCGAGTTGAATGGGCACAACGCAAAAGTACAATGAAAATAATAATGTTTCTTAGTATTTCTCTAGTCTTGGTGTTTGGAGTAGGTTGCTAGATAGGAGTCATACTATTAAGAGGGGTCATTACTTGTGACTTGATTTGAACCCTAGTACAAAAACCGAACTGGACCGATGGTCTGACTGGAAAAACCTGGAACCAGAGCCTGGTCCGATCCAATTTGTTAAAAAGACCGGACAGGTAAAAAACCGGGTAGAAATAATTTTTATAATTAAATGATCCAAAACCCTGCAATATTGATGTTAGGAAGGGCCAAACCCAGGTCTCTAGGGTAGTCCACGTACTCCAAACCACTAGGCTATCTCACATTTGCTGATTTAGGTGGAATCTGCTACTGGCCGGTTCACGGGTTGAACCACAGTTGAACTAGAGAACCATGAACCGAGATGCTGACCGGTTCACTTGCCGGTCCGGGTTTTGTACTATGATTTGAACCATGTGCAAATTATTCAATCTCAAATGCATAATCATTTTCTCTAGGCATGCCTATTAAGGTTGTGTCTAGTTTGAGTGAGGAGTTCGAATTGGATCTTGATCTTTTTTTATTCAACTATAGCCTTTGGCATTTATGTAGTGATGGTTATTTAGATGTGTTTCATGGATTGCTTTTATTTTGTGACCACCCATACTTCTCGGTGGAATCAATTGTGTGGACAAAGAGATAAGTGGGCATGTGTGAGGGTGTCTGGCCATGTTTGGTGAGTTTTCTCAAGTCCTGGGCAAAGAGAGAAGTGTACATGTCAATTAGAAAAGAGTGGTCTCTTGTGGGCATGTCCAGTGAAGTGTTCTCTTGAGTTTAAGCCCTTTCTCATTAATAAAACTTGTTATTCTTAGGTTTATTGTTCATGTGGTGTACAAATTATTGAATAAGTTTTCTGTAGAGGCCAAGAACATCGAATTCCGACAATCTAGAGTTGAAATATTGCCATTTTACTGATTGTTGATCGTGTTGAAAATTGACTTGTAGTCAGACCAGGCCTCATACCGATCAGACCCGGAGTATCCAGACAACTCCCAATGGCTAATTTGTCGACCGTGAGCTAAAGGGGCTGGTCCGACCAGCATATACACCATGCGGTTTTGGTAGACACCTAAGAAGATGGATTTCGTCCCCAGCGGCTAAGGTGAATTTCGTCCCCAACAGCTAGTTCTATGGTGTGGTATATAAGGCCAGGAGTTTGGGTGTTTTCGTTGTTGCTCCTGGTCCTATTGGAGACATATACATGAGAGTGAGCCCTTGTGAGCGATTTGGTGCATGATTTACCTTGATAGAGCCATCTCTTCTCCTCTAGTGCATGAATTGCAACTAGAGTACATTAATTGGTTAAAGTAGAGAGTGATAGAGCAAATATTTGCTAAGTGCCTGCGCATGAGATTAAGCTTTGGTAGTTGGTGAGAGTCAAGAGTGTCTTGACTTCTTACTCTTGGCGTTTGCCGACACTTAGACGGCTTAATGGCAGTTGTGACCCGATGACCTCTCCAAAGAAGTTGTGGAGGAGGCCTGTTTGTGATTACGAGTGGTTTGGAGTTCACCTCCTAGATCCAGAGTGGAGAAAGAGCTATCAATCGTGATTGATGCTTGTTTAGATCACTTTGGGATTGGCTTTCACCTTACCCATCCCTTGATGAAGGGGTTCAGAGGCTTGGTGGTCAGTGCAGTGAAGTTAGGCTTATCTCAACGGTGATTAAGAAGCCGTTAAGCTTCTCAACATTGGTGAAAATTTTGTCTTTTTTCTCTTTACTTCATTGTATTTGTATTTACTGTGAGCTATTTACATATACTAGAGATTATTTGTAAAATCTTTATCACCCCAGGCTTTCAAGACTTAATTTAGTTTGTATATTTGAGTGCTTGTCACCCTAGGTATGTGAACCTCAATATAGGCATATTTCCTTGATACATATGGTTGAGACTGATTGATTTAGGTTTGATTTGTACAAAACCATTTTGATTTACACTTCCGCATATAAAACTTGGTATTGGCCAAATAGTTTTAAAACTGCCTATTCACCCCCCCTCTGGTCGGCCTTCTCGATCCTACAATGTTCTCTGACATTTGCAAGATATCCTAGATTGCATCATCTAACATATAAAAGGTGCAAGATGCTACTTTAATATCATGAAATTATTTTTAAAAATATTAATATATTGTATTGTGATGTATATTACATTGACCTTTCCAAGGCATATAAGAGAGACTTTGGATATTCTAATGGGAATCTATCTCTAATATTTAATATTTATATAGTACTCTGTTATCTCTAACCGAATATATCTTGGGGAAGTATTAGGTGCAACTCCTCAATTGAGTGAAAACATGCAACCCCCACCGTGAACCATTGGATCAACGACACATGGGCTATATTTATCCACGTCGCACAATCAGAAATTTACAGAAAACAATTCCCTCACATCCTTCCTGTTGATTTAAAATTTTACTCGGGCATGTCACACAAATGGAAATTTGTATAAAACACCCCCCGTGCACTTCTCTCAATAAGTTAAAATTTTACTCAAACAAATCACACAAATGAAAATTTTAACTTAGTGGGATGGATGTGCGGGAGGTGTTTTCTGTAAATTTACGGTTGTGCGACCTGGATAAATCTAGCACATCTATGTTTGATCCAACGGTTCATAGTGGAGGTTGCATGTTTCCACTCAGGCCCTGTTTAGTTCCAAAAAATTTTCACCAAAAACATCACATCAAACCTTTAAACACATGCATAAAGCATTAAATATAAATAAATCTAAAACTAATTACATCGTTAGGCTGTAAATGACGAGGCGAATTTTTTGAGCCTAATTAGACCATGATTAGCCATAAGTGCTACAGTAACCCACATGTGCTAATGACGGCTTAATTAGTCTTAATAGATTCGTCTCGTGGTTTACAGGCTAGCCGTGAAATTAGTTTTTCATTCGTGTCCGAAAACCCCTCCTGACATCCGGTCAAACGATTGATGTGATGTCTAAAAATTTTTGGCAACTAAATAAGGCCTTAATTGAGGGGTTACACCCGATAATCCCCCATATATCTGTATATCTGACAAAAGTAACAGTGCAATCCAATTATGCAATAACTCTATTTGTCTTGTAAGCTAGCAGGGTTGTAGCTGCCGTACCTTTCAACGAATAATTTAGCTCTTTCATATTGGAAAAAATGGATGCCCAACTGGAACGCTTGCAATCAACGGTTTCAGACTTGAGGCTTAAATGGTCATGTTGGTGACTGACCACTGGCAATAATTGTTCTCCCTGGGACGCTACATTTCAAGGCCAAGGCTCTGCTATTTCCAGTCAGCATGTCGCTTCCAGAGTTCTCCTCAAATATTCGGGTACAATCTTAGTCAAGTCAATCAAATTTGAAGATAATGGTGGAACACATAATTACTCTACATCATTTGTGCAATTGTGCTAGACTGCTCCTGAACAGTAAGAGTGCATGAAAAAATGGAATAAACTTACTGCTAGCAGCACACAAGAATCAGTTTACTGACTTGACTACAGAGCCTCATCTTAATACTCCTAGGAAATCTTTATTAAAACTAAAAAGCTTTAAGGATATACAGGTAAGCTAGCTGTTCTAAAAAACATGGCATGCAATTGAAGATCAGCTTTTTTGACGGTTAGTATGATTACCGTCTCTCTTTCATTGCCATTTGCGAATCAGCTAATCAGATTAAAAGCATCCAAAGAAAATCGTCAAATTATAATGTTCACAAAGCATCAAAGGACACAACTGGTCATGGTTACACTTTACGTAAGTCCTGTCCTTCTCATGGTTGACACGACTTTGAGTCTTTGGATAACAGCTTGCCAGGACCCCTTTGAAGGTTCATGTACTTCGGTTTCACATGAAGATTCATGCACTTATTTGAAACTCGGAACTATATAAGACAGGTGAGTTCGCCTTACCTGAGATGAATTACACATTATAGTACATCTTTTCTCCTCATCATCCCGGATTCCCAGTACAATGGAGCTAAGACATTGCAAATGCAAAACAGGTACAGGTGCATCTGCATCCTGGGCAATAAGCTTTCTTCTTGCAGTTGCTTTGTTGTCTAACACTCCAAGCTGTAGTACCTCCTCCATGCTCAAAACTCCAACTGCAAGCACTGCCTCCTCTAACAGCTCAGATCGCTCCGTGCTCCTCTCATTCAAATCACTCATAACCGAAGACCCCTCTGAGGCGCTCACCTCATGGGGAAACAGATCACTCCACCATTGCAGATGGCAAGGTGTGACATGTGGAAAGCGTGGGCATCGTCGTGGTCGTGTCATCGCTATCGACCTTAACTCGCTAAGGCTGGTTGGTATCATCTCCCCTTCCATTTCTAAGCTCACGTACCTCAGGAAACTCCACTTGCCACAGAACCAATTTACTGGGAGCATACCACATGAACTTGGCCTTCTCAACGATCTTAAGTTTCTGAACTTGAGTATCAACTCTCTTGAGGGAGAAATTCCTAAGTCTCTATCTCAATGCTCGCGACTCCAAACCATAAGTCTGTGGTACAATAACCTCCAAGGAAGGATTCCATCGAATCTTAGCCTCTGCTCAGACCTCCGAACCATTGAAGTCTTTGCTAATTATCTTGAAGGAGAGATACCTAGAGAGTTTGGTTCACTCCAAAATCTTGAGACTCTCAATCTTTATAACAATAATCTCACTGGAAGCATCCCTCCTGCCATAGGAAATTTGAAAATGTTAAACTTCATAGCTATAAGCGATAATGGCCTCACTGGGTCCATCCCTTCTGAAATTGGCAACCTTCAAAATTTGCAGTTTATGGACTTTGGAAACAACAAACTTTCAGGACTTATTCCAGCATCTTTAGGTAATCTATCGTCCCTAAATTGGTTGAGCCTTGAAAACAACAGTCTCACTGGGATCATCCCTCCATCACTTGGTAGACTCCCTTATCTCAGTACTTTTATTTTAGCAAGGAACAAACTTGTAGGGAACATTCCCCTGTCATTGGGGAACCTTTCTTTCCTAACAGAGTTAAACTTTGCACGGAATAATCTTACTGGAACCATCCCCCATTCCTTAGGTAATATTTATGGTCTGAACATCCTCAAACTTGCGGAGAACATGCTCACAGGCACTCTCCCTTCATCCCTTGGCAATCTTATTAATCTTGTTTATATTGGTTTGCAATTCAACAACCTTGTGGGGGAGATCCCTGTGTCGCTATTTAACCTTTCCTCTCTTCAGAAGTTGGACGTGCAAAATAATAAGTTTAGTGGCAGTTTGCAAAATTATTTCGGAAACAAGTTTCCTCTACTCGAGGGACTTGCCTTGAACGGGAATAAATTTCATGGTCCCATTCCTTTATCCATTTCCAATTGCTCAATGCTTGAAATAATTCAACTAGATAATAACTCGTTCTCAGGCACAATTCCTTCAAATCTCGGAAACCTCAAGAGATTGTCCAAACTGCGCCTCGATTATAATAAATTAGAGGCAAACCACAATGCTGACTGGGACTTCTTGAATGCCCTGACAAACTGCACCCAACTACAGATTCTGCAGTTAAGTTTCAATAGGCTTAGGGGTGTGCTACCAAACTCACTATCTAATCTTTCTACCAGCTTAGAACGCCTTGAGATTCTCAATAATGAGGTAGGAGGAAATATACCTGAAGGAATTGGGAGGCTTTCCAATTTGATGGCACTTTACATGGGTCCTAATCTCCTTACTGGTTCCATACCCGCTTCTCTTGGGAAACTTTCAAAATTGAATGTGATATCACTAGATCAAAACAGATTATCAGGAGAGATCCCAACAAGTCTTGGAAATCTCACACAGTTGAATGAACTGTATCTATCTGTCAATGCACTTACTGGGAAAATACCTGCAGCCCTTGGAAACTGCCCTTTAGGTATATTAGGTCTTGCTTATAACAAACTTAGTGGAGATATACCAAAAGAAATTTTCTTGTCAAGTAGACTAAGATCAGCAAGCTTCCTGAGCAACATGCTAGTTGGGCCCATGCCTTCAGAGCTTGGTCTCTTGAAAAATTTGCAAGGTCTTGATATCTCCGAAAACAAGCTAACCGGAGAAATTCCCATCTCAATTGGAGGATGCCAAAGTTTGCAATTCTTTTATGTTTCACAAAATTTCCTTCATGGTTCAATTCCCTCTGTAATGAACAAGTTGACAGGCCTTCAAGAGCTAGACCTTTCAAGCAACAATATTTCCGGGATCATTCCAGTGTTTCTTGGACGCTTTATTGGTCTCACGTATCTCAACCTCTCTTTCAACAACTTGATAGGTGAAGTTCCAGATGTTGGGATATTTCGTAATGCAACTGCATTTTCAATTGTCGGAAATGTTGCCTTATGTGGGGGTGTTCCAGAATTAAGTTTGCCAACGTGTACAAACCAACAAACAAGAAAGCATAAATTCCCAAAGCTAGCAGTAATCATGTCAATGGCCATAACATGTTTGTCCCTTGCCATTGGCGTAAGTTTGATCTCCATTCTACGTAGGAAACAGAGATCCAACAATAGACAATTATACACCAGAGCTTTCAGGAATCAACTGCCAAGAGTTTCTTATACAGAGCTATCTATGGGAACTGATGGGTTCTCTTCTTCAAATCTTATTGGTGAAGGAAGATTTGGTTCAGTGTACAAGGGAAATATGAATTTCGAACAATACAGTGTTGTTGCAGTGAAGATACTCAAGCTCCAAGAAAGGGGAGCATCTCATAGTTTTCTTGCAGAATGTGAGGCATTAAGATTCCTTCGGCATCGCAATCTTGTTAAGATACTGACAGCTTGCTCATCAATCGATCCTAGGGGGCAAGATTTTAAAGCACTGATTTTTGAGTATCTACCAAATGGAAGCCTTGACAAATGGTTGCATACTTACACAGATGAGCAGAGTGATCAGAGATTCCTGAATATTTTCCAGAAGCTAAGCATTGCCATCGATGTAGGATCTGCACTGGAGTATCTTCATGATTATAAGCCAGTTCCAATAGTTCACTGTGATCTTAAGCCAAGCAATATTCTTCTAGACAGTGATATGATGGCTCGTGTAGGTGACTTTGGATTGGCAAGATTCATAAATCAAGATAACAATGCATCTCAATTCTCATCCAGCTGGGCCACGTTTAGAGGGACCATTGGATATGCTGCCCCAGGTGCACATTTATCACTTGCCAAATTTGTACTTCTTGTATTGTTACCTTTTAAAATATACAACATATGAGATATATTTTAAATAATTTACTTAGGCATTGACCCGTTGAGCTTATGCTTGTTCTGCAATCACATTTTCAGAATATGGCATTGGCAATGAAGTTACTACAAGTGGAGATGTTTATAGCTATGGGATAATCTTACTAGAAATGTTTACAGGAAGAAGGCCTATAGACGAATATTTTGAGAATTCTGACCTTCACAGGTTTGTTGAGGCAGCACTGCCAGATAATGTCGAGGACATCGTGGACCAATATCTCATAGTATTACCAAGGGAAGACAGAGAGAGGGCTCAAGACACACTCCAGAACAAGGAAGCAGCACTGTCATGCTTAACTTCTATTTTGAGGGTTGGTATCCTCTGTTCAAAACAATTGCCAACAGAACGGGTGCATATACGAGATGCAGTAAGAGAACTTCATAAAATCAAAGAAAAGTTCCTTCCATCAAGAGACCATTTATGAAGAAGGGAATGTACCATACCAGAAAGTGCATGTAAGAAAGCAGAGTAGTAGGCAGATGGACTTCATAGAGCTTACTCCTTAGTCCTTACATAGCAAACAGTCTGGTAAATACACAGGCTAATAGTGGGGTACTGGGGTTGAACGATCCTAAAGCAACAATAAATACGCAGCCTTCATAATGCATGTCATATTATCTTATATAAGGAAATTTCACTTCATATGTAAATCGTGTAATGTATACCAATATTACCTTCCTGAAGCAACACACAAAATTGTATTAGTACCTTGATTTCAAAGATGTGAACTTACTAAGAAAACGATCAGTGCTCGTGTTTGAAAACAGAAGAGCTAGTGCACTGGTACCTGACAGTGTTTTAGAGTGCTAACACCGGAGGTCTGGTACCGTGTGTTGATCTTTCTCCTTGTATTGTATCACGTTTGCTGTCCGATGGATGCCATTAGTGATGGGATTGTATTACTGTATTAGCATATCAAACCACAAAACATGAATAACTGATAAGCAGGCTGCACTCTTTTCAGAAAGAACAGAGAGAAAGAAAAAAAAAACATGCTGTAGGCTACGGCGCTCCGTGATCATGACAATGATAAAGTTCATCAGAAACCTTCCTTGCATTAGCATCTTAACCATACCTTTGTGAGCCATGACACGTGCATCAAGCTCCAAGCACTGCACCTCACCTGCACGAGCCCGGAAATAATGCCTCGGCATTTCATCGAACGTCTTGTGTGCGTCCATGGGATAGAAGTATCAGATACCACCGCGCCATGGGCTGGTGGCAGCAAGGTATTGCAGATTATCGCTGGTGGATGATCCGTCCTGAACCCCTGACCACCGATTACCTCCCGTCGCGATATAGTGGTAAACGATGGTGATCGATTGGAGTGCCGGTGCGCTTGCGCTGTTGCGCGGAGAGGAGAACGGGAAGGAAAGAGGGAAGTAGACAAAAGTCGCTAGTTCGCGAAGCACACGCGTCGCGCGCGCGCTGGTCTCCTGGGGTCTCCAGCCTCCTGATCCGCCCATCGGTTTTCAACCAGAACTGCAGAGACCGAGAGAGCAACTGCAGGCAGCTTATAATTTCTGTAGGAGTTTTTTTAAAAAAAGCATAAACCACCTCACTCGGCATTTGGTTGGGTCTTGTAATTGCCCTCCGTCACTTTTGTTGCAAAGACTCGTCCACCCAGGTACCAGAGGCATCAATGCTCAGGCTTGACTTGGATGCAAGACAAATAAAGCGTGTGGTGCTGATGTGGCCTGTTGTGGTTACACGTGGGTTTAAATGAGATGAGTCAGCTATTCACGTGCATCGAGAAGTTTGGATCCATAGATGGCTATTTGTATCATATTGGACTCCTAGGCATAATTTTAAAGCTGAGATGCATCTTAAACATCTATTGAAGGGTTACAACAAAAATATTAAAAAAATTATAACAATAATACTTTGTATTTAGAACTATCATATAACAGTCCAGCCATTAGAGCAACCATAATGGTTGTAATAAAATACACCATTTTGCTATCAGGCTTCGTTTTTTATAGTTTAGATTTTTCTTTTTCTCCTTAGGCATGCTTTTTAACTGTTAAAAGGTACGTCTAGTGAAAAATTTATGTAAAATGTTTGTTAAAATCAAACAAATCCATCATTTTATATATTCAAATTTAATTAATCATATGTTAATGGTTTGTACGGTTTTAGGCGCAAAAAAAAACAAACAGCCACTACGGATTCTAACACAAACATGATAGGACTAGCCAATAACAACTACTGGCACATGTATCAAGTGGATAGCTTCTGATGTGGACGGTTCCCGATCTTCCGAAAGGTTCTGATAACTAACGATTTGGGCGGAGTCGCAACACACGTCGATCCGGCTTCTTGAACCCCGCAATCGCAGCACCACGTCTCCTCTGGTTACCACCCGTGCCGGAACACAGATGGCCTCGCCGAGAAGGCTAATCCCTGTTTGCGAATCGAAGAACACAAACAAGAACGAGATAGAAAGCAACCAAAATTACAGATAAATGATTAAGCTCACGAGTTGGGGTCTTACAAACCGATCAAACAGCGAAACTGTTCTTGACAGAAATAATCTAAGCAAAACCCAACCCTAACCTAGGCGACGGCTACTGATATATATAGGTTAGGGACGTCCTAGGGTTACAAAACAACCAGGGAGGGACGTCCTCCTTATGGGCCTAAGCCCGCGATACAATTACAATACCGAAGGTCCAAAGTTGACTCGGACTAGATGAGGTACGTGGCTTGTTTCGATGATTCCCGATGACTCAGGACGAATTTTGACGTGAAACCAAAGCCATCTGAAAGTAGACTCCATAAGCTTTCCAACAAGTACTCGTGGGCCTCGAAAACCCTTCTAGATCAACGGCAATGTCCGTTTTAAGTTGATGCTGTCAGGAGGCCCGAATCCGAATCCAAAACGTGTAGAACTTGATCTCTTGCCTTCTATGGTCCAAATGTGATGTGATGAGGTAGAAGTAGACTTGGAGAAGGTTTTGGTTTGGTCCCAATCAACTTCTTTGATCATCCATGCATTCCTCAGCCCGGATTCTTTTTCTTCTCCCAAGCAAGTACCTCTGCAAATGAAAACACACGAAATTCATTGTGTAGCAATATTTGTTCAAATATATAATAAGTAAATCTAACATAGAACATATACACCTTTGGTTCATGAATATATAAGGTAGTCATGCTCATATCTAAGCTAGTTATGTCCTCATCAGCTTCCCTAATACATACTCCTATCTCTTTTTCTTGTTCTATGGTTGGTGTGGTTTAAGAATATTGTCTTTATTTATCGTATGTGGTAGCTTCGTATAAACCAAAGACCGGATTTCCATCTATTATCTGAAATCGATAATTGATTTTTAATGGACTTTTTCTAAAAAAAAGAATGGAATAGGAATTGAGAGGGCCAAGACCTGCATCATTAAATTAAAAATATAAAGAAAGCATAGGAAACTGTGTACTCACTAGCTATTGTATACACTAGTTTTTTGAGTGAAGTTTATTTGCTACTAGTCGATGCTACTATATTGAACTTGCTTTAAAAGCATCGACAATGTGTCTAAAATCAAGTAGCAAGGAATTGGAATTAATAGTTCTTACAACCAGATAATAAATGTTGTGATAATTGTAAGTAGCTAATGCCCATCCATACTACTACTACCGGAGAGAACTGACTTTGGAAAAAAAAAGGAAGTGGATGTTGTTCCCTATCCTTTATAGAAAGTAAACTTATTTTTAAAGCAGATTCTATCTTATTCCTCTCCCTTGCCTAACAACACTGTGTGGCTCCTTTGGAAACTACTGGAGCCTGACTCATGGGGCCATCCTAATGCCCTAAGTATTGTGGAGTTTATCACAAACCTATTGCTGGCTAATTGTAGGACCCATTTTATCAAATTGGGCAACAAGCATTGAACATACCCTTATAAAATATAAGCACTTCTAGATGGTAGTGAGGCTAAGATTAAGGCCACATTATATTTTTTTAAAACTACATTTTATAGTTAAAAATGTACACTAGTGGAGAACCCCTAATTAGTCACGGCTCTAAACCCCCATTCATAACGGATATCGGTTCCGTTACAGACAATGGGTGACTGATGTGAAAAATCATCAGTAACGGGTGAATCCCCGTTACGGATGACTCATCGGTAACGGTTCGTGACTTACAAACCGTGACAGATGACTCATCGGTAACGGTCCATAACATACGAACCGTTGCGGATGAGCCTCATCTGTATCGGTTCGTAATTACGAGCCGTTACGGATGACATTTTATGATTTTTGATTTTTAAAAACACTAAAAACCGAAAAAAATATTTTCAATTTTTTTGGGCATCTAACCATCCTCATCTACCATCTCCTACAAATTCACAATTTTTTAAGCCTTTCTCGTATATGTGCAACTCTAAGATTCAAACTCAAGACCTCCACTCCAAACGACACTCCCCTGACCATCTCAGCTATGAAGAATTTGTCATTGCTTGATATGTGTTATTCTTTTGACTATTACTTTATAAAGCATGTAACACATATTTAAAGCTCTATATGATCTTAAATTTAAAAGCTATAAACTAAAAATGTGTAGTTCTCGATAAGTTCTACAACTTTTATATAGGACACTTCTTCACCTGAGGTCATTCAAGCACTTTTAACTTTTATATTTAAAAATAGATCTAAACAATTATAATGCATATTTGGGGACAAAAATAAACTCAAATGAAAATATTGTCAATTCTAAAATTGTAGATCTTCTTAAGATATACTTATCTTCATCCGAGGTCGTTTGAAAAAAATTCAAAAATATCATGTATTTCAAATAAATCCCATCAATGAAAAATTCAAATCTAGGCATGAAAACAACACTAAATAAAATTTCAATTACAAAGTTGTAGATCTGGTTGAGATCTATAACTTTTCTATAGATCATTTCTCCATTCGATATAGTTTAGTATATTCAAAATTTCATTTTGCAAAATAGATCTCATCACTTGTAATGCATATTTGAGCATTTAAACAATCCTAAATGAAAATATTATCAATTACGAAGTTTTAGATCTCGTTGAGATCTACAACTTTACTATTGGACATATTTTAATCCGAGATGATTTTAAAATTCAAAATACAGTCTTCTTAAAATATGTATTTTCTCATCCGTAACGGGTCAAAACTACCCCCGTGACAGGTGAGAGTCATCCATAACGGTCCATAATTATGAACCGTTACCGATGAGGTTTGTCATCCGTAATGGTTCGTCTTTTTACGACCGTTACCGATGTGTTCTCATCTGTAACGGTTCATGGTTTAGACCCGTTACAGATAATCTTACATCCGTCACGGGTCATTTTTGTTAGCATATCTGAAACGGGTTACGTTCTAAACCGTGATAGATGAGTTATCCGTCACGAACCGTATTTTTGCGTGATAACTGAGCCGTTACTGATGAAGTTCTGTGCTAGTGATAGCTCATGATTTTTTGATTAGAAGTATGGCTTCCTGAATTAAACCGTAGACATTGAAATCTTACAGACAAGAATTGGCTTCATACTTCGTCCAATGGCATGCAATGCTGTGCACGCCCTTGTTCAAGTTATAGTTTCAGTGTACCCACAAAATTGTTCAATCCTTCCCTTCTCCCGTCCAGTCAAGTGTCTATCCTCCTCTGTATCTGCATGAGCATGACGACCAAGAATAGTCAGAGCCTCTAAGCACCAGCCGATCGAGTCACGCATGCACAAAAGGCACAAGCCACTGCAATTTCTCTAGCTCCACAGACCACGATCAAAACCACAGGCGTATGGTTCGCCTCCCTCCGCGCTTCACCGCTCCCTAACCATGGCATCCATGCACATATCCCCCTGCTATATATATTCCTCTCCATTTTCTCCCCGCACAGGCCGAGCAATGGAGCTCATCACCGTCCTACCTTCACATATCTAAAAATTTCAGTCCAAGATAAAGGTAGGAGGAGGAGCTCGACCGGTTAATTGTGGTTTGTGTGGTAGGAGATCGATCGAAGGAGGTTTTATTTTGTGTAGCTAGATCGAGTTGATTTTTTAATTGACAATGGCGGCCGGCTCCTTCGTGTTGTACGCCGCCGTCTTGTTGCTGTCGGCTGTGGCCTCGTCGGAGGCGAACATTGGCGACTACGACGAGCACTGGCAGAAGCGCAAGCTCCTCTCTGACGCCGCTGCCGAGGCCACCTACAAGCATGATCCTCTCGAGGTCGCCAACAGCCTCAACCTCGCCATCCACAGGCACGCCCTCGCTCGATCAAACACATTGTAGTTCTACTTTCTTAGTATATGATGTGGCACATTCTAATTTTAAGATTCCATACTTTTCAAATTCATAGTATTAGGATTCTCACTTTTTATACATATTCTTATTGAGGGAGTATAATGATGAATGATTTTACACTTCTGAGGGAGATATTAAAATTTTTAGTGTAAAGTTTGATACCTCTTGGTATCTATCTCGCATACTAAGACGTATCAAATTTTCATTAAATATTTGATACTTTTTACTATGGGAAACTCTTCTTAGAACCTAGGTGTATATACACCTAGGCATTGCATGCGGTCCAAATAGTTATATAAAAATTTGAAAATTTTTAGTTAGATGTGTTATAATGATATAAGTTAGCTCACAAACATGCAACTTCAAATTTGACCTATATTTAGAGAAACTAAAATAACAAATTTTGTCTACACGGCGCAGTGCAAAATTTTGTTATTTTTATATGTCTAAATGTAGGTCAAATTTGAAGTTGCATATTTGTGAAATAACTTATATTATCATAACACATCTAACCGAATTTATTTAAATTTTTATATAACTATTTAGGTCACATGCAAAGCCTAGGTGTATATACACCTAGGTTTTAAAAATCCTTGTCCTTTTTACTATTACTATCTCTGGAGTACTGTAAAATTTCTCTACAATAATATATCATACACTGTAGTACATGTGCTGACGATCAAGAGGTTTGTGTCATAAATTGTGTGTTGGATGTGCAGATCGGAGGAGAAGGAGATCGAGGGGTTGAGAAGGGAGATGATGCAGACGAAGAAGCAGAAGTACAGGGGCCCATGCAAGGCGACGAACCCGATCGACCGGTGCTGGAGGTGCCGCAAGGACTGGGCCACGGACAGGAAGCGGCTGGCCCGCTGCGCGCAGGGGTTCGGCCGAAACACCACCGGCGGACTCAAGGGGAAATTCTACATCGTCACCGACGGCACCGACGATGATGTCGTCAACCCTCGCCCCGGCACGCTCCGGTGGGGGGTCATCCAGACCGAGCCACTCTGGATCATCTTCTCCAAGAACATGATCATCAAACTCAAGGAGGAACTCATGATCAACAACGACAAGACAATCGACGGTCGTGGCGCCCAAGTGCGTATCACCAATGGTGCCCAGGTGACGGTGCAGCATTCGAACAATGTGATCATCCACAACATCCACATCCACGACATTGTTCTCGGGAAGGGAGGGATGATTAGGGATTCGCCGGAGCATTTCGGGTTCCGTACGCAGTCCGATGGCGATGGTGTGACAATCTTTGGATCGACCAACGTGTGGCTCGATCACCTTTCGCTGTCCAACTGTCAGGATGGGCTCATCGACGTCATCGCTAAATCTACCGGCGTCACCATCTCCAACTGCCACCTCACCAACCACAACGACGTCATGCTCTTCGGCTCAAGCGACTCCTTCTCCGAAGACCAAATTATGCAGATCACCGTTGCCTTCAACCACTTTGGCCGTGGCCTTGTCCAACGAATGCCCAGGTCATTGATCGATCACTACCCTCAGATCATTAGTCGCATGCTTGAATTGTAACACAATTTGTGATCTTTTCGCAGATGCCGATGGGGATTTTTCCATGTGGTGAACAACGACTACACGCACTGGCTGATGTACGCGATAGGAGGGAGCAAGAACCCGACGATCATAAGCCAGGGGAACAGGTACATCGCGCCGCCAAACCTGGCGGCGAAGCAGATCACGAAGCAGCTTGGGGCGGCGGAGGCAGAGTGGAAGAACTGGGTGTGGCACTCGGAGGAGGATCTCTTCATGGAGGGGGCCTTCTTCACCACGTCCGGCGGTGACATCCAAACCAAGTTCAACAAGAAGGACCTCATCAAGCCCAAGCCTGGGCCCTATGTCACCAGGCTCACGCGCTTCGCCGGCTCCATCCCGTGCAGGCCCGGCAAGGCGTGCTAGATATCGAGCGTACGCCGGCCGGCCGTGCAAATGTGGTGGCCGCCCGGCTAGCCGTAGCCGGAGACGATTCTTTTGTAGTTGTTTGTTGTTGTTGTTGTGTTGTGTGTGTGGGATTTAATTTCTTCTACATATATACGTACGTATTCAAGAAATCTGATCTGTGGCCGGGTTCTGGTCAACTGTGATCATATAGGTTATATAAAGAAATTGCATGGATAACCAATGTATTGTCATGAACCATGAGACGATAGAGGACATGCGCATTTATGCATAAATGGAAGAAATTAACTATCTATCTATTATATTATATATTATTAAAAGAGCCTTGAAAGGAGGTACATGTTTGCTTAGAAGTCTAGAAACTCTCATGTTAATCGGGAAGAAAAAAGAAAATAGTAACCGTTAGATCATATTAGATCCAAACAAAAAAACGGACGTAGGCTTAGTATAGGTCTCTTCTTGTGTGTTTCTCCCTCCCCCATGATTTATCAATTCGTGCTTTCCGTGTAAGTTATACTCTCTCATGCTAGTACTACATATGCAGTCAAGTTAAGGGCTACGTGAGTAGAATAAGCCTCTGTACCAAGCTTAAAATATTTTTCTATTCAAATATTTATCCGATCCATTAACCGATTATACCATCGTATTCGTTGCAATTAAATCTTTACACGAAGACATCATATTATTATTGTGGGGCACCATATCTATTATATATACTACACTCATACGCACTCGTCACCGCGATATCTGTTAGGTGGGATCCATACACGCATAATAGCCACCATAACCTCACGCGTACATGACGGCGAACCGAGTGCCTCATATAATAAACATGACACCGAGAATGGAACAAAGGGGATAGAAGGCCGATAGCTTGC
>CM002484.1:14867665-14888827 GCA_000325765.3 Leersia perrieri
TTCAACGGTTGCTAGCTGATTCAAACTTCAAAAAATTATTATATTTCTTCAGGTGGCAGAATGTTCCTGTGTTTTTCCTTTGGATGGATCCGAATGCACATTGTTTTGAATTCCTGTGGTTTGGTTTCCTATAGGATTGGAGTGTATGGGTCTTCCTAATCCTCCATTTTTCCTATCCCTGTGGATTTGTAAAACCTGTGAAACGAATAGGGCTTGAAAGGGATTGGAGATTCTCAAATCTTATGAAATTCCTATGAAATTGACAGTTGCATGAAATTCCTATGGAATGGATATGGAATGGACAGTTGCATGTACATTTTGGAGGATTTTTTTTAAGAGCTTCAACCTCTTGGAAAATATCCTAGAGAGTCTATCGCTCTCTAATTAGTATGTTTTTTTATGATCCTATCAAATAATTATTCCTATATTTTTTATTTGTAATTATCTATTTTACACTTATATTCATGTGAAAATCTTTTTTTTCTATTTCTCTATCTTGTACGATCCTACGATTCAGAAGGCCCCAAAACTAATTAATCTGTGCTTCACGCGCTCGGCAATAACTATCTTGCACGGTTTCATGGATGGAAGGACTGACATTTCGTCCGATCAAATGCTTGCCCTGTGAGTTGGCCTCTTATCTGTGAGTTGATATTTAGTAATAATGTAGTTGACATTTAGTAATAATGTAAGGCGGGGTACGGATTAAGGTCTAGCTCTTTGTTAAACTTAACCTATTAATTCGTTTGTATTTTGTTCTTATTATTATGCAAAACGATTAACCCGAATCAATTTAACGGACAACTCAATTCTCCCCAAACTTTCAATACGGGGACAACAACTTTTCGGCTCAACTGCTGCGCTAGCTTGTGCTGCTCATCACGCTACTGCTGCTGCTGCTTGCAAAGCCGGCCTGCTACTGCTAACTAGCTGCTCAAACTGCTGCACTAATCGCATGGGCCTATCCCAACTCCTTTGCTGCCACTAATCATTTTAATCATTTTGAAGGTTTAGATGCTGCACTAATCATTTTTCCACCGAGAGCCGTCTAGAAAAATAATTTTTACAGGCGAGCAGCGGCTCACCTAGTCAGCCGTCTGCAAAGATCATCCTATCTTTACGGGTGGTCTATCAAGTGAGCCGTCTACAACAATAAATTTTTTATAGACATGGGATAAAGGACACCACCCCTAAAGGTCGGGCGTCGTTCTTATCCATCCCCCCCATCCTTCTCTCTCACTCACTGTGCAAGTGACGACGAGGGTTGATGGTGTGGTGGGCGGAGACGGCTGGCCGGCGGCAAAACCAGGGGTTGCTGGCCGGATTTGGTGGTGGTGGCCCTAGGAGTTGTTGTGGGGCAACAACTGCGGTCTGTCATCTTGGGATGTTACACCGTGACCTCTGAATCGGATCTGGGAACTTGCCGCTAGCTGGCCTCCCATGGCGCACTGCCTAGCTCTGCCTCATCGACCTCTGCCCGCCTTCCCTTATCATCGTCACCTCCTCCCTACCACCGGCGCATGAGGGACTCCATATGCTAGGCCACCATCACAATCTCGACGCAACATGCGGGTCACTGTCAGGCTGCTGGTGCTTCTTCCACGCAACCACCTACCAGCATTGCCGATGGGGCACATGTGGCGATCATGTCACCCGTCTTCATTTACAATTCATCCTCGCACACCCTAGTCCTCAGCGCCATTTCATAGTTACCCTTGTGCCTTACGGTTTAGCTGGCTTGCTCATCATTGGTCCCAACTTTGGCCACAACAATTCTACACATGGCTAACCATGACTCCTTCACACCCTTTGCTTTGTCTACCTTGACAACGGCACAACATCTATCCTTTGTATTGAGCACTCTCGCCAGTTTCTTTTCGAGTCTAAGCATCCGCTCTGCTTACGCTTGGAATGAAAAGAGGTGTTAGAGTATATGATACAGTTATATTTGGATATGATTGAATTGTATTGTAGTCTTTCGTATCTATGCCCTATGCCCTACATATACTGGCCATCTTTCGTATCTATGTCCTATATATACCTGGCCGATAAGGCTTAATATAATAAATATAATAAGTCCAATATAGTTCATCTCTTCTCTTATAATTCTACAGTAACAATCATCTGTTGCATCAACACAGCACGAGTTGAGCCGGGCGCGGTCGATTTTTTGGACAGTGCGATGAGTATCCAATTAACCAATCATATATTACAGGTTTTAAAATTTACTGAATATTTTATGCTTGATCATATACTATGTTAGTTGACATGATGGCATCCAATTGAAACGTGCAGTAACATTCGATCGCACACCTCATATTATTTAGTATTCAAACTAGAAGGGGTTATATTTTATAACTCTCCATACATACTAGTAGCTGATTACGTTCCAGAAGAACTGGATCTAAAATAACAAGAGAATTCATAGGCTCCTGGAGACACAAAACCTCTGTACTTCAGGGACGTCTTACATTTCGTCCCTCTGCTGCCGAGCGGTGCCTTTCTTCTTCAGGCTTGGGGCGGTTTCTGAATTAAAGAAATAACATATCTGTTAAAACCATATGCATGTTGTCTTGTCCTGGAAAAATAATCCTAGAAATCGTATTATAAATAAGAAACCATGTAGCTATAACATCACTCACTCTGTGTATCTGCAACGAGCTTCTTGGGTGGCCATCCTGGTGGCTTTGTTCCAGGAATTGGATGCACTACAGAATGAACCTTTGAATCCTGTATGCCCGGGGTCAATGGCTTCTCCGCCTTCTTCAGATTCGTTTCGTCCGAAGCTACACTAGAAATGCGATGAGCTACAGAATCCATCAATAAATCTCGATTACCGGAGGACATTGTCATCTTCTCCGGCGCCACCTCTTCCGGATCGTTGGTCGTCGACGGACGGAACATCTTGCTAAGACTACCGTAGAGCGGCACGGCGGCAACAGGTGCGAGGCAGAGTAGCGTGACGCGGATCGACGGCACCGGGACACGCACCATTATGCCTGCAAATGTAAGTAGAACAGCAGTTTTTCTTTTTCTTCTTCTCTCTTTTGCAAACAATGGAAGAATACAACAAGACACGTCCGAAACGCTCTGTAGTGGTGAGTTGGTGACTGGTGAAGTCGGCTTCATGGTTTCAGGGGTTATTTATGTTGTGTGTAGTGTGTTCAGTGGAAGAATACACCCGAGCTGTCAACGACGCTAACTACTCCCGCGTTTGGACTGAGTTATACCAGTCAGTTGTCACATTCTTTTTCTGTAGTGTATGACTCGTTGCTGCGGGGGTCAATGTAACAAGTACAACACCTCACACAGGTGGATCATGGCAAATCCGCAGTAGACTTCAACAACTACTATGCCGAATAATCCAAGCAATCATTGTAAATACTGCTTCCTTCTCCTTAATATAACACCAGCTAAGCTGGCTTCGTTTTCAAAAAAAAATAATAATAATCCAAGCAATCAATCAAAAAATTAGAGGTGTTACACAATAGTGGGCAGGAGATAACTGAGAGGTGATGGCTCAAATTAACAGCAACGATCGACATGCTTACCTCTATTAGGCATCATCACCAACAGCGGCAGACCCAGGATTTTTGCACTGGGTGTGCCCATATAAATACCAAAATTTATATTAGTGGTAGCTAAAATGTGTAAAAAAGGTGGCAACTTACCAAATGACAATGATCATGAAAAATAACACAATAGTTTATGTTAATAACATATGTTTTGTCAATTTAGGAACAAAGAAAACATTTTTGACATCATTCTATTCATAAAAATTACAAAAAGTACCAACTAGATGACAAATGTTCATAGTTTTAAACTTTTAATAGATCTGACCTGTTTTCAATGGAGACTGCTAGAAAAGTAAGTTGGTAACCACAGAATTATACTAAAATTCTCTAAAAAAAATCCAAACTTGTCTATATTCTTATAATTTACGCGTTTCGGTTTCATTGTTTTCAATCAATTGCTGCCACTTCTATGGAGAAGAACAGAGAGAGAATAAAAATGTGAGTAGCATGTGTGGACGATGGACCTTGAGCACCCTGATTGCTGCCTCTCCTTGCCATTTTGCTACACGGTAAACACGGCACAATGCCTTCTTGCGCTCGCCGACTTGCCGCCCAAACCCAGCGCCAACCCTTCGTTATTGTCGTGAAACTGCCACCAACAGCGCCCAAAGCCCCAAACCATATACTTGACGCGAGACTAAGACATCCCTCCAATTTAGGCACATAAATTAAACATGCATCTTAACAAACTTTTAAAAATTTTGTGTATGCTGGTGCGGCACCCCATACGGTCTGGTTTTGTATCCTCTAATATTAGCACACTAACATCATCGTGACATTCCTTTCATTCGAGCCATCTGTTCCTAAATCAACGGCTACTGATTAGTGTTGGTTACATGACTATTTAAATAATAGTTTTGATTAATTACATTAACTAATCTATGACGGTTGATTTAGAACGAATCCCCTATGTCTGCCCCTGATCACCAATAAAAACCTTGAAGATGCTACCATTTGCATCTGTTTGTCTATAATGTAATTCGTCATGCCTTTTGCGTACACCCTAACCTATATACGGAACATTTTAAAATTTTATTTTGCTTACCCAAATGCAAAGTTAGCAAGGCAAATTTATTTAGTGGTATGTGAAGAACCCTCTATATTTCTTTCTCAAATTGCGCAGAGACGCACACGCGCACACACAACACAGTTACATCCGCATACTATACATTTAAAGACACAGAAACAAGCAATAAATCCCTGACCTCACTAAAATTCAATTGAAAGTGCACTACATCATGCACTAGGCTCCACTGCTAAATCAATTGTATTTCTCCAACAGCCTTTTTATTAATATTATTGATCAGAGTAGCGTCTAAAGGACCATATCGTGATCCAAAAGCTTATTTTGGGACGGATGAATATTACCAAGATTCTATGCCTAACAAAGAGTTCTATTCCGTCTGTTCTGGGGCCTGCTCACCCTGCTTCAATGTTTTTAGTAAAAATTTGACTCCAAGTCAAAATTGTTGTCAAGTTAGGCGTTCAAAAATGTCACAAAGCTACCTGTCCGTGACTCCCTGTGTGAGTCAAAAAAAAGGAGCTCACATCTATCACGCGGAGACACGGAGTCCTCTTCAGTCTCGCGCTACAAGATCATGCAGAATTGGTCAATTAAAAATTATGTTCCTGTCTGATAAACAAATCCAGACATTCGTTGTGTAGCTCGGTCAGTCAGTCAAATCTATGTGATGTTTTTTTTTAAAAAAAAAAGCACACATGTGACGAATCGACAGTCCCATTAGATATTAACCGTTGTGTATGACGCATAACATTTGTATCCATTTTTGCTTTATTTGTCAAGCTAATTGAATATTTCCACTGCTGCTCTTCCTCCACGGTCGTCTCCCCTAGGCTCCCACAAATGAGCTTGTCTGAGCTCAAGCTAGCTATGACACGAGCAAACAAGGAGCGCGGATGGTAAAGAGCACAGGGAGCAGCAGACGCCGGTTGGGCAGAAGAAAGGGAAGAGGAGGAGAGAAAGAGAGAAAGAAAAGGAAAAGTGTATAGTAAAAGAAAAAAATAAAAATATTTATGTATGGGCCCATTCATTAGTGGATGTAGGGTTTATGATGATACCATGTTAAGAACTTAAGATGCCACATCGGCAAGACCACAGTCAGGCCATGACGCCGTCGTGCGTGCTAGCCCACCCGTGTTCGATTCCTACAGCACGCGTGTACATCTTATTTCTTCTATATCAATAGTTGCCAAGTTCCTCCTTGACACCAAATTTTACCCCTTTCAAAGAAAAATGATACGGTAAAGCAAGTTTGTGGGCCACGATGCGCCTTTTACACATTCCTAGACCGAGAGAAAACTTAGCTAAAAATTTAGGACTGCTAGTGCCATTTACGTATTAAAATATTTATACAAGTATGTAGGTATGTATAACATCAACACCAGTGCAATTGTATATTGTTACAACTAGTTCATCAAAAGACTATACCCGTGTCTAATGCCCATGGAAGCATAGCATGTGACAACTACTTTATTTGCAAACCATAGTCCAAGTCTAGTTCCAATGGTATATACCTTATTGCTAGGAAATTCCTCGCAGGTCGTCTTATGTCACAACAAAACTACAACTACTCCCAATAATTTAAGCAATGATAGAAAAGTTAGGAGTTAGACCAAATGAACATTACCTAAGCTTAATCATGCATAAAAAGAGAATCATCCATGCATAAATGTTGCAAGTTCGCACTGCATTCAGGTGTTATACCTTACACATCTATAATCAGCACTACAGCAGCAACAATGACCTTGGGTTTCTCGTCTCTTGGCTTACTTCGACTTCTTTATATCTTGAAATTCTTTTGCCTCCTACCATTAGTCATCAGTAGCAATGAAACCGAAAATGATCGACAAGCACTCCTTTGTTTCAAGTCCCAGCTCACTGGTTCAGCTGAAGTTTTGTCCTCATGGAGCAATGGATCCATAGAATTCTGCAGCTGGCATGGGGTCACTTGTAGTACAAAACTTCCCCGCCGTGTCATTGCACTTGATCTCTCATCAAAAAGAATCACAGGCCCCATATCACCTTGTATTGCCAACCTCACCAATCTTACAATACTCCAACTACCAAACAACAGCTTCCATGGCAGGATACCGTCCGAGTTAAGCTTCCTGAGTGAACTCAGCATCCTCAACATCAGCATGAACTCTTTAGAAGGTAACATCCCATCTGAACTCAGTTCATGTTCCAAACTTCAAGAAATCAACCTTAGCAACAACAATCTCCAAGGGAACATCCCTTCTGCTTTTGGGGATCTTACTGAGCTACAAAAACTAAACCTTGCTAGCAACAGGCTTTCTGGTGACATACCACAATCATTGGGAAGCAACCTTTCACTAACATATGTCAATCTTGGGAGTAATGCTCTCACAGGGAGAATCCCAGAAACATTGGCAAGCAGCATATCTTTGCAGGTTCTTGTTCTCATGAGCAATTCCCTTAGTGGAGAGCTCCCAAAGGCTCTCTTCAACAGCTCGTCACTTATTTATCTTTACCTGCAACAGAACAGCTTTGTTGGTTCGATACCACCTATCACTGCAATATCTCCTCAAATGAAATATCTTGACTTAAAAGAAAACCATCTCACAGGCACAATACCTTCCTCTATAGGAAATCTCACCTCCTTAATATATCTTCGTCTTACAGAGAACAACTTAGTTGGACGCATCCCAGATACCTTAGGTCATGTTCCAACATTGGAGACACTGGAAGTTCATGTAAACAACTTGTCTGGGCCAGTTCCGCCATCTATATTCAATGTTTCATCTTTGACATATCTTGGAATGGCAAACAACTCCCTCATTGGAAGATTGCCCTCAAACATTGGCTACACACTCCCAAATATTCAGGAATTAATCCTCCTAAATAACAAGTTCAGTAACTCAATCCCAAATTCGCTTCTTAATGCAACCCACCTGCAGACGCTTTCCCTGGCTAATAACAGCTTAACTGGGGCCATACCGATCTTTGGATCATTGAGGAATTTGGAGTTCCTTGACATGGCATACAACATGCTAGAAGCAAGTGACTGGAGCTTTATCTCATCACTCTCGAATTGCTCTAAATTGACCTCACTGATGTTGGATGGGAATAATCTTCGAGGGATCTTACTAAGTTCTATCGGTAACCTTTCAAGTAGTCTCAAGGAACTGTGGCTAAGAAATAACCAAATTTCTGGGCCTATACCACCAGGGATCGGCAATCTTAAGAGTTTGAATATTTTGTACATGGATTACAATTACTTAACTGGTAATATACCACCAACAATTGGATATTTACACAACATGGTCATCCTATCCTTTGCACAAAACAAACTGTCTGGGCAAATCCCTGGTACTATAGGCAACCTTGTTCAGCTCTATGAACTGAATCTTGATGGAAATAACTTCAGTGGAAGCATACCTGCCAGTATACGTAACTGCACCCGACTCAGAGCACTTAACCTTGCTCAAAACTCGCTTCATGGGTCTGTACCAATTCATATCTTCAAAATCTTCTCTCTTTCTGAAGTTTTGAATTTGTCATTTAATTACTTGTCTGGAGGAATACCGCAGGAAGTTGGCAATCTCATTAATCTAAGGAAGTTTAGCATCTCAAACAATAGGCTATCTGGTAATGTCCCATCCACTCTTGGCCAGTGTGTGTTTCTTGAATCTCTTGAGCTGCAAAGTAATTCCCTTGTAGGAATAATTCCAGAATCTTTAGTGAGATTGGAAGGCATACAAAAATTGGATATTTCTCATAACAAGTTGTCAGGAAAAATCCCGGAGTTCCTTGCGTCCTTCAAGTCTATAGTTACTCTCAATTTATCCTTCAACGATTTTTATGGACCAGTTCCACATGGTGGTGCTTTTGTGGATGCTAATGTAATTTCAATTGAAGGAAATGATCGTTTATGTGTGAGTACACCAATGAAAGGTATACCTTTTTGTTCAGCATTGGTTGACAGGGGAAGGGTGCGCAGGTCATTGGTTCTAGCCTTAAAGGTAGCTATACCAGTTGTTTTTGTTGCTATCACCATTTCATGTCTTCTAATGATTCGTTTGAGGAAAAGGATGCAACTAAATTCGAGGAAGACGATGCAACTAAATACACATGTACGACTGTTTAGTAAGAACATGAAGAGAATTACATATGAAGACATTGTGAAGGCCACAAAAGGGTTTTCCTCGGCTAATTTGATTGGATCAGGATCATTTGGAACAGTTTACAAGGGCAATTTAGAGAAACAACAAAATCAAGTTGCCATCAAGATTTTTAACCTTGGCACACATGGAGCACATAGGAGCTTTGTTGCAGAGTGTGAAGCCCTACGAAATGTTCGCCATCGAAATCTTATAAAAATAGTTACTGTATGCTCTTCAGTGGATTCTACAGGGACAGATTTTAGGGCCCTAGTGTTTGAATACATGCAAAACGGGAACCTTGACATGTGGTTACATCCAAAGGAACAAGAGCATAGCCAACGAAATTTTCTAACATTAAGCCAACGAGTCAATATAGCCTCAGACATAGCATTTGCTCTGGATTATCTTCACAACCATTGTGCATCTCCACTAATACATTGTGACTTGAAGCCAAGCAACGTTCTTTTAGGTCTTGACATGGTTGCATATATCAGTGACTTCGGTTTAGCAAGATTTCTACGCACCAGATCAAATTCAGATCAAGATAGTTCAACAAGTATGTCATGCCTAAAAGGATCCGTCGGATACATCCCACCAGGTGAGATAGCTTTTTAAAGAAAGTTGTTTCTTTATTTCCTTAGACCTACAAAACAGTTAGTTGAGCATATTCTCTAATTTTGCACATCTTTTTATTGTAAACGCAGAATATGGCATGAGTGAAAAGAGATCAAGAAAGGGTGACGTCTATAGTTTTGGAGTGCTTATTTTGGAAATGGTAACAGGTATTAGTCCAGTAGATGAAATATTCAGTGATGGTACAAGCCTGCGTGACCTTGTTGCTAAAGAGTTTCCCAAGAACATAGAAAAGGTTGTTGATTCCACCATGCTACAGCATGAAATTGATGTGGCTGAAGTGGTGCAGAGTTGCATCATTCCGTTGGTCGGAATAGGACTCTCTTGCTCCATGACTTCACCGAAAGACCGATGCGAAATGGGACAAGTTTGTAGCGAGATCCTTAGAATCAAGCATGCATTATCGAAGATAGATGATGAATGAAGAAAAAAGAAACGTTGCAGTGTTCACACGACCTGTGAGCGCAAGGGGAAAGGGGGCTCAGCAAACGAGCACAGCTGAGGAGGACGGCCATACCAGAAGAAGCAGAGATTTGCCATGATTGTAGCTAACCACATAGGTGGATGTAAAGAAGAATACCAATGTAGGACTACCATCTTATGATTTGTCCCTTTTATTCTCTAGTTTGGTTAGTGACTTTTCCAGGAAGTAAAATTTATTTGGGAATTAGCATTTCGTGTCATTTTTCTTAATTATCGTCGGTAGAATATTCCTACAAGCACAAACCAAGCGATTGGAGGTCAATCCATCTGCACAAGGGGTGAAATCGGGTCGGGTACGGTCGGATCCTAGCATTCTCGTATCCTAACCCATATTTTCGTTTAAATTCGGAAACGGGTACGGATCGGGTCGGGTCACATACTGCTCTTCCCGTATCCTAACCCATATTTTTTTTCGGAATCGAATTTGAAAACGGATATCTATTTATACTTTAAAAATCATATATACTAAATTTAAGGAGGCAATTTGCGTGTTAAACAAATGTACATAAGGAAGAAGATATAAAATATTAGCCATGAGCTCCTAAAATAGTGATTAGCCAATAGTTTATCATGTTTATAGATGTATTTACAATAACTTTTTATATGTATTTGATAATATGAGTCATACGGGCAGATATCACTCTTCTCATATCCTAACCCATATTTTTTTTCGGATTCGAGTTCGGACTTGGATAGTACCGGATATTTATTTTCCTCTCTCATATCCTTCCCGTGAGCCTCGGATCGGGCGGGCGGGAAATACCCGTCCCGTTTTCACCCCTATGCACAACCTATCCAGCCAAAACTAATCAGGTGCCTAACCCTGAAACTGGGTGGGATTCGGGAACTAAACATCGAATCCGGACGAGAAATTCGCTCAATCGTCCCCACAAAAAAAAAATCACTCAATCGGAAGAAGGTGCAACAGCGGAATCCCGCACGGAGCCCTAATCCTCTCAAGATCAAACAACGGGATGGAGACGATGGACCAAAACATCCACACATTGCATAGCTGCATACGCACGAACGTACCTAGCAACTCTCGGCGCCCTAGCTGCTGCCGACCGCCTCTGCCAGATGGGCGACGCCGCCCGCTGCAGCCGTCTCAGCGGAGTGCAGAGGGAGCCCCATCGCCCGGCGTGGGGCGTCTCCGATGTGTGCTCGTGCACGCGCCGGTCGCGGCTCGCCGGAGGAGAGAGGCGCCGCCGTCATGAGCTGGGCACTCTGTTCAACATGTGGTATTTGCAAATTTAACATTGGATAACATATGGGTCCATCTGTGTCTATAAAATGTGAGCCCAGTAACAAATCTGTGAAACACCACGATGAAAATGGCAAATATCCAAATTTCTCAATTTGGGCTGGGATTTTTATGTGGGCTTGATGCTTGAGCCTATAAATTTGGGCCTTTTCTTGTCACTAATCGTGGGCTGTTATTGAAAAGAAAAGGCCAAGTCAACTTGTTTGTGTTGGTCTCGAATTCTCCTAAAATATAAGTATTTCTAACTAGTTGTGCTAGGTTTACAGCATCTTAAATAAACCTAGACAGAAGGTTATCTAAATTCATTATAGATGCTATAAATATGGACACCATTTTTCCAAGTCAAAAGTCCAAACTTTCGAAAATTGAAGTGTCGATAAATTTTGAATTACTTAGTTTGAAGATATAAGTATGGTACGTGCAGATTCATCTTGAAAATCACTTTTGTGATCTGATAAATCATTGGATTTATAAAGTTGTTAGAATGAAAAATTATGAATGAAGGCATGGGTCAAAGATCGTAAGAAGAATTAAACGCCATATATTTGTGATACTTTGCTCTTGATAATGTGTAGTACGTATCTCTACTAGTGAAAAGTGATTCCAACAATCCAACGAGCATGATCCACATCGTCTAAGTAATACTAGCCGTTGAAAACACAAAGTGACGAGATAAACGAAATGAATCTCAACCATTGTCATGGAACATTCCAGCTTCCTTCCACGAATGGTGAGTAGACAGAGAGCAAGGAGAGATAAGAAGGAATAAAGAAAAAAAAATGAAATCATCGAGATGTGGAAAATAAAAAAAAAACATCTGATAAAAGCAAAAAGAATCACACATTTTGTGCAAGCATATTTACAGTTACTACATTGGAAAATAGTGGTAACTGTCTTAGTAATATATGGTGAACTATCTGTTCTTCTGAAATTGTTACTATCAACAAATTTAAAGATGTATTTTAATGTTACACCTGCACTTAGCATGTTCTACAAATACTTACATAAGCTAACTACTCTAGATTAATATTATGTCCGTCTCAAAATACAGGAACTAATACCGTTTTTTTGAGAGATTAAGGTTGGAGTGAGGAAAAGTTGTGATTGGTGGAGATAGAATAGGTGGATGTAAAAGTAATTGTATTTTAAAATAAATTTGATTGTTTAGGAAGTTATATTTTGAGAAGGAAGAGTAAAATTAAACAAATATTACATATATATCATGGTCGCACAAATGTACAACTAAATATGCTAGTAACAGTGGTCGCTAATCACCGGCTCGCTACATCAACGCTAGATGATGATATCACATCCAAATAAATGATTACAAAGAACAATTAGTCATGTAGAGAGGTAATCTTTGGCCGACTCTCGGCTGTGCTTTATTGATAGTACAATCCTATTGTCTACAATTGCTTAGCCACTGTCCTATCCGGCTATCCCTAGAAGCAACTGGCCTAATGCTAGGGGAATTAATTTATTTCCTGATCACAATAATAGCATCTGAAATTATCTAAAAAAACATCACAATCCCACGGTACACATAAAGCAGTAGGAATTAATTGGGTGCTCTTGCACATAAATTGGTAGAAATGCAGCAAGCTTGGCGATACAACAATCTTCCGGGCATTCGGTGAAACAGGAACGGCTTTAACACGCCCCTATACCCTCATTGCAAAATTAATCACTACCCCCAGGAAGTGGATGCTCAACGCCACTACGCTCCTCCTTGCTAGGATCAATCACCGGACCTGCATCACATCACCATGGAGTGGACAATTAACTATCAATACCTAAAACAAATCAATATAGACCAAGAGCAACAACACATGCAGAAAATAAGAAGTTTGTGGTAGCTACCTGGAGAGGGTTCTGGAGACTTGGCGGCCGGAGCAGCTGGAAGATCGCTGGATGGAACGGGCGCCGGCGCCGCAGCCGGAGGATCGCCGCATGAAGCCGTCACCGGAATGGTGGAGGCGACGGCGCTGTCAGCCATTCTCTCAATCTAGCTTAGCAATCCAATGCAAGCTCGGCCGGTGGAGACTGGAGATCATATGATGTTCAACGATGAGTTCATCCAGAATATATAGCCACCTCACCTGTAAAGGTATTTCTTTGCCTAGTTAGATACGAGTACTAGATAATTAGATATCACAGATTTTTCAGCCGGCTCCATGGGAAGTTGAAGAATCACGTGCCCTGATTTTTGTTCTTCAGGAATAAGGTGTGCGTTTACACCAGTACACGGAATTATAGTCGTGGTTGATTTTTCGTCAGTAGGTACTAGGTAGTAGTAGCAGCGAAGCAGAGAGATATATAAGATGGTTGTGGCAACCTGAGAAGTCAAAAATTCTTGGCGTCAAACATGTAGGCTCAGAAACTATTTGCGCACGGACTACGAGTGCTAAAAAGCACAAGTGTAATTATATTAAATATTAGCACCCAGTCTAGTTCCGCACCCTCCCATCCAACCAATTGCAAGTTGCTTTGCTGACAGCAAAGACGTTTATCCATGCCGTGTCGCAAAAGGTTTTCTACTTCCAACAAACACCAGACGGCCGCAGATCCGTTTGCAATTTTTCTTGTTCCTTCCCACCATATATTGAACTAACAAACAATAATACGATGCTTGGGCAGCCATTCGCGAAGAATAACTCTTGTACAAATGAACAGCAATGGCCTCTTTTAGTGCCCTGCCTCCAAATGTTGCATGGATTCTTTATCTCTTTACCTTCTATTGCTCCATATTGTTAGCCATCTGCCAAGAAACTGAATATGATAGACAGGCTCTCCTTTGCATCAAATCTCAGCTATCTGGTTCCTCTAGAGCTTTATCCTCATGGAGCAATACATCCTTGAATTTCTGCAGCTGGGATGGAGTCACCTGCAGTACACGGCATCCTCACCGTGTCATTGCAATGGAACTTGCCGCAGAAGGCATCACAGGTACCATATCACCTTGCATCGCCAACCTTACCTCTCTTACAACGCTGCAACTGTCAAACAACAGCTTTCATGGAAGCATACCTTCCGAGCTTGGCCTCCTGAGTGAACTCAAGAACCTCAACCTCAGCATGAACTCTTTAGAGGGTAACATCCCACCTGAACTTTCTTCATGCTCCCAACTTGAAATCCTAGATTTGCACAGCAATTCCCTCCAAGGAGAGATACCAGATAGCCTAAATAAATGCATACATCTCCAGGAGATTAATCTCAGCAGAAACAATTTGCAGGGTGGCATTCCATCTGCTTTTGAGAAACTTCCAAAGCTGCAAACACTAGTCCTCGCTAGGAACAGGCTGACTGGTGACATACCACCGTTTCTGGGCAGCAGCTCTTCTCTCAGATATGTTGATCTTGGCTATAATGCTCTCACAGGAAGCATACCAGAATCCTTGGCAAATAGTTCATCTCTCCAGGTACTTAGGTTAATGAGCAATAGTCTTAGTGGGGAACTCCCAAAATCTTTATTCAATACTTCATCACTTATTGCAATTTGCCTCCAGCAGAACAGCTTTATTGGTTCTATACCCACTGTTACTGCCAAGTCTTCCCCTATTAAATATCTCAATATAAGGAACAACTATATATCAGGAACAATACCCTCCTCACTGGCTAACCTTTCTTCCCTACTTAGCCTTCGCCTTGCAGTGAACAATTTAGTCGGTAACATCCCGGAGAGCTTAGGTCATATCCAAACACTAGAAAAGTTAGCCTTGAGTGTGAACAACTTATCTGGCCCTGTTCCACCATCTCTCTTCAACATCTCATCCCTGACATTTCTAGGAATGGCGAATAACTCACTTATGGGAAGATTACCATCCGATATAGGCTACACACTTCCAAAAATTCAGGCCTTGATCCTCTCAACAAACAAGTTTGCTGGCCCAATTCCAGCTTCTCTTCTCAATGCCTACCACCTAGAGATGCTTTACCTCGGTAACAACAGTTTCATTGGGTTCATACCATTCTTCGGATCATTGCCAAATTTGAAGGAACTTGATGTGTCATACAACATGCTAGAACCAGGCAATTGGAGCTTTATGACATCACTCTCGAATTGCTCTAGATTGACTAAACTGATGCTAGATGGGAACAGCTTACAAGGAAATTTGCCAAGTTCAATTGGCAATCTTTCCAGCAATCTTGAGGCGTTATGGCTAAGAGACAACAAATTCTTTGGGCCCATACAATCAGAAATAGGTAATCTGAAGAACCTCAATAGATTGTATGTGGATTACAATGATTTCACCGGCAATATACCACCAACAATTGGAAACATGAACAAATTGGTTTTTCTGTCATTTGCACAAAATAAGCTCTCGGGTCATATCCCTGATGTTTTTGGCAACCTACTTCAGTTGACAGATCTAAAATTGGATGCAAACAACTTTAGTGGAAGAATACCTGAGAGTATAGGACAATGTACTCAACTCCAGATACTCAACCTTGCTCACAACTCATTAGTAGGGAATATACCACGTAAAATATTCAAAATTTCGTCACTTTCTGAAGAGATGGACTTATCACACAATTACTTGTCTGGAGAAATACCAGAAGAAGTTGGAAACCTCATTCATTTGAGCAGACTTAGCCTCTCAAAGAACAAGTTGTCCGGAAAGATCCCATCCTCTCTTGGACAGTGTGTGGTTCTAGAATATCTTGAGATACATAGCAACTGCTTTGTAGGAGGTATTCCACAATCTTTTGTGAACTTGATAAACTTAAAAAAGATGGATGTATCTCGGAACAATTTATCTGGAAAAATCCCAGAGTTCCTTGCGGCATTGAGTTTGCTAGAAAGACTCAATTTATCCTTCAATAGTTTTGATGGAGTGCTTCCAATGGGTGGCGTTTTTGACATGGATGCTGCAGTGTCAATTGAAGGAAATGATCACTTGTGCACAAGCATTCTAACAGAGGGTATTCCTTTTTGTTCTGTTTCGGTCGACAGGAAAAGGAAACTCAGGATCTTGGTTCTAGTCCTAGAGATACTAATACCATCAATCATTGTTGTTATAATCATCCTATCCTATATTGTGAGAATGTACCGAAGGAAGGGAATGCAAGCAAACCCATTCGAACAAATTAGTGAGCACATGAAGAAGATAACATATCAAGACATTGTAAAGGCCACAGATAGGTTTAATTCCAAAAATCTTATTGGCTCGGGATCATTTGGGACAGTTTATAAAGGGAAACTAGACCCTCAAGAAGATGAAGTTGCTATCAAAATATTTAAACTTGATATATATGGGGCACAAAGGAGCTTCGATGTGGAGTGTGAAGCCCTAAGAAACATTCGCCATCGAAATCTTGTCAAAATCATCACTCTCTGCTCTTCAGTGGATCCTAGTGGTGCAGACTTCAAAGCCCTAGTGTTTCAATACATGGCCAATGGGAACTTGGATACGTGGCTGCATCCAAAGGCCCATGAATCTATTAAGAGGAAAACTCTGACTTTTAACCAAAGAATCAATATAGCCTTGGATATAGCATTTGCCTTGGACTATCTTCATAACCAATGTGCATCACAACTAGTACATTGTGATTTGAAGCCAAGCAATATCCTTTTGGACCTTGACATGATTGCGTATGTAAGCGATTTTGGCCTAGCAAGATTTCTAAACATTATGTCATATGCATATGAAGGAAGTTCAAAAAGTTTGAATGGTCTGAAAGGATCTATAGGATACATCCCACCAGGTGAGACGACCATATTCATAATGGCCAACTCATTTTGTTTTTCGTAGAATTATGCCGACCTGACATATATATCCTCTAATTTACTGTATTTATAAATGCAGAGTATGGCATAAGTGAAGCGATATCAACCAATGGTGATGTGTACAGTTTTGGCGTGCTTCTATTAGAAATGATAACAGGCAGTCGTCCTACTGATGAAAAATTCAATGATAGTACAAGCCTTCGGGAACATGTCGCAAGAGCTTTTCCCAACAATACCGATGAGATTGTTGATCCCAGGATGCTACAAGGTGAAATCAGCATAACAACAGTGATGCAGAAGTGCATCATTCCGTTGGTAAGAATAAGTCTCTGTTGTTCAGCAGCATCTCCTAAGGACCGATGGGAAATGGGGCAAGTTTCTGCTGAAATTCTTAAGATCAAGCATATATACTCAAGCATACATGAGACAAAGCATCAGCAAAATGGTTTTTAGTGCTCTGTTTGAATTGCAGTGGTTGTGTCCCGAGCTACCTTTTCCATTTCCATTGTGATTTGAAGCCTAGTAATATCTTTTGGACCTTGACATGATTGCGTATGTCAGCGATTTTGGCTTAGCAAGATTTCTAAACATTATGTCAAATGCATATGAAGTTCAAAAATTATGGCTAGCCGAAAGGATCCATAGGATACATCCCACCAGGTGAGACGACCACATTCATAATAGCCAGCTCTTTCTATTCTTCATAGAATTCTGGAGAAAATACATATATATCCTCTAAATTTATTGTATTTATAAATGCAGAGTATGGCATAAGTGAAGTGATATCAACCAACGGTGATGTCTACAGTTTCGGAATGCTTCTATTAGAAATGATAACAGAGAGTAGTCCTACCGATAAAAAATTCAATGATGGTACAATCCTTCGTGAACATGTTGCAGGAGCTTTTCCCGATAATACCTATGAGATTGTTGATCCCAGGGTGAAATCAACAGAACAACAGTGATGCAGAAGTGCATCATTCCGTTGGTCAGAAAGAATAGGTCTCTGCTGCTCAGCAGCATCTCCTAAGGACCGATGGGAAATGGGACAAGTTTCTGCTGAAATCCTTAAGATCAAGCATATGTACTCAAGCATATATGACACAAAGCATCAGCAAAATAGTTTCTAGTGCTCTATTTAAATCACATTGGTTTTGTCCCGAGCTACCTTTTCCATTTCCATTTTCATTTTGTAAGTTTATTCTTGTGCATCAATTAAAGTTTTAGGAAGAGCTCCTGTCAAGCCCATAAAAAAACTAATCGAATATTACTATGAGCTCAACCGATTTGCACAACTAGTTTCCTGACTAGATATATGCACAAGCTGGATTTGGGTTGGATTGCAAAACCTCAAGTTCTAACATGGCCACCCCAACACAAATCGCAAAAATCATCCCAATGAAAGGAAAACATGAGGGGGGCACTGAGGCACACCCGGATCAATCTCACACCGTCTAATTCGCACAAATCAAAAAAAGATGATAGATCAAGCAGGTAGAATAGATATCATACAAAGCGGATAGGGCCATAGGGGCGCACCTCCTAGCTGTTCCTGTACCTGCTACTCTCGGATCTCCTAGCTGCCGTGCGGCCGCTCCCTCCCGAGCGCCGCCGCCACACGGGACATCGCCGGCTCGCCGCCGTTGTAGCCGCATCTGCAGCGGAGGGCCCCGGCCTACTACACCAGCCGCCATGTGCTCACCGTTCAACATTGGTTGCGGCGGAGATGATCACTGGCCGCGAGTGCCCGCGAGCGTGCGTCACTGCTGATGCCTTGCTGGCAAGGGGATGGGCCTGCCTGCCGCCGGCGTGTGGTGCGTGGTCGCCGAGGCGGCGGCGGCGGCGGCGTCGTCGGCTGCCGCGCCGCACGAGCTGGCCGCTGGTTCGGCTCTATCTGGGCTTGTGGGCTTGGTCCCTCTGGTTATGGTTGGGCTATGAATTATGTGGGCTATTATTACCAAGGGGAAAATGTGGATGGGCCGGGTGTCTCTTCGACCCACCTTACCTGTGCATGTCGGGCTTAAATTCCCCAATCATTGTGCCATACTCTGCGCAAAATTCATGCCAACACTAGCAAAGTGGAAATCCTCTTTTTCTGGTAAGAAACATGGTAATGGTACATACAAATACATAGACATTCACAAATACGTATACACTCGTCACTATAATATACACATACAAACTCTATCACTAATAAACACCTTTAAAGATTAAGCCAGCATATCTTAAAATTGACGAAGTCAACGGAACCATCTTGTTGTTGATTGGTACATTGCCTATAACTGAAAAAATATTAGTTGTAAATATGAGTACCGTGTCAAATCTGGTATTTAAACCTAGTTGAACTACTCTCACTTCTCGATCTTTTTATAATAGAATTAATTCGGATTTTGCTCCAACGAAGTGACGGTCGATTTTTACATGGTTCGAGTGTCTAATGACTACGAATTACAAAATTACATGTATCGATTAAAACAAAAGGACTACTTAAAAGAACACCATAAAATAGATAACACCATCTATATGTGTGATCAAAATGCACATAAAATTGTTACTTTCAAAGGCTTATAAATTATACATAGTCCTTGCCTTTCTCAAAGCAGAAAAGTAGAATCTTCAAAACCAACTGATGAACCTTTATTGATCAGGTCCTGCTCTCATCACCGTTAGCGACTAGCATCAAACCAAAGCGAAAGGAACGTCAAAGATTAGCTATGATGCAAAAAGCCATTCATCTAAAACTTAGCACCATCAAGCGAACACAACCTGACCAAGACAAAACAGCATAAATGAACCTCCAATACATCGCCTTCAAGAAGGTTACGGTCCTAAAATGTCACCATCACTAGGTTTTCACCAAAAAAAACTACCTTATGGAATGAACGATGGAAGGGGTATTAACACAAGTGACGACATAAGCATTGCGACATCTGTGAGGCACCCACGGGTGTCATCAATGTCTTTCTTCAGTGATTTGGATAGCGTAGCCACGCCGCCACCCACCACACAGGTTCCTGTTCTATGCCAACCTCTATGGCCTTTTGTCGACGTTGTGGGTTAGACATGGGAGGCCGACTGCCACAAGCCTTCACCAAGGGCACTGGCCGCACCTAGCCTAATGACATGCACTGTCAGTGTGAATGATCGCTTGTCCTCAGCCACCGAACACCATCCTCCTATGGTCTTCACCCACACCGACAATGAGTTAGCAGCCGTGGACCATAGTGGAAAAACCCGGACCGGTCGATCTCTTGGTTCACCGGTCCGATGGTCTAACTGGTGACCCGGCGATTGAACCGTGGTTTAATAAATATATGTCAGATATATGTTTTAATGATACCACAACAGGTCAGATGGCAAGATGGCTACTGGAGTTGGCTTTAAAACCCAAGGACGTGGGTTCGAATCCCACCCGTGCACCTTTCTAGGAAATTTTGCAAAAAGAAGCAAGGTATAGTAGGCCTATGAAGCGAAGTGGGCCTTTGTATGGCCCATTTATATACTGACTATGTTAGCCCGGTCTGACCCGGAGGCGGTTTATTGATCGGTTTACCTTAAAACCAGCCGGTTTAAGCGGTCCAACGCGGTTCAATTGCATGGCCGGTCTGTCCGTCCGACCGAACCGTGGCAGGCACTGGTTCCGTTTTTTCCGATTGAACCGCCGGTCCGGGCCGGTTTTTTTCCACTAGGCCGTGCTTGCCTTATCAAGAGCGCCTCCACGGCCTCCTCCGGACAGATCCATTGCCATCGTTGTGCCACGTCGCTTGTGCGTTGCCCTGCACGCTAGTTCCCACTGCCCCTGCCGAGGCACCGGCTAGAATGCTAGATCCCACGCAGAATCTTAGATCTAGCGGTGAAATGACAGATCCAGATACAGCGGCGCCACGATCCCACGCGGACATCGTCGCGCCACTCACGCTGCTTGTGCCCCGACGCCACTGCACTGTTTTTATGTGTTGCCTTGTCACAGTGAAGCTGTGTGGAGCGATGCCCTCGTCGCCACCATCCTAGCTTGTTGCACACCAGCGTCTTGCTCTGCAGTGGCGAGGCGAGAGACCATGGTGTATGAACGAAGGAAAGAATTGCCAGCTTGCTTATGTTTCACAACACCCTTTAAAATTTTAATTATCAATAAATTTTAATTATTTATATGAAAAACTTTATGCGTTGATTCATCTTGGAAGTTACTTTAATATTAATAGGAAGTTATTACATTTTATAAATTAATAAATAAAATGCCATATACTTTTGTAACCGGATGTACTTCGCCAACTCGGGCTTCGGGCCGGGTCGGGCTTTGGCCTAAAAACTCGAGGCCCGAGCCCGGCCCGGCTCGA
>CM002484.1:14896857-14911101 GCA_000325765.3 Leersia perrieri
GAAGGAGGAAAAAAGAGAAAGAAAACACTTTTGCAATTAAAGTAATTGGTGAGATGCTCTTTCGTTAAATAAAAATACTTCCAAGGCTCAAATAATTCCCAGATAAACCTAGAAAATACTTGAGACTCCAAAGTATTTAATAAAATTTTATCTTGCCCACTTTCAAGTTGAAACTTTTCCATAAATTTTAACCTAGCCTCTTTAGAATTTTTAAACTTATTCTAGAAAATACACTGATTTATTAATTGTTTGTTTTTCTGGGTCATGACAGGGTGTCTCCACAGAAGAGATTAGAATGCAGGATGTGGATTTATAAGCAAATACCAGAAAACACAAGGGTTTTGTTGCAAAATCGCATTCCCCTACGGGGAGAGCGCGGGCACGCTTCGCTTCCGCACGGGGCCACGGCATGCAAAATTCGGAGAGAGCTCCATTCCCAGGCTCTTTACATATCTGTGATGCGTGCTCCAGAGTGGTAGGTACCCCAAAATACAATGTATTCACATTGGTACCGCTACTCTCTAGGAGTATGTATTTGCCACGGTGGCGCAGTCATTGTCCTGCGGATTTGGCTTTAGCTGAACCAATATTTCAAATTATAAGGGATATTTTAGTCTCTTCATCTCTTGTCTATATCTGTTAGCATCTATATAAATCTAGACGCATATATAAAATATATTATATTAAGATATGTGTTAATCTATTTAAAAACTTAAACGCCTTACAATGTGAAGTAAAAGAAGTAGAATGCGGGGTGTCGTGGGGTAGAGATGGACGGTGGTGTACAATGCCTTTGTGAAGACATGAGTAGCACGCGCACTTTGCAGAGGTAAAAGAGTTTGGAAATTAAAGAAGAGGTGATGAAGAGAGACGAAAATGCACCCAGATGAGTCATGACATACATTGGTGGCCGATAAGCGACGGCTTGAGCTACACTGCTCGAAAGCTATTATTATTATGTTATAAAATCAATCCCAAAGTCTATATGATAGCTAAATGCAAAAGAAAGACCACATGTATTTGTTAACAAGGATCAGCCGATGCCTGTAGCTCTACTCCTTGATCTATCATAATTACAATATATTTAGGTCTTAACAACTTAAGGTCAGTCGGCAATGCCATTGATAATTGCTCTCTTGCCTACCTATACTACTATCGCCATACAATTATAACAGACGTTCCTTACTACTAATAAGAGAGAGAGCATAAGATAGAGCCGGACTCCTGTAGTATCCTAACGCCTAATACAACTCCAATTCCTAATATATAATTAATTTGTACACATATTTTACATAAACTCTGACAGAACAACATTTCTAAGATAATTATATGGTGACAGTAGCATGTGTACGGACAAATATGCTCGATCGGGAAGCAGTGCCGGTAATCAATGTCCTGAGGATTTGGCTTTAGCTGATCATGTTTAGCTAGCGCCTTTTGTATTAATACTTCAGTGGCAATTGAACACCCCACTCACATATTCGTGAATCGTGAGGGTGCATGTCTAGCTCGATCCTAACTAAAGAGTACGTAAAATTTATTATCTTTGTATTAATACTTGAGAGGCAATGCAACTTGTACACCAAATAAACTTACTTCGACTGATCCAGAATTCCAGATCCAGAGCATTCAATTTTAAACTTTATTTACTTTATATAAGCACATATGGGTTTAGGCATGTCAGTCCTGCATGCACCAGCTAATCACGTGTTCATTTACCAGAAGGGATGAAGGCGCGCGTCAGGCGTGCGTTTAAATTTGGTTAATTAATTAGTACTGGTAGAGAATATAGTATGATGTCCTACAACACAGGTCAAGTCGTCAAGATTTGCTTACTTGCAAGGATATAAATATAGGAACTGACAATTATTCTATATGCAAAGAAAAATATCTGGTTTCAACGCACACCCGCCTTGCAAGGATGGCTTGGCAGGTAGCCATGCAACTCTTGCCACTTCGTATTATACAACCTTCAACAGTTTGGCAGTGTACGTACTGTTAGATTTAATTGGTTAAACTTTTATTTAAATTAATTTAATCAAATAAATTTTAAGGTTCATAATGCCAGAAGTTACAATGTTTTTATTCTTTATGAGAGCTACAATGTTTTTATTCTTCATGGGTTATCAATTTACAGTTAAAACCATTTGTGAGAATTAATCTATAGATTAATTGAGAAATGGTAAAAACTTTAAATTGATGGGGAGTTGATGGTGATATAACGATGGATGGCTAATTAATGGTGATCGATGAAAAATATTGAGCCTCTTCACCTTTTCCATGAGTCACTTCATATTCACTTTCTCCTATATAAAAGAAGAACGATTCCCATCTCCCATGAGATAGAAAGATAAACAATATATGCTTTTGTGTTGTGTTTCTTCATCCTCGGTTCCAAGTATTTGCTCGCACAAATTCTTGGAACGAGTAGGCCTTCGAAACTAACGTTCCGTCACGAGTACTTGCATGGGTAGACGAGTGATATAGTTTTTGGGGAGCGCTTCCGCGTGACTGATCGAGGCATTGGCAATGAACACGGAGAACGACAACAGCAACGGAGATGGAGGCAATGGCGGCAATGGCGTTGGTGATGGACTAGGAGGCAATGGAGGCAACCATGGCGGATCAAGTGGATCGATTACTTCCTTTGCATCTGGGTATGAGTTCATCCTCGTATTTTTGATGAACTTTGTTGGCATCATCGTTTTCATTCGGATGATGCATGTGTTAATTGCTACACATGATCATTTACTATTTCTTGAGTTCATGATATTGCTAAAATTCGTAATAAATCTCTAGATTGAATTATATGAAAAATTGACTAAATTTTCAACAATCAAAAAGTTATATAGGTCATTTTTGGTAGTTGTCTTTGCTGCATCATTACATCCACCTTTATTTGATGGTTCTAATTACAAGTATTGGAAAACTCGGGTTGTGTTATGGTTGACTGCCATGCAATACTTCTTTATTGCACAAGGCAAACCAACCGAAAGGATTAAGAGAAAATCAGTGGACATGTATAGAATTTTCTCTATAAATAACGGAACCTAAAAGACCTATAAAATGTTGTGCACTTGGCAGCCCAGAACTCTCTGTTACTTATTCTGTTTTAGTTTTGTGTTTTGAGTTTATTCAGCTTCTTCAGATATTGTAGCTGTCCAAAAACATTTAATTAACCATGAACGACAGAGATCAGAGTGTGATGGAGGGCTGATTTGCAACAAGCGGTATCAGATCGATCTTTTCCTTAAATCCCAATACTTTTCTTTCTATCGAATTTATTTAATTTTTATGTGGATTTAACATTCTTCTAAAATCTAGTCTTTTCAGATGACGTGAATATAAATACTTTCTCAGCGTGATTCTGATTTTTTCCTAGATACGCCTCCTTTGGAGAGGAATTTCACACTAATTTAGCAAATTTCTGTATTGCGTTCCAAAGGAGCTATCGTGGTTCTTGTTTTATTTCTTGAGTTTGGCCATACGAGAAACCAGCTAAGCTAAGGTGCTACCTTGGGCCATGGATCACCCCTGGATTTGGCCTAAGGGTATATAACTATAGTGGATGCATGTGTCGCCTCACATCATTTGCATATGGATCATCTTTGCTCTAGATGGACCACCTTTGTTCTAAATTGTAGATACGCTAACACACGCGGTAATGATATGAAAGACTTGTCACAATACTCCGTATAGAATATCCATATTATTGTGTATACGATTACCATATTTCTCATAGACCTATTCACCAAAGAAGAGAGGCCCACCGATAGATATGATTTAGGAAAAGACAGGAAAACCTACTATATTCGAAGATACAGTTTGATAGTTTTGACGTTGTTCATTACATATTCAGCCATATTTCCTACTCGCAGTCCATGAGTCTGACTAGATCACGTTGAGCCATAAGGGTACAAATTCAAAGGACCCTGAGGGCTATAGGGACAAATTCAATCAAGTCCGAAGGCAACCAATCAGCCGTAGATGTCGAACAGCTACGGAAGCGTTTCATCGACAACCTCCAATACTCGATTAGCCCTACATATAAACACATAACTAAATAAGTCATATATTTGTCAAATTGAATTAGATTAGCCTTCTGCTATCGCTCATTATACACGACGGCAAGCCTTATCTATCGATAAAGCAAAACCGACCATGACCAATAGAAGTAGTGCTATTACCCTGCCAGAGGCATGAACCTGTATAAAATTTGTCTCTCCTCTGTTTTTTTCGGAGTCGTGTAGGTTTTGGTATCAGCAGGTCCCCCGTTATACGAATCTTGTGTTCGATATTTATCACTAATCTATAGGACTAGTCTTGACCAAGAGTTTCTCGACTAACATGCAATCTTATGTCGCTGGCTTACAGGAGTTTCTATAATCCTTTGTCGAGCCTATTGCAAGATACTTTTTTATGTCACTGGGAACTCCCATGCTACCGAATAAAAAACATTCGAAAAGTTATAAATGTTTTTTTAGAAGTACAACACTATGGCATGTACCACCACAAAGAAAGTCAACTCAAAATATGACCTACACAAGGAGGAAAAAAAAGACAAATCTCAGGAGAATAGTTATGTGACATGTTTGAACACATATTTGTCTTTTTTTGTTTCTGCTTGTATTTTGAGTTGAATTTTTGTGTGATGGTTCATGCCATAGTGTTGTACATCTCAAAAAATTTTCATATGTTTTTTATTTGGTAGCATAGGAGTATGCTACTGTAGCATAGCACCCGATATCTTCTCTTAATCTGTTGGCCCACAGAATATATGGGTTGCCTGATCACTCCATTTACACCCCGGTGACTTTATAAGCCAAAACCATATGATTAAAGCAATGAAAGGGTAATTCAGGACGAGACTTTTTTTTTCATTTAGCGCTAATTGTACCATGGCTAAATGGTAAAAGCGAGAAAACAAGTTCACAAAATTCAAAAATTTGCTAGGACTTAGGTGAGGCCAGAACAATTTGAGAAAGCTGCAAAAGGGCTCCGCCAATCTTTCATTTGGATAGACACCGGATAAGTCATGTTTGCCTCCTGATGAATGATGCATGGCTACCTCATGGCTGTTTACAACCAGGAATTTGTGGTGTGTTCCGGAGCAGATTAATATTTAGAGCTTGGAGCATCCTTGCAAAGCAACTGGGAGAAGAACCGATCGCACATGAGTGAGAAATAAACAACTAAACATAAATTACATGCATGCAAGAGCGTTCGTTACCTCGAGCCCCATCATGAGGACCAGGAGGAGGGCATCCAGGATCCTTAATAGCATGACCAGGAGGAGGGTTACCAGCATCAGTAATCCCCCCATGTCGAGCCCCGTGAGGACCAGGAGGAGGGTTACCAGGATCCTTAACTGAACCATGTCGGCTTGGATCACCACCGGCCGGCGGCGTAACTGGCAGCCAAAGAGGAAGAAGCAATCATGTTTTAATTTCTTATTTAATTAGTAATAAATTGGTTTCAAAATATACGTTTTTCTGGTATATTTACACAAACTAAGGATAGATCATTAAATGAGAGATGATGTTGATTAGTTAAGATAAAGTGAATTTAAAATAAAACTAGTTTCGATTGACCGAGGTTTGTTGTATTGTTATTGCCAGAAGTTACTATAGACAAGCAAAGCAAGCCTTACCAGGTGATACGGAAACCACGGCATGGATTGTCAATTCAATGCGGAACCGCGTGGGTGCTTGACCGAGGGTTGCGCCTGCAAAGCCATAGAACCAGCTACCTGATTACCTCACCCGTTTCAAAATACAGCAAACTAGCAGTACTATCTTCGTTCCATAATATAAGGCACATACGCTTTTAAGATTCAACTCTTCAAGCAGCAATTAGACTATTGTTATTTAAACTTTATTTGATAAAAATAACATCATTGAAATGACATTTAAATCTACTTTCATATGACTATAATTTTATAAAAAAAATATTATAATATATGAGATATTAAATGTTAAAATTAGTTTTAAAGACTGTGCCAAGTTTAACCGTGCCTTATATTATGGAACAAAGGGAGAGTAAATTCACTTGTAAGTTCTAAAATATGATAACCTCGTACTAGATTTGACACCAACTAGTTAACTTTGATATCATCTAAGTCTACAAATTAAGGTAGGTGATGTCAAATTCAGTAGATGTTACTATAGTTTAGAACAAAGGAAGTAGCATATGCATCAAAATGCATAGAACGACAGAAAAAAAACACCTGGAGCGGCTGGAGGCTTGACGGCGCCTGCCGCAGCAGCAGTAGATTCATCACCATCTGCCGGAGGGGGGATGCTGCCTCCAGCAACGGCGGCCGGAATGGCCGCTACGGTGCTGGTAATGGGAGCCATCTTACTCCCTTTGTTTTTACCTTTGGCAGCCAATTAGCTTTACTGTACTAGAGCACATAGATGATAGATGACAGATCATTCAACTTCTTTTGTGGCTATTTATATATGGGCTTCATATATTAGTCAGAATCCATGACGAAGAGTACTATTGTAGGGGCGTGCGTTTACACCAGGAATAAACTGTGGCAAGTGGCAAGTAGACTTCCAAGTTCAGAGAGAAACTCAGTGGAGAAAAAGAAATGTGTCATAGACTTCAACCTTCGGAGTCAAAAACTCAGTGGAGAAGAGAAATGTGTCATTGACTTCAAACTGGACTTCAAACTTCGGAGTCAGAAACTCGGTGGAGGAAAAAATGTACCATAGACGTCAAACTGTGGTACTTCAAAGCGTGGCAAGTACACTTCCAAGTTAAGAGAGATAAACTCTGTGGAGAAAAGAAATTAATTGGCATACTCGCTCCAGTTCTATAATTCTAAATATTATAACTTTTAAAATATTTAGTTTAAAAACTTAAAAACCATATGCATAGATTAGCCTTAAAAAACACTTTCGTAAAAATATAATTTTCTTAAGATATACATTTATATCTAATTAAAAGCAATGATCAAAGTTATATTTTAAAGTCATTACCTAACATGTTAAGAATATTGGACTAGAGGGACTTCAAATTTATGAGTCAGAAACTCCATGGAGGAAGAAATGGTATGTCAAAGAGGTACCGCAAGGCGCATGCCCTGCAGTCAACTATATCAAGTGCTTTGCTTGTGCGTAAGCCTAAGAACCAAAATTTCAGATTTCATGGCGTCACCAGACTGATATGTCAAGACTCACGAACTAAGCTAAATGAGCATGCATTCATGCGCGCGCGCGCGTGTGTTTTGAATTAGAATGTAAGCTTCAGAGGAAGGTAGATATGCTTTCAGATACAAGGTTTTCCTCGCTACTATGCTTCAGATTATCTTTTATTTTTATCATGAACGAGGCCGTGAGAGCAGAGGGAGAGGTGGCAGTGATTGGCAGAGGAGCGGAGAGGGAGAGGAAAGCTAATCCTCTACAGTATTGCAGAGTGACTTCCCTCACTGACATGTGGGCCTGGAAGATATTGGCCCACATGTCAGTGGGACAAGTCCCTCTGCAATACTGCAGAGGAACACGTTTCGAGGGAGGGAGAGTGGAGAAGTAGCCTGAACAAATGGCTTAGACTGGTTGGCTTGACCAAATTTACTACCATTTCCATTTCATAGATAGAATGTACTCCCCCAGTCTGATAATAATAGTTGTTTTAGACAAGTGTATGGATACATATAAAATTATTTATAGCCAAAATTTTAAAATTTTAACTTTATTCTTGTCCAATATGATAAGTATTACTGATGGTGATATAAATAAGCCAGCACTGATGAAGATGAAAACACTTGGTCTGATGGTTCTGTCCTGGTGAATGCAATTTGCATTTTCTTTTAGTCAAATGCAATTTGCATTGGCAAGCGCATTGTATTCATCTCGTATGCATAAATGCACATTTGTCACTAGAAGTAATATAAGGACGGAGGCGCGCATTCATATTTGGTTCACTACTAGGTCAAGTTTTTCTCTCCTGATTTGTCAAAATAACTAATCAATACATCCATTCTTACGGGTGGGTAGACCTCTCAGACCCTGTTTGGATTCATCAGTTTTTTTTAAGTCCCTGTCACATCGGATATTTGGACACTGATAAAAGTATTAAATATAGACTATTAATAAAACCCACCCCATATTTTGGACTATTTCGTGAGACGAATCTATTGAGCCTAATTAGTCCATAATTAGCGAATGTAATGCTACAGTAAACATTTACTAATCGTGGATTAATTAGGCTTAAAAAATCGTCCCGCGAAATACCTTTATTTATGCAATTAGTTTTATTATCAGTCTATATTTAATACTCCTAATTGACATGCAAACATCCGATGTGACACGAACTAAAAAAAAAGTTCTTAAACCCAAACAACCCCTCAGTCTGTACTGAAGTGTGAACTGTGAAGTTAAAAAAAAGAGAGGTTCAGACGAGTAATGAAACGCCCAATACATGTGAGAATAAAAAAAAAAGCCCTCTTTTGTCTACGTACATTGGACAATTAAGGCCGATGAACAATTCAATTTGCATCGTTTTATTTTGATAACAGATATTCAGAGAATGCGCGCGCACAAATATCATTCGCACACACACCGCAGATACTTGTGACTGCACTTTTTTTGATACACACGAGAAAAAAAAAGCCCAATTGCATATCCCTAATCTCACCATTTTTTTATATGGTTACAACTCACTACAGAAATAAGTACTAAAGCTTACTTGAGATTGTACTACATAAGACATACACATTGAATATACAGTCAGGAATAATAATTTCAACCAAGGGGAGCAATTGCAAGCAAAAGTTTATTCATTACTTTATTAGTACTAGTGCTATGATACATACATATGAATATACAGTTGGGATTAATATAATTAATTTCATCAAAGGGAGTAATTGATAACAACATTTTAGTCTTTACTTTATTAATACTAGTGATATAAGACAGAAATTACAAGAACATCTAGTTAGGACGCACACCAATTCAGCAACTACGACGTACAGCTCAATTGCAAGGTTTACAATGGCAACTGTTGCCACTTCATATTGTACAAAAGCTTCAACGACTACGACCCCCAAAACTTCCAAGTAATTAAACCAGTAATAAAATAAATAAATGGTGGTTGGTACCACTAGCTAGTCAATAGGTTGAATGAAAGCCAACAGACATTGAATTACAACGGCGTGTATTCCTGGATCATCAAAGTTCCCACCGAATCATGGATTAGTAGACTAGGGTGTCTGGAGCCATAGATGGTATTTATGTATCACAGTACAGCTACTGTAAAGCAAAGTTCATATCCATAGAAGCTTAGCCGCACAGAAGTAATGACATATTTGGGAGTCCTGTCTTCAGGCTGCCTTGTTTGGCTTTGTCTATCCATTACCTTTCCTAGTCTACCATTTGCCATCAGTGATGAATATGAAAATGATCTTCAAGCTCTCCTTTGCTTCAAGTCCCAGCTCTCAGGCCCAACAGGAGTACTAACTTCATGGAGCAATGCAACCATGGTATTTTGCAGTTGGCATGGGATAACTTGCAGCTCACGATCTCCCCGCCGCGTCACTGCAATAGACTTGACATCCGAAGGCATCTCTGGCTCCATATCACCTTGCATTGCCAATCTCACCTCTCTTACAAAGCTGCAACTATCAAACAATAGCTTCCATGGCAGCATACCGTCTGAGCTTGGTCTACTGAGCCAACTCAACAACCTCAACCTCAGCATGAACTCACTAGAAGGTAACATCCCCTCTGAACTTTCTTCATGTTCCCAACTTGAACTCCTAGATTTGTCGAGCAATTCCATCCAAGGCGAAATCCCAGCTAGCCTAAGTCAATGCAGTCATCTTAAAGAGATTAACCTCAGCAAGAACAAGCTTCAAGGGAGGATACCTTCTACTTTTGTGAACCTTCATAAGCTGCAAATAGTTGTTCTCGCTAGCAACAGACTCACTGGTGACATACCAACGTCTTTAGGAAGTAGCCTTTTGCTCAAATATGTTGATCTCGAGAGCAATGTTCTCACCGGGGGCATCCCAGAATCCTTGGTGAATAGTTCATCTCTTCAAGTACTTGTCCTAACAAGAAATACCCTTAGCGGAGAAATCCCAAAGGCATTATTCAACTCCTCATCTCTTATTGCTATTTACCTCAATGAGAATAACTTTGTTGGTTCTATACAACCTGTTACTGCCACCTCTCTCCCATTGAAATATCTTTATTTAGGGGGCAACAAATTATCAGGAACAGTACCTTCCTCATTAGGAAATCTTTCTTCCCTGCTTGATCTAAGCCTTACACGAAATAATTTAATCGGGACCATCCCAGATAGTTTAGGTCATATTCCAACACTAAGTTTACTGAACTTGAATGCAAACAACTTATCTGGTGATGTTCCATCATCTATCTTAAACTTGTCATCCCTGAAAACTATTGCCATGGCAAATAATTCACTTACTGGCGAATTACCATCGAACTTAGGTTACACACTTCCAAATATTGAAACATTGATTCTGTCCAACAATAGGTTCACAGGCTCAATCCCACCTACTCTTCTGAACGCTTCCCAGCTGAGTGTGCTTCAGTTGAGCAACGATAGCCTTTCTGGAGTTTTTCCATTCTTTGGATCATTGGCAAATTTAGAGGAACTTGATTTGTCATACAACAAGCTAGAAGCAACTGACTGGAGCTTCATTTCTTCACTATCAAATTGCACCAAATTGACTGAACTATTGATAGATGGGAACAATCTCAAAGGTAAACTGCCTCACTCCATTGGCAATCTTTCCAGTAATCTTGAGTCGTTGTGCCTAAGAGACAACAACATTAATGGGCATATACCACCAGAGATAGGCAATCTAAAGAGCTTGGAAAGGCTGGAATTGGATTACAATATTTTTACTGGTAATATACCCCCAGCAATTGGAAATTTGCATAGCCTGGTCGTTCTATCCTTGGCCCAAAACAAGCTATCTGGTGCAATCCCTGATACAATAGGCAACCTTGTTAAGCTGACTGACCTAAAGTTGGATGGCAATAACTTTAGCGGAGAAATACCTGCGACTCTAGAGCATTGTAGTCAATTAAACATACTCAACCTTGCCCACAACTCACTAGATGGGAGAATACCAAATCTAATCTTCAAAATTTCTTCCCTTTCCCAAGAGTTGGACCTGTCACACAATTACCTGTTTGGACGAATACCTGAGGAAGTTGGAAATCTCATTAATCTCAAAAAACTCAGCATATCAAATAACAGGTTGTCTGGCAACATCCCACCCACTCTTGGCCAGTGTGTTGTTCTGGAGTCTCTTGAGATGCAAAACAACTTATTTGTAGGAAGCATACCAAAATCTTTTGAGAGCTTGGTAGGCATCCAGAAGATGGATATTTCGCAGAACAACTTGTCCGGAAGAATACCAGAATTTCTTGGAAACTTCAGTTTACTATATGATCTGAATTTATCATTCAACAGTTTTGATGGAGAAATTCCCGCTGGCGGTATTTTTCATAATGCTAGTGCAGTATCAATGGAAGGGAATAATGGCTTGTGTGCACGAACATCAATAGAAGGTATACCTCTTTGCACAGCACAAGTTCACATGAAAAGGAACACGTCTTTGGTTCTAGTCCTAGGGATAGCAATACCAATTATTTCTATTGCTATCATTTCTTTAAGCTTTATAGTACTTCTTTGGAGGAAGAGAATACAGGTAAAGCCAAATATGCAACAATGTAATGAACAAAAGTGGAAGAATATAACATATGAAGACATTGCCAAGGCCACAAATATGTTTTCTTCATGTAATTTAATTGGCTCAGGATCGTTTGCAGTGGTTTATAAGGGTAAGTTATGTCCTCATGAAGGTGAAGTTGCAATCAAGATTTTCAACCTTGGTACAAATGGAGCACATAAGAGCTTCATTGCAGAGTGTGAAACATTAAGAAATGTTCGCCATCGAAATCTTGTGAAAATAATGACTTTATGTTCTTCAGTGGATGCCACTGGGGCAGACTTCAAAGCCCTAGTGTTCCAATACATGCCAAATGGGAATCTACATACGTGGCTACATCCAAAGGTCCATGAACTTAGTCAAAGAAAGGTTCTAACTATTAGACAAAGAGTTAATATAGCCTTGGATGTGGCATTTGCTTTAGATTATGTTCATAACCAATGTGCAACTCCACTAATACATTGTGACTTAAAGCCAAGTAATATTCTTTTGGATCAAGACATGGTTGCATGTGTCAGTGACTTTGGCCTAGCAAAGTTTGTAGAAAGTATATTGACAGCAGATGAAGGTACCTCAACAAGTTTGGTTTGCCCAAAAGGATCAATTGGATACATCCCGCCAGGTAGATATAGCCTGCTAAAATTTTTTGCTTTGTTTGTTCTTTATATATAAAAAGAAAGAGCATATCCCAGTCTACAGTTTTATTTATAATATTTGTAAATCTAATGCAGAGTACGGCATGAGCAAAGATATCTCAACCAAGGGTGATGTCTACAGTTTTGGAATACTTGTGTTAGAGATTATAACAGGGAGCAGCCCAACTGATGAAAAATTTAATGGCAGCACAACCCTGCATGAATTTGTCAGTAGAGGATTTCCCAATAATATCTACAAGATAATTGATCCAAAAATGCTAGAAGATGGTGTTGATGTAACAGACATGATGGAGAAATGTATCATTCCATTGATCAAAATAGGCCTATCTTGTTCTGTACCACTGCCCAAAGAACGACCAGAAATGGGGCAAGTTGCTACCATGATTCTAGAAATCAAACAGGCATGTTAGATCAAACTAAGATTTGGCAAGTTGTGCTTCATGTGTAGAATATCATGTAAATATATTTCTCTGTAAACACAGTATGGTTAATTACATTATTAGAAGCTTGGATGTGAGTCCCTACGACATTTTGAACATTGAATCCTTGTCCAGTTTATGTTGTGTGACTTGTTTCGTGCATTGTATAATCTCTATGAGAAAAAAAAAAGACTCGTTTGGGATGGGAGCTCACCATTTTCTCTTCTGATTTTGCCGGCGCCGGTGACTACTGGACGCTTCCATCGGAATACTGATGACGAATTCGAGATCTGGCGGCTGTGACCTTCCATCGGTGAGCCATCCTTCTAGGTTTCGCGGCAGCCGCGCAAAAAAAAGCTGCAGAGGAAGGGGGTAAAGTGAGGGGACCGAGTTGAAAGGGAAGGCAGGCACCGCGCCAGCCGCGTCGGTGGAAGCCGGAAGAGTTCGCAGGTGGAGGATACCTCAGGTGCTCGCCGCTGTCGTCTTCTTCCGTCCGCGAGCCATCCTTGGAAGGAGGGGCAGCGGACCATGGCGGTGTACCGGCGGAGGAGCAAGCGATTCAGCGAGGCGTCATTGAAAGGGCGGCGCAGTGGACGCAGGAGCAGATTGATCTAGCCATGGGCCCTAATCCGCTCAAAATAACACAGTCGGCCATGGATTAGAAGGTGAGGAATGGGATGAAGGAAGAAAATGGTTAGATGGGCATAAAAAACAACTTGAAGCACAATCAGTTTTCATCTGCGATTTTGATCTTGTTGCAAGTCCTCACGCCCGAGCTCTCGTATCATTTTTTAGGAATTAATTGCCACGGCTTTCCATCGCTGCCACAATGATTTCTTGGCTCTTATCTTTTTTGGCTAATTGGAACCGTACACTTAAAAATTAGGAAAATTAGATTAGTACCATTAAAAGATTCACTCTTCAGGAAAAATAGCACTGAAAGATTGAGCTTTAGAAAACTAGCATTAAAAGTTTGCTCCGTGATTGTTTTCTACCATTCACGTCAAATTGACGTTAGCTAGCTATTAATAAAAAAAAAAAGAAAAACACACGTGCCCAAAACACACCAGGACACACGCACGATCGCAACAACCAGGGACACGGGCGGAGACTCAGCAGAGACCACGGCTGGCCGGCGGCGTACGTCCCGACGGCGCGTCTCCCCGGAGGCGGCGGTGCCTCCTCGGCTTCTCCTCCATGGTGCGCACCTCTCCCTTAACCCCTTTTCTCTCTTGCTTCTCTCCTTGCGCTCCCGTTTCTTGGTCTGAACCAAAGGTTTTGAGGATTCTGTAGCTCTGAGACGAGGGACTGGGATTTGAGCAGGGATGGATGCTAGCAACGTTCCAGAAGGGTAATGTCTTCCGATCCTCTCAATATTCTTCCAGTTCGTACTTATTTTGCTAGTGTCTACGTATCTACAACTCTACGTTTGTTGCTTGCATCATATTACAGGATT
>CM002484.1:14911201-15032243 GCA_000325765.3 Leersia perrieri
AAGGATGGCTTCTCTCTCTCCAACTAGCCCAGGTGTAACAACTAGAAGAATGACTGCTATCTCTCCTGGAGGAATCAATCGAAGGCTCATCATTGAGTAGATGAATTAGCTAGCTTGCTACTGTCAATTGGGGTCTTTTACTCTTTTCAATCGAAGTTAACGGAGAATTGACGGCAATGGTAAAAACCCACAGCAAACCAACCTTTCAATGCTAGTTTTCTAAAACCCAATCTTTCAGTGCTACTTTTCCAAAGAGTGAATTTTTTAATGGTACTAATCTAATTTTCCCTTAAAAATTTGCCTATTTCAAAAAAAAATCATGTCACCTTCTTTCTTCCTTCTGTATATTTTGTTCCACTGTCTTTCGAGTTCAACACAGCTCCGACCCTCTCTGTTCTCTCAGACTATAATAGGGCTTACAATTCCTCTGTCCCTCTATGAATACTCTGGGCAGCAGTGACAACTGGAGTAGATGAAGCATCATCAAATCTATCAACATTATTTGTCTTCGTCACTGACCTAGCCTTCCTCCTCATCTCGACCAAACTTGTTGCTGATGGTACCAACAAAGAAGACAGACCTTGAGATGGATGACCTAGAGCTGGAGGTGGTCTTTGTTGGTACAAAATCCAACTAGTATGTGCCCGTGAATTCACGAGTGTATTCAAGAGTGTATTCTTTGCCCCCAACAATGGGCAGAGCTTACAGTTTATTATAGGGATACAAAAGGAAATTACATCACTGTCCTAGCTTCGAGATGGACCCAGAGAGGTTGTCCGATGGGCCAGCCTCGGGGTATTTGGCTTTTCTCGGGTGGCAGAAATGGTTGCGCCCATTAATGAGGTAGAGTCGTCTCCCGAGGTCTCCAGCTATTACCCGGTCAAGGGCGTACTCCCCATGGTCTCCAGCTATTACCCAGACGAGGGCGTGCTCCCCAGGTAATAATATGTGCTGCTCTAGCCATGCCACGGTGTCAGAGGTGGTTGGCAAGGCGTAGCGCGCATTTATGTTAGCCCACTATGCTTCTGACCCCTGGAGCACCGGCTTGGTTAGGCCTGATGCCAATAATCCCCCTGGAGCCCTAAACGGCCTCCGGGCCTCTGGATGGCCTCTAGAGCCCTAGGTGCCCCACGAAGGCCAGGATGGCTTTTGGAGCCCTAGGTCGCCTTCAGAGCCCTGGATGTCCCCCAAAGGCCTAGACGTCTTCTGGAGCCCTAAGTGGCCCCCGAAGCCTTGGGTGGCCTCCGAGGCCTTCATCGCCTTTGGTCAATCTCCCGTGGAGGACGGCTTCGGCTGAAGACCCGCTTGTCTAGAAGCACGCTCCGTAACACCCGGAGCCACTCCCCAACAGTAGCCCCCCGGGGGCCTTTATTCGCCTCTCTGATGAAGGGCCACGCATTTACTCCTGGAGAGTGATCGTTGTGCCTCTTCGTATTCCTTCGACTGTCATGTGCCTTCTCATTTAACACGAGTAGCGGACACGTGCCACGCTAGGACTCGTGGAGACTCGATCGGGGCAATTGAGGGCGATGTGCCGGCCTATAAAAATCTGAGCGAATGGCCCAATACCTAACACTTGCCACATCTGCCTTGTTCCCCTTCTTCTTGCTCCATCTGCTTCCTTGCTTCAACTTTCTCATGGCGCACAGCAAGAGCAACCTTTCACACCCACCACGACGGCTCTAGCAGCGGTGGCCTCGGCGCCGATGGCGGCCAAAATGAGCCGCTAGGAGCAGTGCCTTCTGGCAGTGGTTCTGACCGTGATGGAAACAAGATGGGCTACCAGATGAGGTCAGCGCTTGCCGGCGGTGGGGAGGAGGCGTCTCCTCATGCTAGTGCCGGCACCAGAGACGACAGCAGCCTTGTAGGGGACGACGCTAAGGATGCCATGGAAAATGTCATCGCCGCCGGTGATGACGACGAGACCGACGGCGGCTTCGGGGGGCAGCTTTTTGGAGCTATCCGCAAATACCTGGAGCAGTCATGTCTCCTCGTCGTCTCGACCATGATGCAACGTCGTATTGGGCCATTCGCTCAGATTTTTATAGGCCGGCTCATCGCCCAATACCTAACACCATGAGCTTCCCCAGCTTACAGACAACGTCGTCGCCCACTTGGCAATTTATGAGTATGCCATACTGGCCGACGGGCTCTGGGCCTCCGCAAAGCACTTCGCGAGCCTCCATTTCGCCAGCTGCCAACTGAAGCTAGTGATCAACGGCAGAGAGACAAAGACCCTGGCCTTCGCATTCGTCAACTTTGAAATGCGCCTGAGCTTGTTGGAATTGTTCCTGGCTCGGGCCGCAAGCAACCGTTTGGCGACCGGGTGGTTGTAGTGTTGGTTCTAACTCAACGTCGGGGTGCACTCTAGGCTGCATTCCACCAACAAGAAGATCCTCTACCGTTGGCTCCCAAAGGCCGAAGCGAATGGCGAGGGCCTTGATCCACTGCACCAATTGCTCTAGAGGGTAGCGAAGCGGCTCAACATGCAAGACCTGGCGGAGGAATTCGTGATGCTCCGAATTACTCTGCTCCAGGAAGGTTGGGTCCACGAGCTCACTTCCGGAGATAAGAGATGCATGGGTTCCTACATGGGGCCGGTGACCGACACAAGTAAGGCCTCGCCCCGAGTGCAGGCTAGGCAAAGAAGAAATCCCCTTTGTCTGACTTGGCCTTCCTTCTCTTTGAAGCCTCGCTGACGTCGGTCTCCATGGCCATTATGGAGGCCGAGAAGATTCTCAGGAAGCCGGTCCTCAAGGAGAAACACCAACCGGGTGGCAGCCTAGTTCAATTTGTAGCTCCCAGCCCTCCCCTCTTTGAGCGAGGCCAAAGCAGCCGAGGCCTCAAAGGCCGTCGGCAAACGGAAGGCCTCGCGGGGCAGCGGCGAAAGTCGACGCGTCAAGCAGACTAAGGGGGATGAACCACCAATCCAGGTTGTCCCCTCTCCAAGCCATGGCTCTAGGCCAACTACACTCGGAGGCCTCTGTGAACACTGGTGTGGCTGCGGATGTAGTTTCTTCTACCTCCGCCGGCCATGACAGCAATCTGGCTACGGCTCCTGCGGGCTCTGAAGATTTCGGAGAGTTCGTGTGGACGATTGCGCTCCCAGGTAATCCTCTCTCTCATTTTTTAGGTGGTAAGATCTGGCTTGTTGCAGGGAGGGTTCCTAGCTACTCCGGACGTGGAGCAATCTCCGCCACCGACCTCGGCCGCTGCTCATGCTTCTGGCAGCGGAGACAAGACGGGCCTGCAGGCCGGCGTTGCAGCTGTCCCAAAGATCCAAGGGGATGCACCCCACCCGGAGGCTTCTACTTCCCGGGTGGACTTGGGGTCAAGCCCCGCTCCTGCCTCGAGGACACAGGTTGGTGCGATGGCACCGTTCGTCCAAAGCTTTGCCTTCCTTTCGGGGGGCAATAGTCCAAGGCGACTTCCCGGGCTTTATAATCGAGGGTGCTCCGCTCGACTGGGGGCCTCTTGTTGGGGAGAAAGACAGACTGCTGGCTGGGTTGTTAAATTAGGCGGAGTTGTCTGATCTGCTCTAGGTCCTTGGCTGGTAGGTAGGCAAGAGAAAAAAACCAACTCTTTTTTTCCTCTCCTCCCATTTTAACTTGCCTCTTGCTAAGTCATGGTGGTTGGAGCCGCGGCTGTTGAGCGGGGCGGACGGGATGTCGCAGGACTCCACGCGGAGCGGCTCCGCATCCAGGAGCTGCAGGAGAAGGCATTTTTCGTGTTTGCCGAGGCAGAGACCGCCCGGGACACGTCCCGAGTGGCGGTTTCCCGTGCCGACCCCGCCTGCCAGCAAGCGTAGCACGACATTACGGTGGCACGCGTAGAGCTGGCTCGTGAGTGTGAGACGACGAGCAAGCTGTCGAATGAGATTAATGCTCTGAGGGCGACCCTCACCTCCCGTGACGAGGAGGTGCGGGCCTCCCAGGGCTGCTATGACAAGGCCCGGCTCGTTCTACATGAGCTAAACAACTGGGCCATCTCCACCATTCAGGCTCTCGTTCATGCCTTCGGCAGCATCAAGGTGCAAGGCCGCTCTTTGCCCCCGAATGGCAGCACTGTCTCGGAGAAGCTCTAGTGAGGCGAGAAGGCGGCCAAGTTTGTCGCGAAGGCATCGGCCGGCTACGGGACGTGGTGCTCGTGAGCTACTACCCACATGCTGTCCTTGCTTCTCCGGAGGAAGGGCTGCATGCACATTGGTTCCTCCGCACGTGCCGCTCCGGGTGACGTCACCTCGTTGCTCACCGCCAACTCCGGGGTGAGCTCCTTGAGGAAAGACGCCGACGATTTCACCGAAAAGGTCTGGCCTGTGCTTGGGCATGACGTGGCGGTGACGGCAATGGCTTCAGCGACGCAAGGGAAGAAGAAGGATGCCCCGAAGGTCTAGGCCCCCACTTTGTACGCCTAGATTTTTCCTCCCTTTTCTTTTCTCTCTCTCTTTTTTTCTCTGCCCAAGGGCCTTATGTAGCTGGATTGTAGTCCGATCGTAGTTTGTACTTAGGTTACTTTAATGAAAAAACACTGTCTTTGGCTACCTTACGCTCCGCGCTTTCCTTGGTTTGTTCTGCATGCAGGCTCTGACTCAAACCACTACAACAAATATAACCTTCTATGACGAATTTCTCGTGACATCTGATCTTTTCGTTACTATGCCATTCCAATTTATGACGTTTTGTATAGGGTTGTGCTACTTAGTGACGAAAATTGGATGTTCGTCATTAGGATCATCTAAAAATCATCATAAACTAGCCCAATGATACACAGTGACGAATTTTAGGTTGTCATATAGGCAACCATCAAACGTCATGAGGAATTTGTTAGCTCCTAATTTTTAGGGATTAATAAAACTCATTTTTTGTAGAAATGCAAGAACATTAACAAGTGAAGTAAATGTGAGAAATAAATTTTTCAAACTCAAATTACTACTGCAATTATTTTAATAATATATACATGTAGTAATTCACTCTCTTAACTTCTTATTACAATTGTCAAATATAAATAAAAAATTTAATCAACAAAAAGATCATTTCAGCATCAAGTTAAATAGAAACTAATTAAAATTTCTTCCCTTGTCTTTGGGCCATTTTCAGATCCGCTATCTTCCTCCTTCCAATTTGGCCCATAGCCAACTCAGGTCTGCATAGTCTCCTTCTTGGGCCTAATTTTTCCTTGGTCCATCTTCATTCTCTCTATTCTCATACTCCTTCCTAGTTACGAGACCCCAATGAAAGTCTGGTTTGTCGATTCTCAAAAAAAAAAAATGTCTGGTTTGCCTCCCTCTTCTTGTGACAGCAACCCAAGCCCAGCAGCAATGCCTCGCAGCTCGCCCGCGAGCCACGCGTTTGAGCAGCCTGCAACTCCCTCCCGCGAGAGGCCCAACAGCAATATCTACTATTTTATTTTATTGTACCATTGTAAAGTAACCCATAAAAATAATTATCTTATATACATTAATATATTTTTCATATGTAATAGGTTAGGTATGAGTTGTCTTGTAGAAGTTTTAAGAACTTTGGAGCTGATTTACTATTTTCTATATGTTATTTGAATTTCTACATAGTTATCGACATTAATTCAAAATTGAATTATGTGTGCATCAAATAAGATACCAAAAATTGTAGAAAAATAATATTTAGGCTCATGTGTTCTATTATAGTTTATGTCATAAAGAAATATGAAAAAAATAAATTATCTTCTAGGGACAATTCAAATTTCTATCCCTAGATTAACCTTCGCTCTGGCTCCGGCTTCGACTTCGGTTTTGGCTTCCCCTCTGGCCATTCCGAGCACGACAATGGTTGTAGCCGGAGGGACTAGGGAGGTTGCTCCGAGGGGTGCCTCGTGGACCATAGCCGCCGTGACCACCATGGCCCTGGATGTGGCTGGTCCTTCGTCACCTACGCCCGGAGAAAATCTGTTAGAGGTGTAGGATGGAGTGGCCTCCACCAGCTCCTTCCACTGGGAGACCTCCGACGAGGACTCGAAAGTTTGATGAAGAGGGTTGGTCACTAGCGCTCCGACGAAGACACCTTGGACTTCAGTGCCTTCGACGCCCTTGCCTCAGGCAGCGGTTCTCGGAGTGCGAGGGGACGCTGGGCCCCGGATACCATCCATCACATGGGATCCAGCCCCGTAGTCGCCCTACCAAGCGCTCTACAGGCCGTGGGAGACACGGGGCTTCGCGGGTGTCGCCTGGAGGTGCACGTCGCGGCTCTAGTGGTAGAGGTGGGAGTGTTCCTAATGAGATGGTGCACACTACCGAGGAACGCCATTCTAGCTAGGTCTCCGCAGGCGGCCTCGTTAGGACATCGCCATTTTGTTCTTTTTTTTTCTTTTTTTCCAACGTTAGTACAAAATCCAACCAGTATCTACCCATGTATTCATGAGTGTATTCAAGAGTGTATTCTCTGCCCCTAACAGTGGGCAGAGCTTATATGCTAGGGATACAAAAGGAAATTACATCACTGTCCTGGCTTCTAGACGGACCCAGACTGGCTGTCTGATGGGCCTGCCTCGGGGTATTTGGTCTTTTCCTGGGTGGTAGGAACAGTTGCGCTCATTAAGGAGGCAGAGTCATCTCCCGAGGTCTCCAGCTTTTACCCGGACAAGAGCGTACTTCCAGTGGTCTCAGGCTATTACCCGAACGATGGCGTGCTCCCCAGGTAATAGTATGTGCTTCCCTGCCCATGTCGCAATGTCAGAGGTGGTTAGTGAGGCGTAGCATGCATTTATGTTAGCCCATTACGCTTCTGACCCCCGGAGCACCGACTTGGTTAGGCCTGATGCCAATCATTCCCGGAGCCCTAGGTGCCCTCCGAAGGCCAGGACGGCTTTTGGAGCCCTAGGTGGCCTTCGGAGCCCTGGATGTCCCTCGAAGGCCTAGACGGCTTCCTGAGCCCCGGATGGCCTTCGGAGCCCTGCAAGGCTTCTGGAGCCCTGAGTGGCCCCCAGAGCCCTGGGTGGCCTTCGAGGCCTTTAGCGCCTCTGATCAATCTCCCGTGGAGGATGGCTTCGGCTGGAGCCGCCGCTTGTCTGGAAGCACGCTCTGTAACACCTAGAGCCGCTCCCCCAACATCTCCATAAACTTCCACTTCCCGTAGTTTGGGAGCACAACCGGAGGAATGTCGTCGTCCCCCTCATCACCACACAGTGCTTCAGTGACTCCTCCCACCTCACTGCTGCCACATGCATTCAATGACAAACACCATTACGCATTAACCCACCGTTCTCCAGCTCTCTTCGGAGACTACGATGCAGTGGCAGATGCAATGTAAGTCTTGGGTATTCCCAGGAATACACAAATTTTTTGGGGAATAATTTTCTATAGATAGGTATAGTACATATATATTCTGTTGGGCCTAAAATTCGTGGCTATCTTGGGTCTTCCTCTGATTTTCTCATTATTGGAGGACTGCCTCTTTCCAGCCATTTGGTCCAGCCCAATAACCCTAAACCCTAGCAGTTGTGACTGATTTTGTACTATTTTATTTGGAATGATTATTTGATAATGGCAATATCCAACCATGAAGTCCTGTGTCCGCCGCTGCTACAATGATATGTATGTACTCTGTTGAACACGCTAACGCTGGCAAAGGTTGTGTCGGCTTCTTGATCCGCGTCGCAAGGGGCTCGCACCTGTGTGGTCGTTTGCACTTGACGGTGAGAGGCACCTCTCTCAGTGGTAGGCTAAGCAGCAGAGGTTGCAGCCTGACGGCTTCGCTTGTTTCTACGGAGGAGGCGGTGTGGTGGTACATCCTTTGGTTGTAGGAGAATCCTTGGGACATACGTTTGCTACTGCTCCACCAATGGCCGACCACTTGCCTCATGGCTATGAAGATAGAGTGGCGACAGCCCAAAGAGGGGAAGACAAGGTTGGGAGGGGGGGGGTCATTTTTGTCAAATATGTGGAAAACATATATCCTAGTGGCATCACTAATACTACAAACAGGGTTGGGAATGGCAACGCAGCAGGGATGGGGTAGTGGCGTGTTGGGTGAGAGTGCTGTATATTTGCAACTGCTCATGTTGTATATTTTATTGCTCTAGTGAGCAGTGATGGTAGTATCTCACATTCCCTATGACTTCTTGGCTCTCAACTTTACAACTAAAACATAAGTACAAGGATAATATGTACAAACATCCGAGGATGCCATTTTATTTTTGGCTTTGCGCAAACTGCTCCTATTTTCATTATATAGTAGAAACTAATCAACCTGGGGTCAACAAAAGCTCTCTCGACAAACTATCCGCAGGTTTGCAACAACAGCGTAGATTGAATGATGCTATTTGCTGTCCTTGTTAGGGAATGCACGCTTGATTATCAGTATCTCACACAAACTCTTCCCATCTCCCATCGTGCCTTCGGTGATGTCATTGAGCACGAGAGGCCAATTTTAACTAATGGAATGATGCAATTTTGCATAACATGAGTTGCATTGCTCTCGTCATGTAGCAGTACAGGATCCACAATCTCATAGATGTTATTTGGAAATCCTTTGTAAACAAATTCATGCATGGTTGTACCATCATAGAACTTTTCGTCCGTTGGACGATTCCCGGTGATCATTTCTAGTAGGAGCACTCCAAAGCTGTAAATGTCACCCTTTGTAGAGATATCAACACTCACTCCATACTCTGCATCCACATTAATAATTTTGTATAAAAATAAAAGTTAAATACACTAATATGCATGGTTCATATGAAAAAGGATAAAAAGTAATCAAAGATATATTATCTCACCTGGTGCAATATATCCAATGGATCCCTTTAGGCGAGTCAAACTTGCTGAAGTATTATGTTGTGCATTAGTAGATAGAAATTTCGCAAGGCCAAAATCTCCAATACACGCCGTCATGTCAAGATCCAAAAGAACATTACTTGGCTTCAGGTCACAATGTATTATCGGGCATGCACACTGGTTATGAAGACAATCCAAAGCAAGAGCTATATCCAAGGCTATATTAATTCTTTGGATTAATGTTAATGTTCTTCTTAGGCCTTGTTCACCGACTTTGGGATGTAACCACATTTCTAAGCTCCCGTTTGGCATGTATTTGAACACAATAGCCTTAAATTCTGTCCCGGTCGAATCAAATGTAGAACATAGAGTAATAACTTTGACCAAATTCCTGTGGCGGATGTTTTTCAGAGTTCCACATTCTGCATCAAAGCTCTTATTCGCGCCAAATATGTCAAGATTAAAAATCTTGATTGCAACAATATTGTCCTCAAGCTCCAGGTAACCTTTATAAACTGTTCCAAATGATCCTGAACCGATTAGGTTAGCAGAGGAAAACTGATTTGTTGCTTTTGCAATGTCTTGAAATGTTATCTTCCTTGTACTCTGATTAGATTGTACATAATGTGACATCAATAGCTTTCTCCTCCTCCTCCTGAGAATAGTCACAAGACATGACAAAGTAATGAAAGCAACAAAAACAACTGGTATTACTACCTTGAGAACCAATGAATTGTGCTTCCTTTTATGGTTGACAGATATGGGACAAAGAGGGAGAGCTAACTCCGGAACGTTTGTGCAAAGTCTTTCATTTCCTTGGAGTGATAGTATGCTACTATTGCTAAAAGCACCACCAGTTGGAATTGGTCCATCGAAATTGTTGAAAGATATATTAAGAACAAGCAGATTACTCAAAGACTTCAGGGACCCTGGAATATGTCCAGACAAATTGTTCTGGGAAACGTCCAGTATTTTCAGTCCAACCAAGTTCATGAAAGACTCTGGAATACTTCCTACAAGTGAGTTGCTTTGCATCTGAAGAGACTCTAGAAGCACACACTGGCCAAGAGTGGATGGGATGTTACCGGACAACCTGTTATTTGAGATGCTAAGGATACCCAGATTAATTAGGTTGCCAGCTTCCTGGGGTATTTCTCCAGATAAATGATTGTACGACAGGTCCAAATATTGTGAAAGCGAAGAAATTTTGAAGAGCTCCCTTGGTATATTTCCAAATAGTGAATAGTGAGAAAGATTCAGTTTCTCGAGATGGCTGCAGTGTCCTATACTAGGCGGTATATGTCCACTGAAGTTGTTTCCATCTAAACTGAGCTCATTAAGCTGAACAAGGTTCCCCATAGCATCTGGCAACTGACCTGAAAGTTTGTTCTGTGCAATTGATAGCACGACCAATTTTCTCAAATTTACTATTGTTGCTGGTATGCTATCTCTGAAAAGATTGTAGTCCATGCTTAATACAGTGAGGTTCTTAAGATTGCCTATCTCCAATGGAATAGGTCCAGAAAGTTTGTTCTGTGTGAGTGAAAGCACCTGTAGACTATTCGAAAGGTTACCAATATATCTTGGCAAATTTCCCTGAAGATTATTGGAGTGAACAGTCAGTATCTCCAATGATGTGCAGTTTGAGAGCGAGGCGAGGAAGCTCCATTCACCTGCTTCTAGCATGTTGGTACTAATATCAAGTGCTTTCAAGTTTGGCAGTGATCCGAATAACGGAATGAGCCCTGTTAGCCTATTGTCGGCAAGATGCAATTGCTGCAGGTTGGATGCATTCGTCAGAGAAGCTGGGATTGTGCCATCAAATCTGTTTGATGTAAGCACTAACGTCTGAATGCTTGGAAGTGTATTGCCAATATTTGACGGTAACTTTCCAATCAGTGAGTTATTCCCAAAGCCAAGATATGTCAGTGATGACATGTTGAACAGGGACGGTGGCACAAGCCCTGAGAGGTGGTTGCCATTCAAGGACACCCTTTCTAATGTTGAAATCCGAGCTAAACTTTCTGGGATACTCCCAACCAAATTGTTCTTGTGAAGCATGAGATAAACAAGAGATGTAAGGTTCCCTAGAGAGGGAGGTATCTGTCCTGATAGGCTGTTCTCTCTTATGCTAAGATATTTCACAGGAGGCCTGGTGATTGCTGTCACAGGTGGTATACCTCCAGAGAAGTTGTTTTTCTGAAGACAAATTGCAACAAGTGATGAGGTGTTGAAGAGAGCCAATGGAAGCTCTCCACTGAAACTATTGCCCATGAGCCTTAATACCTGGAGAGATGAGCTACTCGCTAACGACGCCGGCATCTCTCCGGTGAGTCTGTTCGCACCAAAATCGACATGAATAAGAGATAAAGTACTACTGCTGCCGAGCAAAGGTGGTATGCCGCCGGTGAGCCTGTTGCCGGAGAGTACCAAAGTTTGCAAATTCGGTAGCGTCCCAAAGCCAGTAGGGATGCTCCCTTGAAGCTTGTTGTTGCTGAGATTAATGTCTTGCAAGTCCAAACAATTGCTCAGGGTCACTGGGATCTCACCTTCGAGTGAGTTGTTTGACAAGTCGAGCACCTGTAATTTGGTGCACGATGACAGCGTCGACGGGATAATGCCACTGAGGGAATTGCCGCTGAGATTGAGGTAAGTGAGCATGCTCAGTTCGCCAAGCTCGGCCGGCACGACGCCACGGAAACCATTGTTCGACAGCTGCAGAGTCTCGAGGGAGGTCAGGTTGGTGAGGCATGGCGGCAGCTCGGAGCCAGCAGCCAAGCCGATCGACGGGAGGCTCAGCGCGGCGACGACGGTGACACGGCGTTGAGTTGTGCAGGAGACGCCTTCCCAGCTGCAGTGCTGGGGAGATGTCGTCGTGTTGGTCTGCCGCTGGCGCCATGAGGCAAGAGCTCCCGATGGGTCGGAGACATGGGACTTGAAGCAGAGGAGAGCTTGCCGGTCGTTCTCAGCCTGATCAGCGACGACGAGACGTAGTAGGGGGGATGCTGCTATGATAATGGAGGATAGATGGAGGAGAAAGACAAAGTTCCAACGCTGGGAATCAGACCGGATCATCATGGCTCTGCTTCTATGGTAGCAAGCTGGTGAAGTGGCTGATCGCAATCGTTTTGGTGTGGATATATGTGATTTTCTGCTGTGTAATTAGCCCTCTTGATCTTGCCCTGCACATTTTACAGACTACTCCCTCCGTGCTGCTTTATAACGTGTATTACATCATATGACAGTACATTCAAATATGGATTGAATTCTGTCACATGCAAAACACTAAACAATCATATTGTTAGTTTAACCATTAGCCAAACTTTCAAATATTAATTTTGTGGCAAACCACGATGCCTTGTACTTAGGATGGAAGGATTGAAAAAAAAAAGGAGCTTTTTGACATTGTTTTTAACACCGTTAAAAGGACATAACAGTAGGGACAAACAAAAGTTTTCATTTGAAAAAAATAAGAGTGAAATCGCAAAATTTAAAAAATAGAGACATAAGTGGAGGCAGGGACAAAATAGTCCCAAAAGATAATATAGCCCTGCTAGCACATTGAAAAAAAATCCATGGTAAAACAGAAGACAACATCCAGTCAGGTTTGAATTCCACCTAGTGTGAATAAATATATAGGGTGCTCTGCTTCTTCTTCTTGTTTATTATGCCATTGATGCTGCGTGCAAACGACAATCGTCTTCTTTGACTTTAGAGTCTCGAAGACTCGAACGACATTTCTTCTCTTTCTCCCCATAAAACAAGATCAACTTAATAGTAGGCCACCTAGAAGACTATCTTAACCCCATACATATGATAAGCAAAACTAATGACTGTTTGACAAACTCGAAAGAAGGATAGGAAGGTATCTTCTCTAACAATCTTTAAAATATTCTTATAGAGCTTAAAAAAATTCTTGTAATATGACATGATGGAAACACATTTATTAAATTTATTATACAGAGGTGCCAATTCACTGGTAGAGCCAGAGAGGTACTCGTTAATACTCCCTTCGTTCCATAATATAAGACACGGTCAAACTTGGCACAGTCCTCTAATTTCAACATTTAATATCTCATATATTATAATATTTTTAATTACAAAATTATAGTCATATGAAAGTAGATTTAAATATCATTTCAATAATGTTATTTTTATCAAAGTTTAAATAACAATAGACTAATTGTTGGTCAAATATTTAAAGAGTTGAATCTTAAAAAGCATGCACGCCTTATGGAACGGAGGTAGTATTGTTTAGGGACCCACGGTGTTTTGACCTTGTGGATACCATAGTTGATGAGGACATCGTCAAATCAAGCCGAAAATCAAATGTATAATGATCAAGATATATTTCTACCACAAATAAAGATAGAGATCAAGCGTACCACGTTATCCGGACAGCTGATACCTTCACTCGCCTGCAAAGCACCTATCCGGACCCCCGAGGAGGACACGAACCTTCTTGTTGCCGTTGACATTAATATTTCGTGCAGTGACGGAGCCAAAAATCAGTTAATAAGCCTAGGGCTTAACTAATGGATTATAGATTTTCTCCAAAATGTTATGGTGATTCAAGATAATATAAGCGCATGATTATGAAGACAAGCCTAGGGCTCAAGCTTCAGTTGCCCTAGGCTTCCTCCACCCATGATTCCGGGTACCATGCACTAGGGACTGAGGGACATACATGTGCAGGAGCTAGATCTCCAAAGCACAGAGCTGAAACTTGATTCAATGGATCTGTAACGACGTTTGCTCTAAATAAATGGTGTTATAAATGTTGTCGATCAGTCTTCATATAATGAGCTGATCTATGCTTATATTATTGTTTTGCCTTTCAATAGAACTTCCATCTGCATTAGGCCAAAAATGTTTTATTTCTGGCGGGTAGAATCCGTTTTACAGGCAGGCGAGCGGGGCGCTCCTCTCCAACCCGCATAAACCGTTTTTTTTAGGTAAGCAGCACCATCTCGGCCCGCCTAGAAAAATCATTACCGGGAACAAAATAAATTTGAAAAAAATAAAAAAATTCCAAAAATTTGCCCGCCGCTTGCCATTGCCATCTTCTTTGTCGTCGTCGGATTCTCCGTCGTTGTTGGTGCAAGATCTGCGCCGGCGAGCACCAGTTGTCGGATCCGGCTGCCCGCAGCTGCCGCGTCGCTCCTCATCGGGCTCAAGCGCCACCACCTTCGGTCGTCCTCGCCGTCGCCGCCAGAGCGAGATCAGGTGACTCCGAGCGCCGCCGCTACCAGATCCCGCCACCCTCGTAATCACCGTTGCAGCCTGTTGTCGTCGTCGCCGGTCTCTGCTCACCGCACCGCTCACCGTGCCGTTGCTGCTCCCACCGACCAGATCCAGATCTGGTAGGGAATGTCAAGCGCTGCCACCACGCCACTGGCCTCTCACCGTTGTTGCTCCTTCCCAACCGGCGTCTGATCTGGCTGTCCCAGAGTCATTGCCATTGGATTCAATGTTGCGCCACCGTGTGGCAATGCCACGCCATTCACCGTCACTGCCGCGCTGCCCCACATCGCCCGCAGCTGCTCGAGAGAGACTAGAGATTGCGAGAGAGAGATTGCGAGAGAGAGGAGGGGGTGGCTAGGTGGGATAAGGATAGGGGACAGTGGGTCCCCCGCCTATCTTTGCAGGCGGTGAAGTAGATAGACCGCCTGCAAATAATGTAATTCTGCAGGTGATCCATATGCAAAAAATACTTCTATTTTTTGCAGGAGGACCATCTTTTACAAAAAAAAAAAGAAATGCATTTTTCCCTGTGGTTCTGGACAGCGCCGGCTTGGAGCGATATTTGCAGGCAGCTCCGGTAACGGACCTCATGCAAAAAAAAAAAAAGGCTAGCGACCCAAAAGTCACTTAGTCTTGATACAACTATTAAGAGGGTAGAAAAATGTGCCCTCCCCATAGTGGTGGATCCCTACCGGCACGCGATGTTTGTGGTGGTGTGCCGCTTAGGTAGTGGTGGTTTTGTCGATTTCCTTGCCTCTTTTCGGAGGTTTTCATATAAATAAAAATCATGAAGTGTCAAACTTGGCGTAACATTCATGTTAAGACTGTGAAGTGGAAATCTTCTTGTTTGCCACTCAACACATTTATTTTAACCGAATTTATTTTTCCGTGGATTTAACATTGTTCAGAAGTCCAGTACAACTCATGTTGTTACACTAATACAGGACCCTCATCAGTCACGGGTCGAAACTCTCATCCATAACGGGTATCGGTCATATTTCAAGCGAAGGGTTACTGATGTGAAAAGTCGTCGGCAACTGGTGAACCCCTGAAAGGGATAACTCTTCCGAAGTGGACTGTAACTTACTACCCATTACGGATGCCTCATCTGTAACGGGTCATAACTTACCACCTGTTATAGATGATGTTTTACGATTTTCTTATTTTTAAATACACTAAGAACCCCACAAAATCTTTGTTTAGTAGGCATCTAGCCATGCTAGAGCACCATCTCCCACAAATTCAATTTTTTTGCCACACTCTTATACATGTGATTCATGGGATTTGAACCTGCAATATCTACCTCCCCACGCAACACCCTAACCATCTCAACTAAATGAAGCAACTGTAACTGCTGCTTCTATATAATTCTTTTGACGATTAATTCTGAAACCATGTAACACATATTTGAAACTTTATATGGTCTTAAATTATAAAAAGTTGTCACCTAGAAGGTTGGATTTATCAATGAGATCTATAACTTTCATATAAGAAACATCTTCATCCGAGGTCATTCAAAAAATTTAACTTTTCATTTTCAAAATAGCTCAAATAATTATAACACATATTTGGGCAAAAAGAACTCAAATGAAAATATTGTCTTAACATCTACAACTTTGATGTAGATTATATCTTCATCCCATGTCATTTGAAAAATTCAAAAATATCGTATTTTTCAAATAGATCCCATCAATGAGAAATTCATATCCGAACATGCAAGGAAACAGTATCAAATGAAAAAAGTTTCAATTACAAAGTTGTAGATCTAGTCGAGATCTACAACTTTTCTATATAGCATCTCTCCATTCAACATTGTTTGAGAAATTCGATTTTTGTTTTTCAATATTGATCTCATCCCTTGTAACACATATTTTAGCTTATGAAAAATCTCAAATGAAAATGATGTCAATTACAAAGTTGTTGAAATCATCTAGATTTACAACTTTCCTGTCAGGCATGTCTCCATCTGAGATAATTTAGAAATTAAAAATATTTTTAAAAATGGATATTTTCTCGTCCATAACGGGTCGTAACTACCACCCGTGCGGGCCATAATTATGACCTGTTACATATGAGGTCTATCATTTGTAACGGTTCATCCTACTACACTTGTTACCATGTGTTCTCATGCGTAAAGGGTCATGGTTTTGCTCCATTATATATAATCCATAACGAGCCATAACTAGGACCCGTTACAAGTAACCTCACACTGTGACGGGTCTAGTGGACATATTTGAAACGGATTATGTTTTAACCTATTACGGATGAGTTATCCATGACGGACTATATTTTTCCCGTGATAAGTGAGTCGTTACCAAATGGGGTGTTCTGTAGTGTTAATACGCTTTTTGTGTGCAATTTCGATTCTCTTTTAATTAGGCCTTCATTGAAGAGGAATTCAAGAAAATTAAACTAATTTGATAATTTCTGTAAAAATTTTTAAAGTACCTAAAAATGTCAAAATTTTGGCTTTACATATTATTCAAATGGGTTGTGACCACGCGTGGTTCAGTGGCTCAGAGTCAACCTTAGGTCAGGAGTTCCTAGAATCGTCCCTTCTCGGTCAGCCTGTTTGCAAGACATTTTCTTGTGCTAGTGTTACTGATTTTCAAAACGAGAAACTAAGATCAAAGAAATACAAAATAATTTCAAGAAAAGATTTTCATGTTTCTACTATTAAAGACAAAACAACACTAATATATCACCTTCTTTGGATTGGAGAAATTTCATTGGATTTCTAAAGGATTCAAATCCTTGGGATTCGATTCCTATAGTGTCCTTTGGATTGAAGGAGTACAACTTCTAAAATCCTATGTATTTGCATTCCTATGCCTCGATCCAAAGGAAAATAAGCATGAGGTCAAAGCTCTTGTTTTATTTTCCTTCAAGAAGTCCAATGCATTCTCCTCCTTTCTCTCTCTACTCTCTTTCATCAATAAGAAAATTCCTTTCCTACGAATCATCCAAATATACTAATTCTAGTATTCATGTGTTTTGAATTCCTATGGGTTTATATAGGGCATGACATTTCATTCGTACCTTTTTCCTATTCCGACGTTTTGAGAATCCTACGTTCCAAAGGAGCCCTAAAGGGTCCTCTTCATTGGGACGATTCAAAGGATTTATAAAGGAATTTTGTAAGATTCAAACCCTATCGGAAATTTTCCTATGTAGGCCTTTGAAATAAAGAATTGGAGAATCATAAATCATATGAAATTCCTATAGAATGAAGGAAAGCATGTGCATTTTGGAGGAAATTTAACAAGAGTTCCAACCTCTTGAAAAATTTCTTATGAGTCTCTCTCTTCTCTTATAACTGCATTTTTCTGTGTCTGATATTCTGTGTTCTTATCAGACAGACATTCCTGTATTTTTTTGTGTTTTACAATCCCCTGTTTTGCATATGCATTCCTATAGAAATCCTATTTTTATTATTACTCTGTTTTACCATTCCTGCAATTCAAAGAAGCCCTAGGTTTGAATGATAAAAGTGACAAAAAATAGATTCTAAAATTCAAAATTGGCCATGCCTTATGAACTTAGACTGAAACAGATATGAGAAAGCTGCAAGAGGGCCCGACCAATCTTGCATGTACTACATGGATAGACAACAACTAACAAACTATTGCCGGTGATGCCTGGCTTCTCCGGTGCAGGGACTGCGATCTCTTGTGTGTACCTCATGGGCGTTTAGGAAATTGGTGCATGACTGGATATGGTGTCTTCTTCCGGAGCAGGTTGATGTTCAGAGCTTGGAGCGATCAGCTTGCGAAGCAACTGGGGGAGACAAACAAAACCACCACATATGAGTGGAAATAAACAATTAAACACCACATTGCGGCAATGCAAACGTGTGTGTTACGTACCCCGAGTCCGATGTGGAGGAGGAGGGTGACGTTTAGGATCAGGAGATGGATCAGAAGATGGATCATGAGATGGATCCCGAGATGGATCAACCAGCTCATCAACTAGCAGCCAAAGAAGAACCGGTCACAGATCGACATGAGAGAAAATAAACAGTTGGCGAACAAACATGCATGGTGCACACGCTGGCACAAAGCAAACCTTACCTTGAGAAGGAGGAGATTTATTTCCAGGAACAGGAGTCGGGTCACGAGGGTCAGGTGTAGTAATCCTTTGATCAACCAGCGTCTTCACTGAACCAGCAGGAGGAGGAGCGCGACCAGGATCAAGGTCGTGTGTAGGTCTTCTTTCATCAGCCGACGTCTTAACTGCAGGAGGAGGAGGAGGATCGCAACCAGGATCACCAATTGGGACAGAAGGGTCAGTTGTCGGCCTTCGTTGATCAGCCGACATCTTCACTGGAGGAGGCATGGACTCGCTGGTGGGTGACACGGGACGGACCACGGCTCGAATCGTCAGTTCTATGCTTAACCCTGTGGGTTCTAGGGCAAGGGTTGGTAATTGTTGCTGTGGAGATACTGCATGCAAAGCCAAAGAAGGCCAGTTACTTACGCGTCATTCAGAGAACAACATAGTGCAACATACACAAGTTACCTGGAGCTACTGGAGGCTCGGCGGCGGCGGCGGCAGTGGCAGGATCACCATCTGATGCTGCCGGCGGAGTGGCTTTCCCAGCACCGATAACGGGGGCCATCTTACTCCTTAATTAATTTGGCTTAATTGCTGTCGATTCGTTCTATTGCTATATTTATAGTAATGCGTTTCACATATCGATCGAGCATGACGAAGAAGAGTGTTAGAGGAGTGGCATGCGTTTACATCATATCAGGAATATGACGAGCCATTGTCAGAGTAAAGAAATTCGCTAGAGAAAACTCAAAATTGGTCAACCTAAATCCCAATTTCTGATTGCAAGGAAGCTCACAATTTTGGATTTTATGCTAAGTCTCGCTTAGCTACTTGCACGGTCAACTTGATTAATCATGCGTGTGCGTTCATATCTATATTGCGGATTATTCTATAAAGGAAGATTGCGAACATATCTATCTTTTAAGTTTTTAAGAGCAGTGAGATTGTGACGGCTATATCTTAATATAATTTGCACCACATACTCCAACAATAAGGTCAACAAGACGAGAGGGGGGCAAGAAGGAAATTAAGAGTCTGTTTGGTTGCTACCCTGAGTGAACTAACATGTCCTGAGCTCATGCATGTAACCTGTCTGAGAGGTGTTTGGTTGCTACCCTGAGAATTGTTAGAATTAATTAGTTAATAGTTAATTAGATGATCAATTAGGATAATCATCTCCATTCTCCTTTCTTCTCCACCACTCATTCCCTCTCCTTGGCACCCCTTCACTTTGTATATATAGACATCAACATCAATAACAAAGATCAATCCTGATCATTTGATTCACAACACATTATCACGCACGCTACACTCTAGACTACACTGACGCTTTAGGCAGAAAGAGAGGATCACCGGAAGTTCGCCGAAGTTCGCAAGGAAGGAGAAGATCAAGAACAAGAGAAGCAATACTGAATTCTTCTTTTGATCTTCAACAAGACGAACAACCAAGAGCAAGGTTTAGTTCTACCTAAGTTGGTTTGATCTTGTTTAATTAACTTCTCTGTGCTTTTGCCATCAGCAACCAAGCAAGGCAGAAGCATTTCTTTGAGTCACCGTTGGACAAAAGAAGAGGAGGTCATCAAAGAAAAAACTGAGGCAGTACCATGATTCTGCTTCTTCTACAAGTTCTTCAACATATTTTGAAGAACAACCTAAAATTCTACTCCAATCAAGGTTAGATTTTGGTTCAATTTTGTTTTGCTCTTGTTCGTTTGATCTTCAAACCAAGCGAGAAGCTAGAAATATTTCTTTGAGTAATCAAAGAAAACAAAGAAGATCAATGAACAGGGATCAATTCTACCTAATCAAGGTATTGCGATTTTGAGAATGAACACTGGATCAAGATAATTGTCACAATTCATACCTTGACAATCGTTGATTCCATTCTTCTCGTTCCCGTCGGGTTCACCGTAATGGTTTACGCGCGCGCGGCACTTGAATGGCCACGCGCGGGCAGGCGCTCCATCGTGCCGGTGGCCGGCCTGCCTTCCGGCGGCCAGTGGCCCCGCACGGCCTCGCACCCGGGCGGGGACCCGACTCCCCGTGCGCCGACCAGCAGTGGCGACCGTGGCGCCTCCGCACCACGCGTGCCTTGCTACGTCAATGGCTGCGGCCTCCGCGCTCGGCCTGTCCAGGGACCGACGGCAGCGGTTGGGGGAATTTCGGTCGGGGCAGAAGAGAAGACGTGCCGCGTCGGCCTCGGCGTCCGCACCGGGCCGTGGCAGACCGCCGCGGCGGGCCACATCGGGCCGGGCGGAAAGAGGAGACGAGGACGGCTGGCGGCATTTGGATCCGGTGGATCTGATGGTAGGCGGCGGAGGCGGCACGAATGACGGCGGCGAAGGCACGAATCGGCGGCAGCGGAGGAATTGGGGCGGCTAAGGTTTACAAACCCTAACTGCCGCCTCTTATACCCGCGGTCCAGGCCGGCTCCGTGGGCCGAGCAGTCCGCCGGCCTGCCAAGCCGCGCGCCGAGCCGCTAGCCGAACCACCGGCTTGCAGGCCGGCTACGCTCGCGCCATGGGCCGGCTGGGCTGCCGCATGCCTGGTGGGCTGCGCCCACGGCTGGACCGCGCCCAGGCTGGGCCGCCGTCCCTCCGAACCCCCTATGTTGATTTCGCTTTATTTTAATTCCAGCAGTACTGTAATTTAATTAGCATATATTTAGCTTTTTAAATTCTGCAAGAACTCCAGTTTGATTATACTGTTGAAGTTGTATTGTACCTGCTGTGATTGACCATTGTAATATATATGTGGTTTGTTTTAAATATATTGCAATGAGATATATTCTGTGATTGTTTTGGCATATTTAATGCACCCAAGCCCCCTAATTTTGCACTACATACAAGTTACACTTGTAATTTTAATCATAGAATTGGGTATGTTGGTGCCCCCAAACCACACTTTTGCACCACATAGAAGTTAAATTAGCAATCTATTTAGTTGCAATTTAACAAGTTATCCTATGTTAAGTTTAGATATATTTTCTGTGTCTAAGTTTTCTGTTTTAGTCATGGACTCTAACAGCGTTATTGGTATGGTAGAGTTTTTACTCCTATACAATATTTGCGTATAAGACCAGAAATTATTCATATCTAAACACACATAATTTGTCGATATTGTTCTGACAATTATTTTTAATTGCAACAAAATCATAGCGTCTTAAATAAGCGATGCTTAATTAATGACGGTTGTATTTAGACTGATTTGAGTCTAATCTGAAAAGCAAATTGGCAGCGACACCATTTTGCTAGGAAGGATAACATTAGGAAGTGGATTTTGCTTTGATCCTACGCGATTTGTGCAAATTATACCACTATCCAACTATAGCACTACATGCTTAGTAAATTTTCTGTTTTAGTCTCTGACTTAGACAGTATTAGTACTATAGAGTACTTTGCTTACCTTGTTAATTTGGTAATTTCAAATATTACATTTTAACAATGGTTGATCCTCTTAATTAAGATTGTCTTAATTAATGATGGATTATGCAAAATTATTATATTCATATCTTGGATATATTTGGGATCATAACACAAGTCAAGGAGTCATGGGCACTAGTTGAGCCTAATTCATTTTGAATTATTCGATCCAGAGACCCTATCTATGGTGGCGAATATCCGCCCATTGCTCAGAGGTCTACATCTTGTTTATTTAAACTTGATGATTACCTCTATTGTGTTATTGTAAATAAAAGTTTTGAAAATTTACGAGTGGTTTACGTCGACCACCGTCATTCATTATTAAAGGCTACACAGGTAGTATAGACTTAGGCATTGGCTGCGGTATATTTATGGGAATATATCAGCCTAGAGACCATGCCTATAGCAGCAATTAATTTGCCTACTACTAAGAGATTTCCTCTATGTTTTGGACATAGAGATTATCCACCATGTATGCCGAGATTAATATTGATTTTTTTTTAGGTCTACATATTTTGTGACTACCTCGAATTGTTGAGAGGTTTATAGTTCTGCTGACTACCTCCAATTATCCAAAACAAGGCATCAAGATATGGATCCCCTAAATTTTGCATTAGAAATTACAACATCACCATACTGATTTTTAATTTACCTTTAGTAAATTAATTAAATCAATGGTTTGTTGCATGCTGAGGATATTGACTTCAGAGGAGACTGATAAACTCGCTCTTGATGGTATCATTATCCCACATGGACAATGGACATTACCATTGGTTTTATCCCATTGATAGGGTTGTTTGTTATAGATCAAAGAAACTTGTGCTTTACTGTTGTTAAGGTACTGTATCCATAAAGATCTTTAATAAGGCTATCTTGTGGAAGGAAATGCACATACCTTATGGCTCACTCTCCACGAATATTGCGAACAATAGATACTCATATAGCTTGAAGCTATTTATAAGTCGATCATGTCTCTTGTTTTCAAACTATGGAAGACTTCGATCCCGTTGTTCATACAATTTGCTTCCAATTATGGAAGCAAAAAGGCCTGATGTGCATATAAGTTATGACAATATGAACCCAAGAATGACAGAGTAATGTCATATATGTGGTTGTGTTTAGCATAGCGCTAAACAAAGTCATACTTTCCTATAAGTAGTTGATCTATATAAAAATACTTATAAGGGATAAAACAGGAGCTTACACATAAGATATGAAATATGTTTCAATCTTAAATCTAAAGCTACCTAATTGATTGGTTGTTTATGCTGGATCTTATAGGATCGCATAACAACATTTCTCATTTTTTTTCTCGTAAATAGAACATCACATAGAAGGACAGCAAGATCATCGAATATACTTCGAATGATTTATTTTGAGATTTGGTATAATCTCATAGTCCATTCATAATATATGACAATGTCCATCAAAGATGTTGTACTACTTGTTGTCAATGCATAAATATCGTGGGTATCATAGATGAATCGGATACTTAACAATATTTATGGATTTCTATATACTAGACGAGAATCTCATTGAATTCTTGTGATATATAGATTATACGGGAATCATTCCAATATGGGAATGATATATGCCTTGTGGATATTTTTACCCCAAACTCTATAATTAGGGAAGCAAAATATTCCTACTTCTTATTTCAAGAAGAGGGAATAATTTTGGCCATCGTTTTTACGATGCGATGATAGTTTGGTCGATTCTCCCACTATCATTTTTCCTAGAATATGAGTAAACAACTGAGGATATTTAATTATATCCTAATTCAACTCATATTTTACTAAAGTATAGAGATATCCAAATGTGTTTTCATATGAAAACACAAGATGACAACATTGGATATGGCATATAAGTATTGAGATAAGCCTCATTTTGATTGTATTAAGCAAACAATCATCCCCGTACAACATGTTGCGTATAAGTAATTTTGCACATTTTGATACATTCCAGATTGGAAATAATCAATTTGTTTATCCGAAGGGATAAGGTGAAAAAATATTAGCAATTCTGTTGGTCCTAATTTCCCCGAAGTATGGATACGATAAGTGCCACAGGGAAATAGATTTTAAGACCCTCTTATCTTAAAATCATTTTTTTTATATATATTGTCTTAGATTCCTTGATCATAAATTCAAGAGAATATATTTGAGTCCAATACAACCATTGTATGGACAATTCTGGCATTTCATGGTTGTAAAGATATATCGATAAGATTATCTAGAGTGTGTGAGGTTTCCACACTCAACCATAAATTTGGTATATAATGGCTCATTTTATGAGCTCATTATCCTGAACATTATTGAATTTTTATGCTGTCAATGACGATTGTGGCATTAGAATTCAGCTAAATATCCAATTGGATATATGGAATCTATAAGAAAGACATCAAGGTTATAGTAGGATCATTGTTTTGTTGAATTGTTATTTGCCAACTTCGCGTTGGGGTCAGGTAGATTTACACACACCTGACCAAAGATTAACTGCATATCCCCTATATGCATTTAGTACGTAGGAATCCAGGAAGATTTCCTATTTGCGTAAGATTGAATTACGTTGTATACATACCAATCTCACTACCGTAGCGTACATTGATGGGTACACACAGAAAATTGGGGATCAACGTGAGATTTTCAAACTCCGTCGATCATTTGAGTATCTAGAACCTCTCATGGAGGATCTGTTTGCAACCCGTACGCTGGTTTTTTATATGAGCATTTTCAGACATTAGGGGGAGATTTAAAGTACCATAAATAAATGCCAAGGAAATATATGGAATGCTTAAGGCATTTCAAGCTCAGGATCACGTACTAAATGAACTGAATTTTGAGTTCAAATAGATTTGCATGCTATTGCAAAAAACTGCCAAAATGTCGGCCCCCGATTTTGGGTATCGGAAACCTTCTGTGTTTATCAGTACCAATCCCTGGATCAGTAGTTGGTACACACATACATAGTTGAATCACAAGATATCACGAGTGAAATAGGGCTAATGAATTAAATACTTACATTAGAGTCAAATAGACCCATCAACTTATCAGAGAAAAATAGCAGCGGAACAAAGATGATAATAGGCCCTGTTGACATGCCCACAAGCAGTCGACTGGGGGAACGAGACCTAGATAAGCACCGCACTCCGATCATCTTGTTAGATACGCAAGCAGACTAGCAAGGGCTTCTCTTCAATAACTCTGCTAAAAATATAGATAGAGCAACTATGAGTACAAAAAGTACTCAACAAGTCATTACCACCACCAAGTGCAATTATTCAAAGGATTGGAAAGGCCATTGCATTTGCTCAAAATTTTACTCAAATAATATTTCAAAGCCTAAGACCTAGCAAGACTGGTATCAAGTTTTATTTCCAGCTTTTATTCCGGCATGGCTCTGTCATCCATATCTCGCCCCCTGAGATAGGCTACCCATGCCGGTTTCCTCATTCCTGCTATGACGGCCCCTTCTCACCGCCTGAGAAGTTGTCAGCAATAGGCCATCCCGTTTCTTTTACCCAGATCAATTTAGTCAAATTTGCTAGCCAAGAGTTCCACATGTGTCACGCCCCGACCCCCCTACCTGAGTTGGGTCGGGCCCGCTAACACATGGCTGCTCTATAGGACATCAAGACTTCCCTCACATCAAGACTTCCCTCACAGACCAACACATGTCTTTTCTGCGCACTTTGTCCTCTCATGCGCACCCGAGACAAACTTCCCGGTCAGTCACCCATCCTCCAGGCCAAGCATGCTTAACCTTGGAGTTCTCTCAAGCTGGGCTTCCAGAAAAGAAGTTGCAACTTGTTGACATGAGTATTCTATCAATCCTATTAAGCCCTGGGTCGGGATGTCACAACATGTCCCGGTGCTCCTTTAACCGCGAGCACGGCTATTCGAATAGATTGATTTACTCACACTGCAGTGGATGTACGCTTTACCCGTGCTCTGTGACATTGCCCAACACATGAGACTAAATTCCAACGAATGGAATGTGTCACAGCATTACATTTCAGTTTTCTCGTAGCGACGACAACCACTCCATGAACTTTATCCCTCATGCACTTTGGGCGCATACAGTTTCCATGCAAGTGGAGGAGTTCTGGCGCTCCCATGTCTATAAGTCCTAAATCCCGTATCCCGGCGATTCATACTTACAGACCCAACTACCACCACCACCATGATCGGTTATCGCCCCCACTTGGCCACTTACTTTATTATGTCTATACCCACTCGAGAAACACACGGTCATACTGGGATCGTTTCATGTGCTTGCACCAAGGCTCGGTCCTTAACTAGTTAGGACGGAACTTACCCTCTTACTCTCTTGCTTCCTGCAAGCCACCCTTCCGTCCACCTTTCCGCCCCAACCTTAGTAATAGTTGAATTAGTGATTATACTATCCTAGGTTTCAATCCCAAATGGTCATGTGGTGCGCTCTGCAGCACATACCATAGTGACCACTCCTCCCTGGAGTGACACAACATATTATCAACCACAATGTTGTCCTGAAGTATGAATAATTAATAGCAACTAAGCATTGGCATAATAACTACGGACTCATCATATCGACAAAGGATTAAGGATAATCAACATTTCTGGCATAGTAATAGGATATGAGCATATAAATAATTCATAAGCATGCACGTTTATTTGTAAATAAAACATTTGCAATAATAGGTTCAACATGAGAGGGGTTTGATGTTGATAATGACTTGCCTTGCTCAAGCAATCTCTATTCTTGATACAGATCTTGACCAACCTTCTCCTTCGATTGGTTGCATACGTTGCCTCACAACTATCCGGTATACATATGCTATAATACGCGAGAGAAACCAATATTCAAGCAACAACCAAATAAACAATCAAATAGAAAATAATAATAATAATGAATGACCAACCTAGGGTTGTTCAAAGCCTCATGTTTGGTATATGGCTCCAAATTCTAATGAAAGACAACTTCATCCTTTTATATAGGAAAGGAGGATTGAGGACTTATGGTGTAAGCAAGTTGAATGTTGTTGCAAGATAACTATGGGATTCATCCCCTTTATATAGGCAAGAGAGTATGGGGGTTGCTTACAAGTGAAGGAAGCTCATAGGAAGCCTCAAGGAAGGTTCCTAGGTGGAGGGTAACTTAAGAAGGAAGCAACTTCAATGGATAAGGTTTATTATTACTAGTTGTCATGAGAACTTGTCTAGTAAAAATTCATGGTTGAACTTTATCATTTTGCTCTTATTAATATAATTAATTTATCAATTAGAATTTTCCATATGCTTAGAATTTTACTTGTCATAATAACGTATAGTAATTTCATCCATTCTCTGTAGGTTGGTTTAATGTGATCAATATTACACTTAGATATTAACACTTGGTGGAAATTTTATATGGAATAGATATTAATTTTAAATGTGATCATAATTTATAATTAATAATATACATTCTTATCCTTTGGTCATTTTAGTTCATGGCTGAGTATATGCGATGAATATGATAATTTTACTGTATGATTTTAATTAAGATGTACTATATATGAGTTTAACAACATACAAGGGTTAGACAAATTATTATTTATTAGTATTACTTTAGAGTATGTAATTTACTTAATGGGTTGTCTCATTGATTCAACAGATTAATTTATGTGATATGTGCATACAATAGCTTGGGGGTTTTATAATATCAATAAGAAAGGTTACACTCAATTTATAATTATTCATATTTAAATTAGACTTCTATAAGATCTTAACATTATTGTATTAATCTATGTCTCTTATAGGTTTGATGATAATGGAATCTTACCAATTCTTATGTTGAATTAATTTGTATCTATGTTTGTTAGAGGGTTTCTTAATAGGATAAAATTATACTACAGATTTAGTACATTTAACCTTGGTTACCTTCAATTTATGAATTAATCACCATTTAATCAATTTAATTATTATTTATTATAACTAATAAAATTATTATTCTTACCTTATTAGAAAGTTCCAGTATTTAGATAAATTTATAATCAAGTCTTATTTATTTGATTTTAAGATGGTAGAGTTATTCCTTATAAAAGATTTAAATTTGAATTTAATCGATTTATTGGTAAATGTTACTGTTCAAGGTTTCAAATGTTTTCTAAAATTGTGAAACTAGTACCATTAAATAGGCATTGATTTTAGATGAATTCAGGTTCTGGTTTGACCCTATTTGGAGATATAGTTTGGAAGTTATGTTGATTTTGAGATACAAGTTCAAATTAATCCCAATAAAGATCAAATGATACTGTTCATAAATTCAAAATGTCACCAAAAATATTAAAACTGGTACTGGTTGAAAGGTTTTGAATTTATATGAATTTAGGTTCAAGGTTTACCTTATTTGGAGTTATGGTTTAGAATTATAGCCTTTTCAGTATTCAAATTGGAATTAATTCAAATAAAGGTGAAAAGCTACTGTTCATAACTTTTAAATTGTTTCCAAAAATTATTAAAGTGGTTCATCTGGATAGATGTTGAATTTGGAAAAATTTATATTCAAATTTCACCAAATTTGGAGTTCGGATGACTAAGTTATTGCAAATCTCAGATATGAAATTGAATTAAATGAAATATATTAAAAAATGTTACTATTCATTATGGGCCACGGTCAACAGAGGGGTCAAATGGGCCGTATACCGCTGATAGGTGGGCCCGACCTGTCAGGTCGTGTTCAACCTCGCGCCGAGGCGGAGGCAACGGTGGCCGGCTCGCCGGTGACCGGCGGCGGTGCTGTTCTGGTGGGAAAAAGGTGCGGTGGCCTCCCCCCGAACTCACGGTGACCCCAGCCGGCCAGCTACCGTCGGCGTATTGCCGGCGCCCTGGCGTGGCGGAGCAGTAGTTCGGGTTCACCGGCGCGGGCTTGTTCTAGAGGGTTCCCGACCTACATTTCTAGCTTGCGAGCTTCGCTGTACGTGTAGATGCTAATGGGCTCATCCGGGTCCATGCGGGCCTCCTCGGCGGGAGCCGGGGTGAAGTTCACCGACAAGGCCGACGGCGGTGAAGGAGGTCGATCATGGTCGGGGCTCTAGGGTGGCTTTTAGGCTAAATTGATTGAGGGGTTTCGTAGAGGTGGTGATGTGGGTGCTCGGGAGCATGATCTCACTGGCGATGATGGCGTGGCAAAGGAGAAATTCGTCGGCAATGTTCAGCTTGGTGATGCACGGTAGCTGTTCGACGGAATGCGCGAACGGCTCCTCGTCGTTGTTCTGGCAATTCTTTCCTCCTCCTTGCCGGCGTACGGCTGCTCCGGCTTCTCGTCGTCGTTCGGCTGCTCCGGATCCTCCTTCCTGTGGCTCTTCTGCTCCGGCGAGGCTCCCGGGCGCCTCGTCGGTGTTCTTCCCTATCGCGGCGGTGCAGTGAAGCTTACTGCCGTAGAGGCAGTGGCTTCACTCTGGGAGAAAGCTAGGGAGAGAGAGGAAGAAGAGAGTGATCAGAGGGAGAGGAAGGAGAGGGGCGAGGAAGAAATGAAGGGCGGCCACCCCTTTTATAGCCGGGGAATGGCTCCGGCGATGATGGCGCTACGGCGACTAGGGGCATGGGCGGGGGTGTCGCGGCGGTTAGGTGCGGCGCCGTGGCCCAATGGGCGAGGCGGCACGCGGCGCATGCTCGCGCCGGGCCCTGTTTTCTTGCCGCGTCGTGGGAGGCAGTGAACCTCGCGGCACATGGCACGGCGTACGGCCGTTGCCGCGAGTCAGCTGTCTGCGTACGGCGGTGTTTGGCAGCGGCGACGTGGCCGGAATGACGGCGCACAGTCACGTGCAGTGGTCGGGGCGGGGGTACGGTACCAACGGCGGGCGGCCACGCGGCAGCAACGAGGGGACAAGGTAGCGGCGTGCGCGCACGGGGAAAACCAGAGGCGACCACGCGGCGGAGGGCGGCTAACGGCGCGCGACGGTGCGGACGGCGGCGGCTAGCATGGCATGGGCACGACAGCGCGGCAGTACGGCGGCGCGGCAAGCGCGGCCAGCGCGGCAATCTGCCGAACAGGTCTCGTGCGTGCGTGGCGAACACGGGGAGGGGATGAGCGTGCGAGAGATGGGCGCGCAGTTGCTCGCCTGATTGGTGCTTGCGGGGCCCAATTGCCAGCGGGTGTTGCTTGTGGAGCGGGCGCGTGCGCGAGCGGCTGCCAGGCGGACAGCGCGGAAGGGGAGAGGGGTGACTGGTCTGGGCTGGCACGGCTGGGCCGGCCTGCTCGGGAGTATTGGAGAGAAGGAGAGAAAGAGAATGTTGGGCTGGAAAGAGGGAGAAGAAAGAAGGTGACCCAAATGCATAGTGTGTGCTGGTATTTCCTCTATGTATTTGAATTGAATCTGGAAGAGTTTCAATTGGAGTTTGAATTTGATACGTTAATTAGGAATATGGTCCTATCATTAGGGATTTGATTATTGTGATCCTAACACTAATTGAAATAAAATATTCCAATAGCAATGTTTAAGAATATTGCTTTGTGGGTACCCTACCTATATCTGGATAGGTTTCATGTGAGGGCATCATAAATATTATATTGGGGGTACTCTCATTCGGTAATTTGGTGGAACACCAAATTAATCTTTTAGAATGGAGTCCAATATTTTCCTTTAAATTGGATTTTAAATAAATTGATATTTAACTTATCTTTTATCGTAGTTTCTCATGTGTACTTATTAATATATATTGTTGGTCTTTAGTCTCTAATTATCACGATCCTAATTTAGGGTTTTGACACGCAATGGCAAACATAACATCCAGCATGATGCAAAAGTTTTAAAAAGTTCAAAAAATTAGTGATTTTTACTATTAGAATTTTCAGGGTGTTACACAAAAGCATTTACTAAAGTTTTTTAAAAAAACTTTGTTAATCCTTTGGAAGTATGAGCCAGAAAGAGTAGTGGTATTAGGTAAAACCACTCAACTCCCAATTACAAATAAGAGGGGGAGAAGTATGGCCATAAAGTAGGATTACTCATGCTAGCAATAGAAGGTTTTCCTTCTAAGACAGTAAATGCATGTCAACTTATGATTGACAACACCTTGTGGGTAAATATTGGTTATTACCCAGTGGATTGATGTCATCCACAAACCTAGCTCAGAGGTGCACCAAAGTACTGAAGCTAGGACATCGGAAAGCCCTGACTCTTGTTTTGAGGAAGTCACGATGAGTCATTCAGGGTATTATTTTGAGTTTTGATAGACTGGAGAATTATATGATAAAAAGGCTACACGCATCGATGCATACTTCTCTGAATAATTGTATACATCACTCTTAAGTCATCCAGTTAATAAGACCATGGCAGAGTGTCTTCGAACACTCTTACTGGAACTTGTTGAATGAAGTAATACATACAGAGATAGTCTTGCTCACCAAATAAGAGATATTTTAGCTTATGACGCTAACATCTCAAGGTATCTACTGTGGGATACATAAGTGTTCTCATCCTGGAACGGATTGAGAACAAAGTGGTGGTGAGATACAAAGCAAGACTAGTAGCACAAGGGGTTTACGCAAAGCCCAAGCATTGATCTTCAATGCAAATTATTCTCCAAATAATTGTTATAAATTTCCGATACTATCTTTTGATCGGTAGTACAAAAGCATCTATCTTTGCAGTTGATAGATGTAGTGATTGTTTATATTTGTATAATCACTTGATTTGGCATATTGTGAAGCTTCCGGGAAGGAATTCACATACCCAACCCTCATACATAAAATCGCAACATATTTGTGTATTGCTTAAGTCAATATATGGCTTAAAGCAGTTAAGTCGAATTTGGTACAATCGACTTTATATGTATTCCTAAACTAGAGGGATACAAGGTTGATTAGACGTGGTGTTCATTTTGAAGTCCTTGATTGGATTTCATAGTCTCATATGGTGGTCAATAAACTTGACATCATTAGTAAAGAACACATATTGCTAGCACGTGGTAATCTAAAGACGGAGACTGAGATCGAAGATACGGACTAAACCAAAATTTCATTTTGTGTTTATGATCCAAGCTTCTTCTTTCAAGATTTTGTACAAAAGCTATCTATATCCAGATCATATTGAAAGATTCAATATGAAGGTATCCTATGGTTGTTCTACCTCTAGAAAAAAGGAAGATTGTTTTGTGCCATAGTGATTGAGATGAGATATTTGGACATGTGGTCCATTATCTTCGTGTTATTTATACGCTAATATATCTTGCAAAGTCCTGGCCGGATATTGTTTTGCAAGATTAGCTATCTAGTAGCAGCGCTACTCCAACTAAATATTGGTAGATTGGAGTTAAGAGTATCCTTTGATATCTCAAATAGCACATGTGATCTTGGTATAATCCCTGATCCGATTATGTGGATATGATTCTGGTTATCTTTAAGATCCCCAAAATCCAGATCATTGGAAGGCTTAAAGTACATATGGAAGAACCATTTATAATAGTCTTTGATTAGACATTTAATGGTAAATTACATCAATCATTCTAATATTGTATTGCACAAGGCTTCACATGGATGTGTAAGTTTGACAGAATGATATATCACATACTGAAGTTATGTGGTCTTGATTCTATTGAATCAATAGTCATTATCTATAAAGATAATGCAGCTTGTGTTGTCTAGATGGAGACAAGTTATACTTAGTGCAACATTCTGCATTAAGACAGTTCTGTTCCATAGGTAACATGGATATAAGAACACTTGCAAACTAAGTTTTGTGATAATCTCGCTGAGATATTCACGAATTTACCATACTCCACATTTCTTATGTGTTGAGTACATTGGTATAAATTTACTTTGAGATTTGCAAGTATCAGGGGGGGAGTCTCTCTGAATAATAACTTGTTATAAATACCATATTGCACTCTTTTCTTTCTATGAGTTTTCCCTTCGGGTTTCTCATACAAAGTTTTTAATGAGGCAATATCAACACAAGCTTATGTCATATCATCCGGTTTTTCCCTACTAGGGTTTTTAGGTGGATGATATAATACATAAGATGCATTGTACTCTTTTCTTTGTATATGAGTTTTTGCTCTACTAGAGTTTTCTCATACAAAGTTTTTGACGAGACAATGGCAACATATGGTCATTCTATGTTATCTATTTTCGAGACAATGGCAACATATGGTCATTCTATGTTATCTATTTTTCCCTACTGGGGTTTTTCAAAGATAACATCCTATGACATAATTGTTATTAGACTATGACTTTAGGAGAGCCTAAAGGGTCTATTAACATTGGAATAAATATATATCATGGTGGTTTTTCTCCTTATTTTTTCCATTGGGTTTAAAGGAGTTTTACATCATATATCGATATCACTTTGGTTTTCCTATAAGGTTTTTCCAAAGGATCTCCTCACATTTTTCCTAATAGGTTTTTTGGGGAGCATATATATACTATGATCATTACTCCTAATTTTTCCCACTGGGTTTTTGAGGAGTATTACCTAGTATACAGATAGACCTTGGTTTTTCCCACAGGGTTTTCCAAGGATTCAAGATAGCAGTACTTTGGTTTTTCCCATAGGGTTTTCCAAAGCTTTTCAAGAGATGGTTGATGGACAAACAAATGGTGCCTACGAAGATCAATTGATCAAGGGGGGTGTTAGAATTAATTAGTTAATTGTTAATTAGGTGATCAATTAGGATAATCATCTCCATTCTCCTTTCTTCTCCACCACTCATTCCCTCTCCTTGGCACCCCTTCACTTTGTACGTGGAACCCCTTCACTTTGTATATATAGACATCAACATCAATAACAAAGATCAATCCTGATCATTTGATTCACAACAAGAATATTCGCCTGAGAATTCCTGCCTAAAAAAACTTGCCTGAGTCAGGCCTAGCAAAAAGGTCGTCTAAGCGAACCATGCCTTTTTTCCCTACCTGCCTGAGTAAAATCACCCCTTCTACCTCTTTTATCACTTTTCTTCCCCTTACTGCTACCTAGGGTTCTCATAGGAGAGAATCCCCCCGATCCATCCATGGCTCTAGCGGTGGCGACCAAGGGGCTGATCCACCAAGGATCCACAAGTTTCTCTCTAGTGATGATCCAAATGTAGGCTGACTTACCAGTGCATGTTAGTTAGCTAAAGCTTGCCATGATTGATGAGGGTTCCTTTTTGTTGCACCCTTTTGGTTATGCAATTTTTGCGCTATATGTGTTTAAACAGTTGCTAAATAGTACCGACTTAGGTGCTATTGTGGTGCATATATGACAAGTTGTTAAATATATGCAGACAGTGCAAATTTTTTTTGGACAGTTTGATAACCTGGAGCTTTGTAGTAGCCCTGGTTTACTGTAATGTTGTTTAATTAAGTTGTACTTTTATTGGCTGGACCAACAAGAATGATTATGAGATGGAAGATTATTTCATAATCTGCATTTCTCTAGTGAAAATTTGTAAATCTTTGTCCATCTTTTTTACATTGTTATGTTTAGTTATTTCTGCAAATATGAACAAGTTAAGCTGAGTATTGAGTATATATAGAAGATCTCACCCCCTTTGTACAATGTGGTGAATGTATGCTCAGGCAAAATATGAGCCAAACACTGCCTAGCACTTGAGTCCACTCAGGCATGTTCTCAGGGGCTTCAACCAAACACTGCCTCGAATTTAAGCCATGCCTGATCAGGTAACTCTTACAACCAACCTCAGGCTAGCCTCAAACATAAAAAATACTCAGGCATGTTGCTCGGTAGCAACCAAACAGGCTTAAAAACCCATATGAGGTGAATGCTACAAAGCAAATGACAGGAGATAATCGACGAAATGAACCTTTGAGTTTTTTGTGGAGCAACAAACATCGCGAGAATATTGCCATAAGTTTTGTTGTTGGCGCACTTGTAGGCGTTGTGTCTCCTTTCTTTGTTCATATATAATATGAATTGTAACTTTCTCCCCTTCTTAATATAAAACCAGCATAAACTGGCCAGGTTTCAAAAAAAATGACGGGAGAGAATAGGCATGCGGTGATGTGGGAGAGAGATTGAAGGAGAGTAGACTCCGAACGAATGACTTAGCACTCACAGTTTATGTGTATGGGTTGGCTCGGATCAGATTTACTCCCAGTTCGCACATAAATCTTTAAAAGTGAAAATAATGATACTAGTGGCGATTTTAAATAAATAAATGGGCAGTGATGAAGAAATTACGTTTGATGGTTCTGTCCTAGTGAATGCAATTTACATTTGCAAGCGCGTCAAACCATGCGCACTTCCACTTGCAGAATGCACATTTGACAGCAAGAGATCAGCGCTCCGGATCGACAACAGTCAATGTTGAACGTTATTCTTCACTGCACTGATAGCTACCAGCTGCACCAGCTAATCCACGAATTCACTGATAACAAAAAAAAATGATGGGGGCGTGCGTTCATATTTGGTTTACTAGTTCCGGTCAAGTTCTTTTCTCATGGCTAGGTGAAAATAATTCAACGCATGCATTCCTACGGATGGACAGACTTCCGTCTGTAGTTTAAGTGTGGAGTTAAGCAAAAGGGAAGTTGAGAAAAATGAAATCAGTACATATGGTTTATTGCAAGAATCAGAAAATGAGAGTGGATGGAGAATTTGATTTTGATCTTTTTAGTACGATGATTACATGAATAACACAATCGAATACATAAAATTCCACAGAAACACAATATATGTACAAACTAATGAGTGCTCTCCTTTAATACAAAAAAAAACTAGCAAATTCCTAACCTCATTAAGTTACTATTAAAAGCACATCACACATGTTTATGTGCACCCATGGACGGATAGCGTGGGGTATTTTATTTTGTTAGGACAACAATTTGACCAACAATTACTCTATTAGGAAAAAAAATTATGACATGATTTATATTTTTAGATTCATATCCAAAGTACTCTTGAATATATTTTTCCATTATACAAAAAAATTATCGGTCAAAGACTTATCTAAACAAAAGAAAATACACCCTATAATTATAATTATGGATATGTTCTAGGGAAAACAAATATGTTTTATAATTCTAATAATAGACAGTGGGAGTACTTCGTATTGTACAAGGTCAAACGACTACAAGCCCCAAGCAATTTCTTTTTGAAACAAAACAACCAACTAATTTAAGCAGTACGGGAAAACAAATTAGTGATAGGTACAAATAGTCAATCCGGTTGAATGAAAGCCACGAGAGCAGAATTCCAAAAACATGTGTACATGGATCATCCGAGTTCCCACCGTGTCATGGATTAGACTAGATGCTGGTGCCATAGAACATTTATGTATCACAGTACTGCTATTGCAAAAGAAGTTTTCATCTCCATTGAAGCTTAGCCACAGAGTTGTAATGGCATGTATGGGCGCCTTGTCTTCGGGCCTTGTTTGGCTTTGTCTGTGTACTATCTTTCTCAGTCTACCATTAGCCCTCAGTGATGATCATGAAAATGATCGTCAAGCTCTCCTTTGCTTCAAATCCCAGCTCTCAGGCCCAACCGGAGTATTAGCCTCATGGAACAATGCATCCATGGAATTCTGCAATTGGCATGGGATCAATTGCAGCACACAATCTCCCCGTCGTGTCACTAAAATAGTATTAGCATCAGAAGGCATCTCTGGCTCCATATCACCTTGCGTTGCCAATCTGACCTCTCTTACAAGGTTGCAACTATCAAACAACAGCTTCTATGGCAGCATACCATCTGAGCTCGGCCTACTCAGGCAGCTTAACAACCTCAACCTCAGCATGAACTCTCTAGAAGGTAACATCCCTACTGAACTTTCTGCATGTTCCCAGCTTGAAATCATAGATTTATAGAACAATTTTATCCAAGGTGAAATCCCAGCTAGCTTAAGTCAATGCAATCATCTTGAAGAGGTTAACCTTAGCAAGAACAAGCTCGAGGGAAGGATCCCTTCTGCTTTTGGGAGCCTTTCTAAGCTGAAAATAATTATTCTCAGTAGCAACAGGCTCACCGGCGACATACCAGCATCTTCAGGAAACAGCCTTTCGCTCAAATATGTTGATCTCAGCAGCAATGTTCTCACAGGGAGCATCCCAGAGTCCTTGGTGAATAGTTCATCTCTTCGGGTACTTGTCCTCACAAGCAATACTCTTAGTGGAGAAATCCCAAAGGCTTTGTTCAACTCCTCATCTCTTATTGCTGTTTACCTTGATGAGAATAACTTTGCTGGTTCTATACCACTTGTCGCTGCCAGCTCTCTTCCTTTACAATATCTTTACTTAGGGGGTAACAAACTATCAGGAAAAATTCCTTCCTCACTAGGAAATCTTTCCTCCCTACTTGATCTAAGTCTTACACGGAACAATTTAATTGGGAGCATCCCAGATAGCTTAGGTCATATTACAACACTATATTTGTTGAACTTGAATGTAAACAACCTAACTGGGAATGTTCCATCATCTATCTTCAACTTGTCATCCCTGACAATTGTTGCGATGATAAATAACTCACTCACCGGGGAATTGCCATCAAACATAGGTTACACACTCCCAAATATTGAAACATTAACTCTATCTGGTAATAGATTCAAAGGCTCAATCCCACCTACTCTTGTGAACGCTTCCCACCTGCGTGTGCTTCAGTTGAGCAATAATAGCCTTCATGGGCTCGTTCCATTATTTGGATCACTCCCAAATTTGGAGAACCTTATTTTGTCATACAACAATCTAGAAGCAGATAACTGGAGCTTTATTTCTTCACTATCGAATTGCTCCAAATTGACTAAACTACTGATAGAAGGGAGCAATCTCAAAGGTAAACTGCCTCACTCTATCGGCAGTCTTTCCAGTAGTCTCAAATGGTTGTGGCTAAGAGACAACGAAATTTCTGGGTATATACCACCAGAGATAGGCAATCTAAAGAGCTTGGAAATGTTCGAAATAGACTACAATCTTTTGACTGGCAATATACCCCCAGCAATCGGAAATTTGCAAAATTTGGTCATTTTATCCTTGGCCCATAACAAGCTATCAGGACAAATCCCTAATACAATCGGTAACCTTGTTAAACTAACAGACCTAAAGTTGGACAGGAATAACTTCAGTGGAGGCATACCTGCAGCTCTAGAGCATTGTACTCAACTGAACGTACTCAACCTTGCCTACAACTCACTAACAGGGAGAATACCAAATCGAATCTTCAAAATTTCCTCACTTTCCCAAGAGTTTGACCTGTCACACAACTACTTGTTTGGAGGAATACCGGACGAAGTTGGAAACCTCATCAATCTGAAAAAACTCAGCATCTCAAACAATAGGTTGTCAGGCAACATCTCATCCAATCTCGGCCAGTGTGTTGTTCTGGAGTCTCTTCAGATTCAAAGCAACTTATTTGTAGGAAGCATACCAAAATCTTTTGAGAGCTTGGTAGGCATCCAGAAGATGGATATTTCACAGAACAACTTGTCTGGAAAAATACCAGAATTTCTTGGAAACTTCAGTTTACTCTATGATCTGAATTTATCATTCAACAATTTTGATGGAGAAGTTCCAGCAAGCGTTATATTTCGTAATGCTAGTGTGATATCAATGGAAGGGAATAATGGCTTATGTGCAAGAACATCAATAGAAGGTATACCTCTTTGCTCAACACAGGTGCACAGGAAAAGAAAGCTCAAGTCTATGGGTCTAATCCTAGTGATAGTAATACCAACTATCTCTGTTGCAATCATTTCTTTAAGTTTTGTTGTATTTCTGAGGAAGAGAATACAAGTGAAGCCAACTTTGCCACAATTTAATGAGCACAGGTTGAAGAATATAGCATATGAAGACATTGCCAAGGCCACAAATATGTTTTCTTCAGATAACTTAATTGGCTCAGGATCATTTTCAATGGTTTATAAGGGTAATCTGCAGCTTCGGAAAGACGAAGTTGCCATCAAGATTTTTAGCCTTGGTGCATATGGAGCACATAAGAGTTTCATTGCAGAGTGTGAAACACTAAGAAATGTCCGCCATCGAAATCTTGTGAAAGTTATAACTTTATGTTGTTCAGTGGATGCCAATGGGGCAGACTTCAAGGCCTTGGTGTTCCCATACATGCAAAATGGGAACCTAGATACATGGCTACATCCAAAGTGCCATAAACTCAGTCGAAGAAACATTCTAAGTATTAGCCAAAGAGTTAGTATAGCCTTGGATGTGGCGTTTGCTTTAGATTATCTTCATAACCAATGTGCAACTCCACTAATACATTGTGACTTGAAGCCAAGCAATATTCTTTTGGATCTTGACATGGTTGCATATGTCAGTGACTTTGGCCTTGCAAGATTTGTCTATAGTAGATTGACTGCAGAAGAAGGTACCTCAACAAGTTTGACTTGCCTAAAAGGATCAATTGGATACATCCCGCCAGGTACATAAGCTTCTATATAAGCTTTTGGCTCCAGTTTGTTCTTTGTATACTTGTATAAATATAAAAAACATAGCCTAGCCTATAGTTTTATGACATCTGTAAATCTAATGCAGAGTATGGCATGGGAAAAGATATCTCAACCAAGGGTGACGTCTACAGTTTTGGAATACTTTTGTTAGAAATTATGACTGGGAGCAGACCAACTGATGAAAAATATAATAGTAGCACAACCCTGCATGAATTTGTTGATGCAGCATTTCCCGATAATATCTATGAAGTACTTGATCCAGCAATGCTACAGAATGAGCTTGTTGCGATAGACATGATGGAGAAATGTATCATTTCATTGGTCAAAATAGGCTTATCTTGTTCTGTGCCATTGCCCAAGGAACGACCAGAAATGGGACAAGTTGCATCCATGATTCTCGAAATCAAGCACGCTGCCTCAAACATGCATGTCAGATCAAGCTAAGATTTGGCAGGTTCTATCTCATTCATAGAAGAATGTACCAGTAAAACATCCTTTTAATATTTCTCTGTAAATGCCTAAGGCAGTATGGTTATTGACATTATCAGAATGTTCGATAGTAGCGCGGCATCCCTAATTTTTTTATGTTAATCCATTTACGGTTTATGTTGTCCGACTTGTTTCCTTCATCGTCTAATAACTGTAAATAAAAAAGAACATCAAATTCTAAGATGGGGGCTCACCGTTCTCCACCGATTTTGCCGTCACCGGTGCCTATTGGCCGCTTCCATTGGAAGCAGTAGAATTGGAGACAAGGTTCTAAATCTCCCGCTATAGCCCGCTATAGCTGTTTGAGAAGGATTTTGCTAACCGCTATAGCTTTATTTAGCTCGCTATTAGCCGCTATAGCTCTATTTAGCCCGCTATTAGCTGTTTGGAGGAAACAACCGCTAAATGTCTTAGCCCGCTATTTAAAACCTTGGTTGGAGATGAGATGAGGCCTGTCCCGCTGAGCGTAGGCCTAAGAGCCGGAACACCCATGGGCTAAATTGGCATTATCGCTCGCCGAAGTGGATCAATTTCCTGGTAAAAAATTTCTATGCGCCAACCTTCCGGCCGAGTTGTTGTGTTGCTATGACCCGTTTTAAACTTGCATCTCGCACACAACGTTCTTGTATCGCCGGCGAAAACTGGTACTGTATAATGTATTGTGTGCAAACTGCAAACTTAGAACGACAATATATATATCAGCTAAATTAAATAAAAATGATTTTTTATGTCATGCACATGGTGTAGTTATGGGTTGGCATGAATGCAACTGATTGCTGAAAATCTGCTTTTGTAACTAAATTGCACTCAATGGTCGCCAAGTTGGGGGATCTGTGTGGAGTAGTAGAAATTGTCCTTGGAAAGTCATATTTTATGCAATCTTTGCAGGGGGAAAACTTCCCTAAAGCTCTCAATGAGAAGTACTACCTCTGTTTCAATCATAATATAGCAACCTAGGAGAATTTAGCTGAAAATAGGACATATCCAGATGCTACTATATTTTGGGACGGATGGAGTACTTCAACAAGTATTACCCTAGTGTGTGGCAAGAAGATTGATGGTTTTATGATTGATTGGACTTGGAGTATCAACGTGAGAAGGCAAATAGTTAAAGTGTTCGGTAAAAATGAATAGTTATATAGTTATACCGAAAATAGAGGCATGTGTGTAGTATATTTGGGCTTGTAGGAAGTTCCATCTGAGCAGGCTAAATTGTTTGGTTAATTAAGCTATTTGGGTTTATTTTTAAGAACTGCTAAATGTGTAGGAATTTATAATTCACTTTGGAGTTTGATGTGACCTAGCAATGCAGCAGTGAGGTGTGGTGGTCGATGGAGATTTATGTCTGGGTCGGTTCCTCTCTCTCTCTTCTTCTTCCCTAACCTTGACGGTGGCGGCTCGTGCTGCCGGAGTCGACACTGCCTTCCGCCGTCCCCACCACCAACCTTGTCTAGCTACCGTTGGCCTCCATTCCTCTTTAGCCTGTCAAGCTTGAAACCTCCCTTTTCCCCACCACTAAACCCTCCTCCCCCACTCCACCCCTAAATTCTAAATAGTGGGCAGGGTTCACTGTAGTCGCTCGCTACAACAAAAATGTGCACGCACTCTCTACGGTAATGGGCTTGTTCGGCTGCTCCAAACAGCCGCTGCAGCGCAGCGCCAGTATTCTACGTATTATTGGCTACGAAGTAGCCTGCTGGCCGTGCTGTTTAGTGCAGCCAAATATGGCCAGCATATACCAGAGCAACTTTACTATTCTTATTAGACACGGTAGGTATCAAATTATGCATATGTAATCCAAAATCTTGTATATCTTGGTATCTAAGCTATTAGTAAGGGGTACCAAATTTTATACCATACAACTTTCCTTTATAAAATTTTGTCGCATTACAACGCAGGAAGCACTCGGCTAGTTAATTCAAACAAACCCAAACATATTGAATTACATTATTTGAATTTAAACTCTTCCTTACATATTGCTCCAAGGTCAACAACAGCTACCACTAGCAACAAGGCTAAACATGTCAACATCACAGTACACCGGACCAAGATTACAGGTTTACGCGAAGCATGTAAGCCCCGTTTAGTTCATGAAAATTTTTGGAGAAAACATCACATCAGATGTTTGACCAAATGTTGAAAGAGATTTTTAGACACGAATAAAAAAACTAATTTCACGGTTAGCCTGTAAACCACGAGACGAGTTTTTTGAGCCTAATTAATCCGTTATTAACACATGTGGATTACTATAGCACTTATGGCTAATCATGACATAATTAGACTTGAAATATTCGTCTCGTCGTTTACAACCCAACCGTGCAATTAGTTTTATTTTTTATCTATATTTAATGTTCCACATATGAGTCTAAAGGTTTGATGTGATATTTTTAGGGAAAAAAGTTTTGGGAACTAAACGTGGCCTAATAGTGACTAGCACATACCGGACGACAATGATACTTATTTACTGTTTATCACTTTACCATGTGTCTGGCCACCAGTGATGTCTTCCTTGTGAGTGACAGCGCATGAGGCCCACTTGTCAGCGTGGCAAGGATCTTCACCGGTGTGTTTTTGATCTTCTAAAAACTGGCTAGCCTCCGGGCCTTTTAATAGGATCCACCGGATCCTTACCAGGGTGATCTACATTCGGATCCGGAGGAGGAGGAAGTATTGGAACAACTGTGTGAACCGTCCGATTCGTACTGGTGTTTCCTGGACCTTCCATATGCAAATTGGACGTGGGCCTGGAGACAGGCTTTGGGACTGGAGCAACGGTGGGCCTGGCGATAGGCCCAGGAGGATCAACGGTGGTGTGAACTGGAGCTTCCAAACTGTGTACGCCTGGAGCAGCCGGTTCAGCAACACAACAATGAGACACTGATTAAATTGGAAATCAACAAAGGAAAAAAAAAACACGAAGCATATTCAGAATCAGGATATTAGTCCAGTTTGCATAAACTATATAGATATATAGGGGTATGTCTGATTTGTTACCAAATTTTCCAAAATCTTGGCAAGTTTTAGCACTATCAATTCTGGTAGTATAGAATTTGTAGTGTGGACAAAAATTAATAGCAAACTAAACATGAATGTGGTATGGATGTGGTACTATTCAAATTGCTAGGACAAGAACTGACTTGAATCAAATAATCCCAAGGTCCAATATACCTGAATTACCGGCGGGAGCTGCCGCGGGGCAACTGGAGCAGCTGCCTGCGGCTGCCGGAGCAACCGGAGAACAGCTGCCTGCTGTAGCCGGACTCGGCTTTGGGACGGGATCAGGAGCCGGAGGATTCGCGGCGCAGCTGTTAACAGGTGCCATTAGTTAGCTACTGTAATTTGTAGTAGTATTATGGTCTAATGAGAGATTATGAGACGATGGCTCTGCCTCCAGACCAGTCACTTCAGGAGCATTATATACTGAGTTTTGTTGTAACTAACACATGCACACTGCGTCACTTCCTCCAGTCATGTAGCTAGTTAAGCGCCTAAAAGGTGTGCGTTCATACCTGGTCTTTTAGGGAAAGCACGCTTTCATACGAGGCACAACATGCACTAGATTAACACTTACAAAGTCAACATGTAAAAAGAAAACATGATCAGTGGTTTTGTTTTTGACCTTATGAGATCGATCTCTCTTCAGTCAAACTTAGGAGATTCTCTGCGCGGTTTCACACGGCGCGAGAACTTCACGAAATTACAACTGAATTTGACATACAGCTCTTTTTGCCATAATGTTATTGTATTCTTTATGCAGCTATTTTGATCAATTTTAGTTCATAAATACATGTGTGCTTATAACTATATATTGGTAATCCTACACCATTATAATCTGAAACCATCAAGATCAAGCGGTACATACCTTCTCTTTTTCTCTGATTGAAGTGGCAAGTTCTCAGTCTTTCAAGTGATGTCCCTTTGTGCTGCTGCCTACAGGCATTGACATGACCGCGTAACTTGGCATCTGTTAGCTTTGTTTGACCAACTCTCAGCTGCACAAGCGTTGACACTTGACAGCTCTACAACTTCCAAATAATTCAATCATCAAGCATGTTTTATCCAACTTGTACAAAACAATGTGTTCCTGCATCCCCTTGTACCCCCATATCATAAGTAGATGTATGCTTGACCATTCACATCAGCACTTACACCGTGCAAAACCATCTCTTTAAAAGCATATCTTTGTAGCTTTCAAAGTAGCAATGCTGCAATGGCTTCTTTGAGTGTCTTTTCTACAGGTGTTGTTTGCCTTCATCTGTTCGCCTTCTTTTGCTGTCTACCATTAGCCCTTGCTGACGAAACTGAAACCGATCAGCAAGCTCTCCTTTGCTTCAAGTCCCAGATCTCAGGTCCAACGGAAGTTTTAGCCTCATGGAGCAACACATCATTGGAACCCTGCAACTGGAATGGGGTCACTTGCAGCACACAGATTCCTCGTCGCGTTATTGCCATAGATCTTGCATCCAACGGCATCACAGGCTCCATCTCACCTTGCATTGCCAACATCACCTCTCTTATAAGGCTCGATTTGTCAAACAATAGCTTCCATGGCAAGATACCATCCGAGCTTGGTCTCCTGAGTCAACTCAGCAACCTCAGCCTCAGCATGAACTCTCTTGAAGGTAACATTCCATCAGAACTCTCTTCATGTTCACAACTTCAGAGCCTAACTCTACAGGACAATTCCCTCAATGGAGAGATTCCACCTAGCCTAGGTCAATGCATACGTCTTCAAAAGATTAACCTTGGTAGCAACAAGCTCCAAGGGAGCATCCCTTCTGCTTTTGGGAACCTTCCTGAGCTACGTAAACTTCTCCTAGCTAACAATAGTCTTTCAGGTAGTATACCACCGTCTCTAGGTAGCAGCCTTTCACTCACAATTGTTGATCTCGGGTGGAATGCTCTCACCGGGGCGATCCCAAAGCCTTTGCTAAACAATTCATCTCTTCAACAACTTTGGCTTGACCACAACATTCTCAGTGGAGAACTCCCAGAGGCTCTGCTCAACACTTCTTCACTTACTGTCATTTTCCTCCAGTATAACAGTTTTAATGGTTCTATGCCACCTGTTACTGCCATCTCCCCACAAGTCGAATATCTTGATTTAGGGTACAACAATCTCACAGGAACAATACCTTCCTCTCTAGGGAACCTTTCCTCCTTAATTTATCTTCGTCTTACAGAAAATGATTTACATGGGAGCATTCCAGAGAGCTTAAGCCAGATTCCGACACTAGAGACGTTGGCCCTGAATGTAAACAACTTGTCCGGAGCAGTTCCACCACATCTCTATAACATGTCATCCCTGAAATTTCTTGGGCTAACAAATAACTCACTAACTGGAAGGATTCCTCCTAATATCGGCTATACACTGCCAAATATTGAGACATTAGTCCTCTCAGCTAACAAATTTGAGGGATCAATCCCATCTTCTCTTCTAAATGCAACCCGGCTACAATTCCTTTCCCTAGCTGACAACAAGCTAACAGGGAACATGCCATTTTTCGGGTCAACAAAGTTGGAGGTCCTTGATCTGGCATACAACATGCTAGAAGCAGGAGACTGGGGCTTTGTCTCATCACTCTCGAATTGCTTTGGCTTGACTAAGCTGATGTTGGATGGGAACAATTTCCAAGGCAGCCTGCCAAATTCTGTTGGTAATCTTTCAAGTAGTCTCCAGTCATTGTGGCTAAGAGATAACAAAATTGCAGGGCCTATACCATCAGAGATAGGCAATCTTAAGAGCCTCACTAAATTGTACATGGACTACAATTATCTGACGGGTAACATACCACTAAGTATTGGAAATTTAAGTAAATTGGGTGTTCTATCCTTTGCACAAAACAGACTCACTGGTCAAATCCCATATAATATTGGTAACCTTGTTCAGCTGAATTCTCTGAAATTGGATCGGAACAACTTGAGTGGAAGCATACCTGAGAGTATTGCACACTGTACGCAATTAGTGATACTCAATCTTGCTCACAACTCACTAGATGGAGGCATACCAGAAAAAATCTTAACAATTTCTACACTTTCTCAAGAGCTAGACCTGTCGCACAATTACTTGTCTGGAAGCATACCAGAGGAAGTAGGGAACCTTTTCGGGCTGACTAAGCTCAGAATTTCAAACAATAGGTTATCTGGAAACATCCCATCCAGTCTTGGCAAATGTCTTTCTCTAGAGTATCTTGAAATGCAAAGCAACTTCTTTGTAGGAAACATTCCACAATCTTTTTTGAACTTGGTGAGTATCAAAGAAATGGATATTTCTCAAAACAAATTGTCAGGAAAAATCCCACAGTTTCTGGCATCATTAGGTTCTCTACATAATCTAAATTTATCATTCAACAATCTAGAGGGGACAGTCCCAAGTGGTGGTATTTTTGGCAAGGTTGGAGTGGTATCAATGGAAGGAAATGATGGACTGTGTGTAGATACACCAACAGGTGGTTTTCCTCTTTGTTCAAGGCGGCACAGGCCATTGGTTCTAGTCCTAAAGGTAGTAATACCAAGCGTCGCTGTCATTTTCACTTTGCTATGTCTTACCAGAATTCTTTTGAGGAACAAAATTCAAACAGAACCACCGGTAAACCAGCTGACTGAGCACCTGCAGATAACATATGAAGATATTGTAAAGGCCACAAATAGATTCTCTTTGGCTAACTTAATTGGCTCAGGATCATTTGGAATGGTTTATAAGGGCAGTCTGGAGATTCATGGAAATCCAGTCGCCATCAAGATTTTTAACCTTGATATGTATGGAGCACATAAGAGCTTCGTTGCAGAGTGTGAAACCCTACGAAATGTCCGCCACCGAAATCTTGTGAAGATCATTACTTTATGCTCATCATTGGATGCCAATGGTGAAGACTTCAAGGCCTTGGTGTTCCCATATTTGCCAAATGGGAACCTGGATTTGTGGCTACATCCAAAGACCCATGATCATAGTCAAAGAAAAGTTCTGACTTTAAGCCAAAGAATTAATATAGCCCTAGATGTAGCATTTGCTTTAGATTATCTTCATAATCAATGTGCACTGCCAGTGATACACTGTGACTTGAAGCCAAGCAATATTCTTTTGGATCTTGACATGGTTGCATATGTCGGTGACTTTGGCCTAGCAAGATTTGTATACAGTAGATCAAATGCACATCAAGATAGATCAACAAGCTTGGGTTGTCTAAAAGGATCCATCGGATATATTCCACCAGGTGAGATAAGCTAATATGTAAGTTGGTCATTCCGTTTAATGATAAACGTTGTGTATGGTTTCTAACTTTATGAATTCTCTAAATCCATACGCAGAGTATGGCATGAGCGAAGATATATCAACCAAGGGTGATGTCTACAGCTTCGGAATCCTTCTCTTAGAAATGATAACAGGCAGCAGTCCTACTGAAGAAAAATTTAATGGCGGCACAACCCTGCATGAGTTTGTTGATAGAGCATTGCCCAATAATATTCATGAGGTTGTTGATCCCACAATGCTACAAGATGTTAGCAGTGTAGCCGATGTGATGGAGAGTTGTGTCCTCCCATTGGTTAAAATAGGCCTCTCATGTTCCATGACACTGCCTAGAGAACGGCCAGAGATGGGGCAAGTTTCTAACACGATCCTTCGAATCAAGCATGCGGCATCAGGCTTGCTTGTCTGATGATGCGAAGATTTAGCAGTTCCATGCATGAATGAAAGAATACTAATGTAACATCTTTGTGACTTTGTGGCTTTCTGCTTTTTATCCAATATCATTAATGGCATTATCATTCGTGCCATGTTCCTGTTAATTCCTCAAACTGTTTCTACAAGCACAGTTCAAGACCACCTGAGCTAAATCTATTCGCACAACTAGCATCTCAAACCAAAACCTAGCGGATATTCCAGAAGCTGATTTTCCGTCAGATCGGGACCTAATAAACCTCCGATTCGGGCATGAATCCAGCCCAAAATCTGCCACAAATCAGTGGTTCCGCAGCATAGCGGAGACGACGCAACCAGAGCAATCTCTCGCATCCTATAGCTAATCCAGCGCGGAATTTCACGACAGATCAAGCAAATGGAGAGGGGGAGCGCGTGTACCTGAAAGCCCTAATCGCCGCGTGCTGCCGCTAACTTGGACGGACATCGCCACAGCTCGTGCCGCTTCGTCCCGTACCAGCTCAGCACCGCTCGCCGCTCGCCGCCGCCGCCCATTCGCCTCGCCGACGAGCCGCCGAGGAAACCGCCACGGCGGCGACGCCGGTGACAGCGGCGGATCGATCGAGACGGTCCCCACGAGTAAATCACAACCGTCAATCAAAGCGCATGTGGGCAAAAGATGGCGACGGAACCGCGGTGGCCTGCCTGCATTTTTACACTCCAATCGTTTTGTACTTCCTCCCCCAGAATACTTGTCCCAAAATACTTCGTCTTACTTAAAAAAAATATTTGTAAATATAAAAACGGATAAGCCACACCTATAATACTTCTGATAATAAGACATATTACAAGGAAAATAAATAATAATTTCATAATTTTTTCAATAAAACGAATAGTTAATCATTAAAAAACAGAAACTCAAAACGATCAAAACGACAAGTATTTTAGGACGGAGGTAGTATTTCTGTTTACAAACAACTCTATCAACTTTTGAATTTTAAAACTGAATTACAAGTTTCTTTATGTTGCCTATTTTCCCCGTAGTGGCTTTTAAAATACGAATAATGCTTTTAAAACACGAATAACACAGATATAAAAGTTTTATGTTGTTTATATACCATTTTACGGCTTATCAGTTGCAATCAAATGATCCAGCAAGAGCAATCGAATAAACAAGATTGTTTTTGTAAAGAGTAAAGCCCGCAGCAAAATAACCTTGATCCAGATGCTGAAAATCAGATTAACAGTAGCAAAAAAACCTATGATGGTTCAAAGCCTAACTACCAAGTCAACCAACACCCACTCTTTTCTTCTGTTTGATGTTCTTTTTAAGAATCAGAAAGCCTTGGCCTGTTGGGGAGCTGTAGCCAATGAGAGCACAGATGCATAAGAAATTTCAGAAGAGAATGAAAAATATAAACAAATTAATTAAGAAGCTAAGCTAATAGCAGCAATCTATAATTGGTTATCATAGCCAGATAAATTTGCAGTTCCATTTTTAGCACGATACTCAACCAGAAAGTCTCAGTGCCAGCTTTACACATGATGTGACCGATCTACAATACTGTAAAACCAATACACCATGAGCCATGATAATAAGCTCTCAGACTGCCAGAGTGACCAGTAGCACTTATTTTCTGTTCAGTCATCCCAGAGATAATTTGATAAACGAACATGAATTTCAACTGTACAGATTAACATCCAGAGACAGCACTAGAATGTCCATTAACATACAGGATTTATATTACAAGATAGTTATTGGATTGGTGCCCCAGAAACATGAAGAAACGTGTATAAACATGTCTGGCCAGGGAGAAAAACATTCAGAAATGGAGTTGCTTGCACTGAGAAGCAACAGCCTCTGAGGGACAGTATGGGCATTTGAATGGTCTGGAGCTGCTCTTAGATAGCTTCATTATCGATTGTTTCGACACGACGTGTCCACAAGGCATCAGCATTGGAGGGTTTTCATCACTTGACTGCTCTCTGAGTACCGGACATACAAACACAGAGTGGTACTGGAACTCTGGGCCAATATCTATGGGTACTGGAAGTTGTTTCATTGCCTGCCACTCCTGCTTTTTGGCAGCCATTACTGTCGTTAGCTTCAGTAAGGTTGGTAGTCCTTGAAAACCAGCTGATATTGCTATACCAAGCGGGCTCTCACTAGATTGCCCCAACAGACTGCAGAATTGGTGGATAAGCTCCTCAGCTAGCTTCTCCCAATGAGTCGATGACATGAATTCAGCATATGGAGACTGATCAAGCCGGTCAGCCCAGAGAAGGCAGGCCATTAGCCTTTGGATCTCTGACTTGTGCAAGGATGCAAAGGGAACCAGGTGAGTCCTTGCATACTGCAAAGCCTCGTCTCTACTTCCTTTGGTGAGTATCTCAACAAACTGAAGTTGATGAAGCTTCAACTCAAGCATTGAGCCATTCTGCAAAAGTTGATCATGGTTCTTGGCAGCCCAACTGAGGGCAGGCTGGAGGTTTCTAGCTTGCATTGCTTCAAGTATTGAATACATCTCTTGGAAGGGTAGTTTCAAGTATGCCCCATCTGATTCACCACACTCACGGACAAATGAGTCTCCAAGATCAAAAAGGCCTTGGCGGTAGAAATGATTTGCTATTATACTGTTTATTGTATTAGCTTCAAAATCCACATTTCGGTATGCCTTTGATATGTCTGGATTGAAAGATTTCTCAAGCACCTTGAGATATTTGCTCAGTGCAACATTCAATTCCTTTTGACAACCTTCTAGTTGGTTTAATGGCGCCAATTCATTCAGCTTGGCTTTCAACTCTGCCAGGACGGATGAATGGTCAGCACTGCCCATGGAATCTGTATTAATCATCTGCATCTTCGTAATTGCCTGCTCGACTTCTCTCACTATCTGATCAATAACTTCCTGAGCTTTAGCAGAAGATGAAGCACGTTTTTCAATAACTCGGTCAAAAGCCTCTCTAAGATTGTCAAGCTCCATTATTGTAGTATACCCAGGTACTGTACAAATCAAAAACCACGTACGCATAAGAAGTTTATCGAGAAAACTACTGCACAGAAAAAAAAAAAGTGAAAGATGGCGCATTACAAAGTCCTAACTGCTACAAAACCAGTCTGGGTTGAACAAAATCTAACTGCTACAAAAGAAGCCTGGGTTGAATTGTAAGCATAACACAGGTTCGTCTACTGTGAATAGAAAAGGAAAGATATATAGCAATCAAGCAATCAAAAACATAAAGATAAGGCTAGATAGATGCTTTAACTTTTCCTGTCTATCCTTGTTTTTTGAGGTAAAAAAAAATCAAAAGGAGTAAAATATACTAGTCTAGATGCTAAAAGTAATCAAATATGTTAGGGGCAAGTTTACGCTTATAGGTAAGTTGCACATTTGTGTTCTTTAACTACAACATTAGAACATGTCAAAATAATCCAATACAGTCACATCCAACCATCTAAAAAATATAGTCATAACCAGGGGCAAACTTTTTGAGAACAAAAAAACTATTATTACTCCCCCTCCCTAATACGATTGGTTATTAAGGCAAATTAAGCCAGATCTGGAAGAGAACCTAGCTAGGGTTAATGCAAAATCCAGAAGAAAAATAGTTTGCGGATGCGTAATCGGATGGATGGATGCTCACCGGTGAGGGGGGATGCGGAGAAAACAGCGGCTCGATCGGGAGGAGACGAGATCGATGGGGGTGGGAGGCCGAGAAACAACACAGTTTGCTCGCGGTCGCGGCGCAAAGATCTCCCGAGCGGAGATTTGTATCTCTCACCAGGATGGATGCGGCGGAAGCAAGAGGGACGATGGCGGCGCCCCCCTGCTCGCTGGCGGGGTGGGGGATCGGCGGAGGCAGGCGGCGGTTGGAACTTTGGGCGAGACGGCGAGTCGACGACGCCGATTGAGTGGAAGGGGAAATATCCTTTGCGGAACAATTACGCTGGGGTCCCTAGGAATCTGACATATTGGTGTCCCGGTAGTGGCCCAACGCAAAAAATGAAAGGGCAACGTGGAAAGAAAAAAAGTAAAAGTAAAGAAACAAATTGTTATAACTCCGTCCTAAATAGCTCTATTTTAGAAAGGAGTAAGTAGTTCTTATATATACAACTAGACAGAAGTCCGATCTAAGTTGAGCCACAAGGGCTGAGAATGGTTGGCAGCGTCAGCAACAGGGTTAATGGTGATTAGGAGACGAAAGTGACGACAATGTCTTGGCAATAAGATCCGCCGGTGATGGAAAGAGGGGCTGTGCGAGGGTATCAATGCCACTCAAGGTGAAGAGAGGATGGATTTAGGGTAGAGAGCGACGACGGTGGCGCGGCGATAGTGATGTTGCTGGGCATGGGAGGTGAAGGCGGGGCATGGGAGGTGGACGTGAAGCGCGGAGCAGCAGCGTCGTGCACCAGCAACACTGCGGACATAGATGCACACAAGAATATGAAAATTATAAAGGGAAAATAGAGACATCGTAGAAAATATGAAAAGGGAAATATAACAGATTAGGCCGGGATAAAATGCTTCTTACGTGACGTTTCAGTCATCCTATCCTGAGGTGTGGCCCAAACATAACACAACTATCCTGAGGTGTGGCCCAAGCAAGAAGATATCGCATTTCATCATCATCCCCGAAATTGAAGAGAAAGCTAGGGTTTAGATGACAGCGAGGGTGGCAAACTAAAAGAGCTAGAATTGTTGGTAGATACATTACTAGCTTTCTCTCTTTTACGGGTGGCCGCCTTCCGATAACACCCTATATACTATATACTGCATCTTATCTCCCATTCAATAAATATATACAATACAAAGCTTGTATAAAAAATTATACTGTAGCTTTAAACGTTTAAGATGTTTCTTTGTTCGTACATATCATATACGAAAGTTTAGTTTGCATGGTGCTACATCGGAATACACTGGAATTGGCATATAGGATTTTACCCGATTTGTTTCAGTTTATCTTATTTACTTTGTATTAACACCTATTCACCGTCTATATGACTTCGAGGTCTTTTCAAGCTTGACCGCTCGAACAATGGTTGATAGACCCAACCGAGCAGCAAATTACCATAGAATTAAACTACTTTATCTGTTTTATAATATAAGAGTTTTGACTTTTAATTTTGCTTTTAAAATTTGATCATTCATCTTATTCAAAAAATTATAGAAGTATCATTTATTTTGTTTATGACTTACTTATTATCAAAAATACTTTGAGCACGACTTATCTTTTTTATATTTGCACTAAATTTTTAAATACAAATGGTCAAAAGTTACAAGAAAAAAAAAACTCTTACATTATAAAATGGAGGGTGCATTAAGAAGGGATAACAAGCTATTTCGGTTGGATCCACCCAACTCACACATGCTAGGATTGTTTACTTTACTAGTCAAAATAAATCTTACCATTTGTTATTGGTAAAGCTGAAATTTAGTAAGATTTGAATATGGAGGTGGTGTTTGATTTGATATCTTACCGGATGTTGATATAATTTTATGAGAAAAAGTTTCTAGAATTATGATAAATTCTATTGGCATTATCAATATTTGTAACAAACCAACTACATCTCACTTTTATGGGATTACCAAATAATGAATAATGAAATAGATTAAAAATGTAACAATCTGATCAGCTCGCCGTACTTACACAACCCCCACATCCGTGCGCTTTCTTTATATGCAGAGAAAAATGTTTTTTTTTTGCTCACAAAAAAACCTTTTTTTTTCTTTTGACATGGAGAAAAAAAATTGTTGAGTGTGCGTGTATCAAATGATTGGAGCAAATATACACCACTAACTTCATCTGCTACATGCTATTCCATAAGAAAATATATCTGCATCTTGCGGAGTGGAGTACTCGTTAAAGCAACAGCGCAACTACAATGAAAGCGATGGCATCATGACGAAGTAAAAAATAATGTGTTGCATCACATCAATAATATCCATGTAAACGGTCTATGATTTTACAAAAACATACAGTACATGGAGAAGCAAGCTGACAAACACATATACTCCTACAATACAATCATCGGTATACACGTAAGCACACTTTATAAGACATATACACGTATACTATACCTATAATTCATAAAAGACCAAAAAGGGCAGAACAAACTAAAACAACAAACAGAGCAACAGGAGATTCTTATGTATGGACACAAGAAAACTACTAGCCTGACCCTGAAAAACAAAAAACTTCTATTTGGTGCAGTACAAAACAACACAGCAGAACTTCTATGAGAGTTCCTCGCTCGACTGTGCCCCTTTGGCAACTTTGACGAACACATCTTCCATGGTGGTGTCTGCGAGCCCCCATGCCTGAACCTCCGTCCTCCTCTTGAAATTTTCCACGGCCATGAAGACATCTGCAATCCTCACCTGCTGCTTTGGCAGCTCGTACTTCTGTGTTCCTGACAGATGGTACACCTTCCTTGCGTTTGGTGAGAGCTTCATTGCCAGATTCTCAACCTCTTGCTCAAACTCCGGGGATGTTGTCATTGTCAGCACGTAATACCCTCCGTATCGCGCTATGAGCTGCCATACGAAGAATTTCTTGTGTCAATCTTCGCATGAAGTAATTAAGGAACAATGATTCCATTGATTGCTATGGCTGTTGGATTATGAAGTAGTAGGTTGTAAGATGGTTATACCTCTTTGGGTGTCCCTATGCACTGGAGGCTCCCATCTACCATGATGCACAATCTGTCACAGAGAACTTCAGCTTCTTCCATGGAATGTGCTGCAAAGATGTCACCAGAGCAAAAGGACGCATATTAATTCAACCATGGAAGAGAAATTATGTCCGAACACATGGTAAGTAGTTTGAACATTACTAGTAAGAACGATTGCTCTGTCTTGCTTTGCTTTTTTGACAGCATCCCATAAATTCTTCCTTGAAGCTGGGTCTAATCCTGTACTGGGTTCATCCATGTAAACAACCTGAGGCCATTTATGATTGTATAAGGAGGGAATCATTGTTGAGGAATAATTCACAAGAAAATGTTGGGAGGTGCTGTGGAAAGGTGTACTTTAGCATCTCCGATCAGCGAGATGGCAACACTAAGTCGCCTCTTCATGCCACCACTGTACTTCCTGACTTGCTTATCAGGAGCACCACCATGAAGTAAATTCACACTTCTTAAAGATTCGTTAACAGCCTACAAATTATTTTCATTCAGTAAATAATTCTGAAGGTTTTTTAAAATAGAAATGGGAAAGCATTCTAGCAGGGTATTATATACAGAAGTACTGTGTCCAAGTAAACATACTGAAAACATTTTCAAGAGAAATGAAAAAGGGAAAAGATGACGGAAAAAATCATAGAAGAGTGAAAGACTATCTAGAATATATCCACTCTTTCAGTTCGGAAAAATATTTTGCTCCATGAAATACCATGGTACTTGGGCCACTTAGTACTTTGTGCTTCAAACCACTCTCGTAATTCTCTATACATGGTTCAGTGCTTTCGAACATCCACTTGTTTCTAGTTATTCAAATCCTATCAGGTCCTTCAGAATTTGGAAAATTCATATAATAAAGTGCTTCTATGGGCACTACTAGTTGAATTCAAAGACATGAGCAATAACATATCTTGGCTTCCCCTACAAATTATGCTATCAAAAGAAGAAATGAGTGATCTGGTACTTGATATAACTTACATGGTCCAAAGCAGAACCACTGAGGCTCTTCATTCGTCCATAAAACTGGAGATGTTCTCTGCCAGTCAGCATTTCCCAGAGCATACTGCATTCAACACAGCAACAACAAAAGGTGATAATTGGAAGGTCTTTTTACACGAACGAATCTACTATGAAAGGTTGTATATCCTACTCATTCTGTGGACAAACCCCCATGCTGTTGTATATCTTTTCCATGTCAGTCTGTATGCTGAAATCCCGTACAAGTGCATTTCCTGATGTTGGCCTTGTGAGCCCAATCATCTGTAATGCAACAGTGTGAAGGAAACGTACAGATTTCAGGACACCCAAATCAAAACTGAAAAGTTATGAAATAGGTTTCAAAATGACATTTAGTGGTTCTAGTGATGGCCAAAGAATGCACAACTAAATTCAGCAGCAATATATGCCACATTAACAAATAAAATAGTAAAATTAGTTGGCATGTGAAAAACCACATAGGCCTGTTCTTTTCAGATGAAATTCAGATGAAGGCTAATGGATGATTTACTTGTTTATAGGGATTAATCAAATATTGTATATTATAAACCTAACAAATAGCTTAGAAAAAGTGGACTAGGATGCCAATGTAGAAAATTTTCGAGACATCATATTTGTGGAAGTGTGGTGCAGATGATCCACAGTAATAATCCGATGGAGTAGCCTAAAAGAACAGGCAAAATGTGTTTTAACAGAATAAAGAAAAAAGTGACTAGATAAGACTTTTTTGTTGTTGTTGTGCATTAGTATTGTTTGTATAAAGTAAGTCATATATATGAGGGATCAAATCACAAACCATGCTAATGAAAGAGCTCTTGCCAGCTCCGTTAGGACCAAGAATGCCCATGCACTCTCCGTATGGCAAAGCAAGTGAAAGACCTCGAACAGCAAACTTATCTGGATTACCATCCTTTCCATGATATACTTTCTTGAGATCATCACAGACAACTGCATAGCCACTACCCTGTTGCTGTAGTATTTGATCAACAGTCTCCCTCTGTAATCCGATCATACGGATTTATCAACCACTAGATTTAAAGAAGTAGGTGACAATATTTATATATCAAAGTAATGTGATTCCCAAGAAATGAATAAAGTAAAATTAGTACTGGATGATATACTGTTGAATAATATTGTAGCCTTACAGGCAATCCTTAAAGTTTAAAGTACAAATAACAAAGCATTGAGGTGGGAAATTGAATTGTCTAAAGGACTGATGACTGCAATATCAGAACTATAAGAAACTTACTTCTTTGATAATATCTTGCTTCACCATTTCCACATGAACAGCCTCGTTGGCTACTTCATTAACAGATACCCTTCTCCAGGTAGGGCTCTTCTTCAGAAGATTTTTTATTAGGGAAAGGAGACTAGATCTGTGTCCAACTGAAGCAGCATGGTCCAAATAATATGCAACAGGAAGCAAAACCAACCATTCCAGAATAACAATAATCAACACATCTCTCATTCCATTTGCATGATCGTTTAGATCACTCCATCTCATGCCAGGATATCCTGTTTCTGAAGCCCTAATAGCATATTGGCCAAGCTCATATAGTCCTCGATACAGAGAAAATGCAGGTATTATCTCCAGAACTGTAATCCAGTGTTCTGCAGTACACAACAGGAAAATTGTATGCTATTATTTGAGTCCCATTTATCAAAATAAATTTCCCAGAGAATTTAGAATTTATAACTGAAACAATAGGAGCAGGAAAGGCATCCCGCATTCAAACTGTGATACAATATGAAATGAAAATAATGTGAATGTTAAATAGATCCATTCGGTAATATCTGCTAAACTTACTTGGAAACTTTCCACCTTCAATAAAATTGCGAATAAGAGATCCTGCAATCAATCCCGATCCAAATATATACAGATATGCAATTGCTGGTAGGAAGAAGATAACAAACAAGAAACATCACATATTGCAGCTATCAATATGTCACGAATGAGGAGATGAATGATGTAGGTTTGTTATACCTTGAGCAGTGTTGACTTTAGAAAAGAAAGTTGCAGTTAGGAAGGCTAGTACAATCTGCAGGTTCATGAAACTAAAAAAGAAGACAAATTGGATACTGTAGTCATTTATCTTGAAAAAATTTAGACCTGCAAGTTACAAATGAGTTAGATAAACAGATTGAATGAAATACTAATTGATTAAGGTAATCTTGGGAATAGCTTCCCACCTATAAGGGATCCAAAGACGACAAACAGAACCAAGTACACCATGGACAAAATAAGGAAATATGCATAGTAGATAATCCAGTAAGGGCCATCCCCAAGTCCATGCATTTTCATCATTGTTCGGAGCTTGTGTTGCTTCTCATATACAAGGTATGTCAACATAACCTGCATCAAATCTTAAAAGTTTCAAAATATCTTCATGTATTACAAAATTTATTCATGACCTTTACACCAGTTTTCTACTTTTCTCCATTTCAATATATCTAATATTTTACTATAGTTCTTAAGCAACCCTGAGAGGGTCTAGTACTCTAGTTACCAAAAATCAAATTCATAGCTATACCAAAAGGGAAGACTATTATCAATTTGTTGACACCTACCGGGAAAAGCAAGGCAACAACCCATTCGAAAAATAGAGGACCAATAACAGAAGAAAAATCAAATGTCAAACGAGTCTGTTGCTTAGGCATTTCTTTTGTGAACGCAAGCAACATTTTTACACCTGGTCCTCGAAGAAACTGGAGATATGCATTTGAGATCTGCAAAAGCCAAGAAATACGTTATTGGCAAAAATAGCTGTACAGTTTCTTGAATGTTTTGCAGAACAGTATTGTCAAGTTTGTGATTTTTTTTTCAAAGTATGTTATTATTGTAATGGTAATGGTCAGATTTGATCCTTCAACGTTCTAAACAGAGGAGAAAGTCATAATGTAAAGAGAACAAGAAAGGTGTTGTCTAAACCTCATGGTTGTCCCCTAATAAAAGGTAAATTTTATGAAGTGAGACCTACCGCATTCAAGGAGCGTGGGATACGCAAAAGTCCAAATGGCATTGGAACATAAGACACATTCTGATAAGTTGAGTTGTATAAAGCTAACACGTTGAAACGCTTCTCGTCTGAGTCTTGGAAATCATAGGCTGCAATTACAGAAGTAAATAGACTTATTTGTACCTTTAATGCTCACATGTGATGCAACAATAAGCTAATGGTCATATACCCATTGGAATTTCATTTATTCCTTCCTCTGTTTTCCCTTTCCTGTATCCGTTGAAAGTTTCTGCATTTATTATTGTTGAACTATTCCGCCACAAGGGTAGACCTTGAATACATAACATCTCTGCTAAATAGAATTTGAAGTTCAGATATGAAGTCATTTCTACCAAAAGGAAGATAAATGATAATACACAGAATGTCATTGTGGAAATGCACAGAAGTCGATGGTTCTTATGCGAGGGCAAACAATGAAAATCATGTCTGTCATGATATCATGTTAACAATGTGACAATCTCGTCAGTTTGACAATATAGTTATTTCAGGTTAATCCACTCAACAACACTAGAAGAAATACATAATACAAACTTTACCTTTCTGAATATTAATAGCACCAAAGGTAGTGGGGACTGTAACTGAATCACTGGCTTTGCATTGAGGTCTAAGGACATATATGGGTCTGTCTGAGACAAAAGCAGGTTCAATGAAACCTGTATAAGTGCCTGGTACATCTGTACCCTGGAAGTAACATGATTACAAAGTTTAAACTTATATAATATGGTTATTTCATCATTCAAAAGAATAAACATAAAAGTAATAATATTATTATTTAGACTTACAAGGAGAAGACCGGATATGTTCGCATAATCAGAAATATTTGAAGGTGGTGAGCTTGTGAACAAATTCTGCATGACAACTGCCAAACAAATGGGCGAAGTTAATGGATTATGGAATATGGTGAAGACATTACAGCTTAACAGATTTTTTTTCTTCCTTCAAATCAGTCATAAGAATAGATCATAATTTACATCATTATTGAAAGAAAAAACTGGTAAAAGAAGCACGCCTTGTTTTTAATCTACAACACCTTCCCATTAACATGGAGGGAGCTGTGAGTTTGGGGGGAAAGACTTGTAGCAGGAAAACGTGGATTATTTTCCTGGCTGGGGCAATATGGGCTATTTGGGATGTTAGAAATCAGTGGGTTTTTGAAAATAAACTAGTTCAATCGCCCCTGAATTTGATCTATAGAATGTTGATGTATGTGCAGAAGTGGAAGGCGCTGCAAAAAGAGGGAGATCGACTGCAGGTTGAAGAGCTGGTGGACAAGTTGCTACTGAAGGCGCAAGATTTAAAAGATGGAAGTTTACTGCCGAATGAATTGTGAAGACGATGAAGACTGTGAGCTGGATGCCTGCTCTTTTGGGCGTTCAAGCAAGCTAGGCTTGTCCCTGGCTTTTATATGTATTTTGCTTTTATTTTACCTTTTATGTAAAGACTCTGTTATGTGTGTTGGGCTTGTTTACAAGCTGGATCAGTAAAATGATCTTTCCTCCAAAAAAAAAAAAAAAAGAAGCAAGCCTTACTTCTTGGTCCAACATGTCATAAGCATACTCTTTTTCTAAATTGGTCTGAGTGGATTCGGGGACAGGTTAAAAGAACTAGATTGTACAGATTACTTACTGTTAGATAGGGTCTCATTTGCTCCTGTGAAAGGTATGGTAGCCGAGCAAGATTGTGCCTTTCTGCACGATGCATCTGGGAAACCTGTGAACAAGGAGGAATCCTGCATGGCACGATACTCAGGGCGTGGTAACTGCAAGAGAGCAGGCCATTCGGGAGGATTCGGTATGGGGCAACTCCAGGCCTGATCCAATGTCGAATACTGAATTCCACACACATTTTGGCAAGAACCTGTACCGTTGACATCAACACACTTGCAACCACATCTGAACTTAGGCTTATCTAGAACGCTATTGATGACTCTTTGAAGAATTGTGAGTAAGAGGCAAAGGTATATTGGAACTATGATTAATCGAATGGTTCCTTTCCTGTTGCGTTTCTGCAAGAAGATGAAACATGGATGCCACCTCTTAGCTTTACTCAATCCCAGTATGTACAATTAACAAAACGAATTGCAATCTTTTCCGTGTAATTACTAACTAGTCCTTCGTACCATAGGCAAAACTAAAAGGCTAGAAATATTAACATCGCTTGACAGTTGACATGAATAATCTATAATTAAAACAGCCAGCAAAGTGAAATATGCAGCACAAGAAGAAACAAGATACACATGCCTCTTTTCTTGTTTCAAACATTTTTGAATTCAGAAGACAAAGAAAATTCACATGTTCTGATGATTGTTAGCTCCCAAATTCTTTCTGTTTTGACTTATACTAAGTGCGTTCCAAAAACAACTGGCCAGTGCCATGCCAAAAAGTCAACAACAGCGACGAGCCGACGACAACAGAATACACGGTGGATAAACATCAGTCGAGCGGTTGAGCCAGCGACTTCCGATGAATAGACCCAAATCTGGTTTTCGGCAACAACGACAAAGTAGCAAAATTTAACCGAAATATTTTCTTCTAAAAAAACAAGCGAAATTTTGCACTGCCCATTTTGCAGTGTTCTCTTTTCCCTGAGGCATCAAATCAACAACACCCAATCCTAATCGTCAAAGATGAGAGAACAAGGAAGACTCATTCGATCCGAGTACCAAACAACCTGGAGGAGTTCAGGCGAAGAGAAGAAGAAAATTGGCCGGATGGAAAGGGGATTAGTACCTGGAAGATGAGATTCTTGCGGAGGAGGGCATTGGTCTGCGCGGTAAAGCTCGGCGGCCGCGATGCTGCGGCGGCAGAAGAACCGCCGCCGCCGGCCGGCGAGCCCGCCGAGGGATCCATCACGCGGCGGCAGTTCGCGTGATTTCGCTGTCTTCCGTCTCTCTCGTTTTGACTGATTTGCAGTTGGAAGAGAAGAAAGGGAGGAGTTTATTAGCCGTTAAGATCTGAGGGAGGGGAATTTATAGAAGCAAAAGAGTTTATATGATTCCCGCCACATAAAATATTTTTATCACTGTTTTATTCAGTCAACTCTGATAATTTTCATTCCCATTAAACTCTAAGGTTCGTTCGAAAAATAAATTTTGGGGTGTCACATCAGACGTTTGATCAAATGTTGGAATAGGTTTTTGGACACAAATAAAAAAACTAATTTCATAACTCGCCTGCAAACGACGAGATAAATTTATTAAGCCTAATTAATCCGTCACTTATGACTAATTATGGACTAATTAGGCTTAAAAGATTTGCCTCGTAATTTCCATGCAAACTGTACAATTAGTTTTTTAATTTATATTTAATACAATATATATGTTCGAAAGATTTGATGTGATGTTTTTGACAAAAAAAAATTTGGAAACTAAGCCCAATATAAGACATATAGCGTAGGTGTAGCTATTTGCCTTTAAGTTTATGGACAGGGGCTAAAATTTATATTTTAATACTAGAGTTAATTTTGTGGTTTTTCATTGTTGTTTAGTTAATTTTGTGGTTTTTTCATTGTTGTTTATGGACAGGGGCTAAAATGATTTTTAACTGTGAATAACATGAATATATAAATATTACCAATAAATATAATTTAATCACGAACTTCTCACTTTCTGTAATTTTAGTTGTAGGCCAAACGACCAAAGCACTCGTTGAAAAGACATGTATTCCTATTGATCATTCTGTCGCCAAAAAGAAATGTTTTGTAATGCATATAGTCAATATGCCTACTGAGTTTTAAATTTTCTCTAAAGCTAAACTTTTATGGAGGTGAGGGCTATATACTTGAACCCTGACCGCATTGTATGTATAAATCAAATATTGTGCAGGTGTGCATTTGAGTTTGTATGGGTCACTATCTCGGCCAGCACAAGTATTTGCTAGGTAAGTATGGTTTGAATATTCCTCGCAAAAGTATAAGTTATGGTTCTAATACTATGTCCAAATAAGATATCTGTATGCTGGCCTCGTCACTGGCGTGAATTGTTTGTCATTTTTTGTGTTGAAGCTATTTGCTTGGATTCTCGTTTGGTAATTTCCTAGACATTTTAGTGTACGCGGCTAGTTGATTAATTTTCGGCCAGCATATGCACATGTATTTTTCGTCTTTGCAGAAAAACACGTTGTTTTGAACAGCACAACCTCGAAGGTGCCGTAAATTTATATGCAGTACTCAGTCCCATAATATAGACGATATTAAGATGGATATAACACATCTGGTACTATAAATCACACATGTGTTATATCCACCCTAAAATCTCTTATATTATGCGACGGAGGAGCATTAGTACGTAAGATTAACAAAAATATTGCTATGCCGATGTCGTAATATACTTACCAATGTGATAACAGGATGTGTAAGCACTAAGCAATTTAGTCATTAGGCCGTGTTTGTTTGTTCATGTAGCAGATTGGCTAAAATGGGCATAAAAAAGAAACATCATTGGCACTTGATTAATTAAGCATTATCTATTTTAAACTTTAAATTTGATTAATTTAATTTTTTAAAAAACAACTTTCTTGTTAGTTTTTCAAAAACGTATTGTTCAGTAGTTCGGGAAGCATGATCATATAATATTCTATTCCGACCAGCCGAAACGGCACTACCGGACAACCCCTAAGTTTTGAAAAAGAATCGGCTGACAAAAAGCTTAAATGTATGATATATACATGGAAAATATGTTTATGTATAGAATGCAACACGTACGTCCTAGTTGACCTACGGCTAATAAGCCCAAGAAAAAGTATTCATAAATAAAAATAATAATATACTATAAATAAAATTTTATTATGTATTTATTGAAAAAAATAATTTGATAATTGTTGGACATTACATGACAGAGTCAGAGAACATAACGTTCTTCCATCCTCAGATCCTCTGATATACTGCTAGTGTTTGACCTGTAGATTACAAAACGCTTCGCACTATTATTACGTTGCTCCAAATTGGCGGCGATCATGCCGCTATTAAATTAGGTCAGAAATTTTGCTTTGGGTGTCAAGAGAGAGAGAGAGAGAGAGAGAGAGAGAGAGATTTTGCTTTGGGATGAAGCAAGAAGCAACCGAGTTGGGCTTCAATATAACTACTCCGTTCCTTTGACTTTAGCGGTAGACACTAGACAGTCGTCTCGTTGACCCGTCCCATCTGGTCCATATGAGATCAGCTGCACAGGCTTCTTCCCGTGGAATGCAATTGGGTTTTTCCGTGTTGAAGTCAAAAAGGAATGCCTGGAGATAAATCGTTGTGCACTTGTGCTTGCCACCATGAAGGTCAGCGCATGTAATTAGTACAGGCACAAGTTATCACTTTTTATTGCAGATTTGACGTCAATAGTCATTATTACGGTGGTATAAATCAAAATCAGTACACAAGTGAAGGTTTTGTTTATGACAATATACAAGAGTTTTTTTCCTTAAACCGTTTCAGTTGGAAAATTCAGGTCACCGTTCCTTTTTCCGAATCCACCGTACACTTATATACATGTCTCTATTAATTTTTTTGACCCTTACAACGAGATGGGCAATCCTAAGAACATATCCGGTGCAAACAACCTTTTTCATGCATACACGTGCACATAAACTAAAAAATTTCATCAAAAATTCTAAACAAAATGATCATGTACTTTCAGTAGTGTTACACATATATGCAAAGTCTTATCTTAAAATTCATTATGCACAAAGAGCAATAAAAATGACAAAATTCTAACCGATTTTTACTCAAAAAGCTGTCAGATTTTTTCATCTTTTTGTTGTGGCTAAAATATAAAGAATTTTAAGATAAAATTTTGTAGATATTTGTAACACTATTGAAAGTACATGCTCAAATTTTTTCAGAATTTTTAGTAAAATTTATTAGTTTGTATGCACGAAAAGGGTTATGTGCACACAAACTAACAAATTTCACCAAAAATTCTGAAAAAATTGATCATGTACTTTCAATAGTGTTATACGTATCTGTAAAGTCTTATCTTAAAATTCATTACGCACAAAGAGCAATAAATCAGTTTCAATAGTAGGATACTACCGTATATCTGTATAGTAGCTCATTTCCTAATTGATTGTACACAATTAAAAGAATATATGAATACAGTTGTGAAAAGCGGAAAAATACCACGTATCCGTCCCAATTGCATCCAACATCCCTACTTACAGGGGTTGGGCGTTTGGTATTGAGACGTATATTTGGTATTGGTCTTCGCATTTTCAGTCTTCGGCGTAATTTTGGGTTTCAATGTAATTCGGTTTTTGAATACTCCAAACTGATTGGTCCTGAAGAAACTCAAGATCGTGAAATTCACTCTCGGTTTCCAGACTAAAATTATCAATGTAGGAATCATCACAAATTTCATAGGTGAAAAAAATTCACATAAATCATAAAAAAAGAAAAAAAGAGAAAAAGTCATATGCTTGCCGGTGTTGCCACTGCCCTCCCCCTATCGCTAGTGTGTAGACATTGGCGATAGGCCATGTACCGGGATGGAGGAGCGACATCGACGGAGATGAAGGCGGTGGCTGACAACCTGAGCTAGGGGGAGGTGGAGGAGGAACCACTGACTGAGGTGGAGGCAGCGGATATCGACAGAGAGAAGCCAATCGCGCGAGGAGGAAGAGCGGTGCTTGTGCGTATCCCCATGTGTTGCGGTAGTGTTAGGGGCTGGTTGGGGACTTGGTATTTGATCGTGCTAGAGAACTAGCTCCTCAAGCAGGGATGGATCCCATTTTGTGATTCGGCCAAGGGAGCGTGACCGGAAGATTAAGTGTAAGACAAAAGTCTCGGACTAGAAGAAAAATGTTAGAGAGTGTGAAGCGGGCATTGGACAGGTTCAAGTCATGCGGAGGCGTAATACCCTGATCATGTGTTTTTGCTAGATGTATGTATGCAGGATCTTAGGTGTTACAAGTCTCCGTCGAGGGAGAAAACAAACTATATTCTACATAATACTACATTTAAAGGAATGGTGACTCTTCAGATTCTGATAAAGTGCTCCCTGAAATTCCTGATGGAGAAATCAGGGAGTGCCATTTAGGGTTTTCCTCGAAGAGCTCTATTCCGAAATCTATTAAACTCTACTCAAATACCGTGACACCGAGGCAACTACTTATCTACTTGATATCTAGAAGGCAACTTGATCAGCAAACATGTTGTCGGCTGGGTTCAACAACAAGTTATTAGAAACCGACAATGTTATGCCTCGAGAACGAGAGAAATAGTACTCGACATATTAATTTTAGTAGAGTTTGGGTCTACTATTACAATAGTCGGTATATGATACTCTGCATAGATGTGTAAATGTTAACCATATATTACGGACGCTTTTACACATATGGCATGAGGCCCACCCGATTATGGTATGATATGGATTAGACTAGTAAACTATACTGAACACGGAAGGTATAATCCGGTCAGCATAGGTTAGTTTACTTTCTTATCAAGTCAGGTTTCCTTCTTGGAACTCTTAAGTATTTATACTCTGGTGTAAATACATAGGACCCTACGGGGATCAAGGGGACATAACAATAAGTTTAAAGACACCGGCGGAATCATCAAAGCCCTACAAAAATGACTCGTTAATTCGCCTAAGTGATATTGACTAGCCTCCACATATATGGCCCCAACATAGGATAGAGACCTATGTCCAACCGAACATAGGGCTATTACCCTCCATTGGGGCCTAAACCTATATAAAAATCGTCCCCCCTCTATGTTATTTTTGGATTCTAGCTAGTTTTGGATTCTAGCTAGTTTTGGTATCAATGATCTAGTGGCTATAGGAATCCTGTATTAAAATTTTCACTACTCAACATATCTTCTTCAGACTACTCAACTATGGTGAGTCATAGTTCCTCCCTAAACCGTAAAAGAAGATTACAAAACACGCTATAATAATCGACAATGGTTCATTTTATCTTACTGAGCATTTTGACTATGGGTCATCACTATGACAAAAAAAAAAGTGGAACCCACATGTAAGGTGATCACCACATATATACTATTCATGTAGAACACAAATATAATAAATAAAGTGCCAAGGCACTAAAAAAGTTCAAGAGTAATGTTAGACAGAGTTCAAGCAATTCACGCAGAACACAAATAAGGTTGATCGAGTTCAAACGATTTCACATATGTGCAACTGAGCTCACTGCCGAGCTGCTTGCTCGGGGGATTGGATGAAGATGAGGGGGAGGAAGGAGTGGACTTCAAATTGCGGAAAATCTAATTAGAGTGTATGCCTGATTTAGTCTTACGCAACGACTCCTTACTCGTCTGTCCTGAATCCAACAACATAGAAACTCCCCCTCAAAGAGAAAAAACAACATAGAAACTCAACACCTTCTTTGGCGATGGGCTGTGACAACGACTGCAATGGCCATGATGGCAAATTCTGACGATGGTTTAGGATTCGGGAGGTTGGGTGGGGGTGGAGGAGGAGGGGACTTTGGAGTGGGAAGGAGGGGGTTTCGTTGGGGTTAGAGAGATGGCCTAGCAGCGGTGATGCTGGAGCTGCTGGGATGTAGGCTGGCAGTGGCGATAGTGACTCCTCGTGCCATCGAAGGAGGGAAGGAGGGATGCAGGAGGGAGAGGGGTTGGTCGATGGGGGCTCGCCGTTGGTAGTGGGCCTAGGGAGCGGCACACGGTGGTAGTAAAGCCGCTCGTGTGGTGGAAGGAAAATGACGTCGTCGTCATCATGAACTATGGAGTTGAGGGCTTGAGGCGTCGTTGTCGTCGTTGCTAGTCCTAATGCAAGCACGAATGGAAGGCAAAGTGAACCATATTGATGATTGCATCTATCTAGTTACACAGAGAGGAAGCCAGGACTCGAGACAAATTTAGAGGAGGTAATCTTATATTTTAAGAAAGAAAAAAATTGCATACTCCCTTCAATTTGGAAATTCTTGACGTTTTAGGCTTGGTAACAGTGACCGCTAATTGTTGACGCTGTGAAGTATGCCCCTGGATGCATGCATCTTATTTAAGACTGAGCACTTTGTCTCCCGTGTCAAAGATGAACGGTTCCAGCTGGTGCACGCCGCGTGTAAAAAATAGGGTGAAAATTGAAGCAACAACAAGAATTGAACTGGCATGCTTCACGATGAATGACAGACTCATACCAGTAGGCTACACAAGATTAGTGATCAATATGAACACGCAACTATATTTAATACTCATTGGTACGTAACATCATGTCTAAAACGTCTAAAAAAAATTTAAACTGGAGGGAGTACGAGTACTACTCCCATTACTAGTAGGCCCATTTGTTACCAGCTAATCAAACAGGCCCACGGCCCCTTAACCCCTCGACACCAACCCCACTTCGTCAAGCTAATAACACCATTTACGCCCACGCGCCCCACGCACCCCACGCCTCCCGTTCGAAAAAATTTCCCGATTCCGCCAAGCCCGCCCGCGGGCCCCTCCGACTCCCCGCTCCCCTCAACCCGCACACACCCCACGCGCGACACACCCCTACCCCTCTCACTGAAACAGGGATCCACACCCAACGGCAACACATTGGGGCCCACGCGCAGCGAGACAACTCCTCGCGTGTAGCCAGCTTCCAAGGTGTGCGAGCTCGCAATGGAGATTATTTATACGTGGGGATTAGCACAGCCATTTCCCCATTCCAAAAACCTCGTTTCTGGAAGGCTCCATCTCCCCGTCTCGTCCGCGTCGGCGGTTTCGAATTTGGGTTGAGGTTTGGAGGTTGTGGAGGCCGATTCGTGGTTAGATCGACATCATGGCGACGGCTTCCGGCGATCAATCGGCCGGCGGCGGTACGCGGAGTATCATTTTTGAGGGAATTTTTTGGGTGGGAAATCCGTGTGGTTTGTTGGTTGGTGGTGAAATGGGGGGTTTTGGCCGTGCAGGATCTGCAGCGAGAGCGTCGGTGCTGCGGTACCCGCTGCGGTCGGCGAGCCGGGGGAAGGCGGCGGCTGATGCTCCTCCGACGAGCGCCTCCGCGGCGAGAAGGTTTCTCTCTCTCGTTCTCGCCTGAAATCTAGGGCTGTTGTTGTTTGTGGAATATTTCCTTCTACTGTTGTTCAAATGATTTCCATCATGCTCGTTACGAGTAACATGCGTCATACTCCGTATAAGTTAGTAGCCTACCCGCAAAAAAGTTAGCATAGGTGTCAGATGTTAACAGTACATGTTCTCATCTAATGATTTTATACTGTGCTAATTAAGAAAATATTTTGCCGTGAAAGGAATTTTTTGTTGTTCAGTTGAGTTCAGAATGCTCGGATTGTAATTGGTTTTTTTTTGTTGTTTACATCAACGTGTCGTGCTAATGATGTTCCAGAAAATGCAGTACAAACATGTAGCTAGTACTCTGAGAGCTATCTAGGTTGTCAAGATCTGGAAATAGTTTGCGTATTTATTTCAACAAAAACAAATATTAAAAGGACTATACATGAATCTTGTATGATTATGTGTTATGCTTTAATGCTGCAGTAAAAAATAAACTGACATGTGAAAGGTTATGCATAAGCAGCTCCAGTTCTTTACACATAGTAATTGTGAGCAAGGGCTTTACTACGAATATGCTTGTTAAATGAATAAATTTGAAACACCTGTCAACCCACTTGCCATAGTATAATACAATTTTGTTTGTTGACAGGCTGCTAACCCAATGATCTATTATTGAAAATGCATGTAATCAAGCTGATTTAGATAGGTTAACCAATACAGTTTCTGTTCTGCTTCTTCTTGAACCATCTTATGGATCATGATTACTTAGATAAACACACCAATCCTGAACATATTTTGTAATGATTTTTATGCATAATATTGCTGAATTCAAAACAAAGCATGAAGAAAGTGCATCTTAACTTGAATATGTGATCTGCTGTTCATTACTTAAGTACTACTGTATAACATTGCTGGGTAGGTCGTGTTACTATCCATCTTTATAGTAAGTCTCATACTATATGATTATTGTTTTATACTGTGACTTACATAAGGGTCCTAATTATTTTGTTACGGAGGTGGTTTAGCCATCACAAGTTTGAGTTAGCAATATTTCTTCAAGTTTCTGTGGGAAAACAATTGGCCAGCATACCGACGTGTGTTACTTAAAAACTAAGCATCTCACGGTTTGGTGCTATGTCAACGAAAAATAGACTAGCAACTTAATGGCTTTCAGATTCCACTATAAAATTTGCTGGGTACTAGCTCTGTCATTGATACCACTTGTAAATTTATTCTTTGCAGAACAAAACCATCTTTGGATGTCAGCAAGAGCGTTTGTGGTCTTGATCTTTCATCCGTGAAGGATAATCCAGCCAAACCTCCTCGGAGGCACTCAATACAGACCAAGCCAGGGGCAAGCCCCAGGCCAACTCCTACTGGAACTATCACTCCTGTGTCATTGGTTCGATCAAGGAAGTCTGATAGCCAAGGGAGGTTTGATACCCCGACATCAGAAGTTTCCATGTCTACAGCAAGGCGTAAGTTTAGCACTCTGTCCTCAATCTCATATTGGATGACACAAATCAGGCTTGCAGAGGCTGCCTCCAAGCACTCTATTTCATTGGGCTTCTTTAAGCTTGCTCTTGAATCAGAATGTGAGGTGAGAATCAAATGATCATTTCTCAGCAGTATAGTTTATTTCATTGATCATATTATCACGAGTTTGCTTTTCCACAGCCTTTGGATCGTATGAGAGAGGAGCTAAAGTCTTATGTGGTTCGGCATGGCCTTGCGACAGAGTTGGAGGAACTGGTCAAGGATATTCTTCAGGTTTACAACATAGTGGACGACTTTGAAAAACTGAAGATCACTATAAACTCTTCGGAACAGCCAAAAAAATCTGACAAGGCTGCTCAAAGTGCCACCAATGTGTCACCAAAGGGTAATCTGAAGCCAAGGTCATTGAATTCTGAGACAGTTCAAATTAAGGAAGCAGCTAAGAAAGGCAACATTCAGAAGAAGCCTGATGCAAAGGTTAGAGGCTCCTACAACAGGAATATAGTAAAAAATCCTCCTGGGAAAGAAGCAATCTCTAAAAATACTGGTAAGAAAGCCAAGAAGCAGGCCAAGGGGCAGCAGGAGGACTGCAATGGATGCAGTGAGACTTTGCCAGTCGGAACAGATCAAGAACCTGGTAAGTGACATCGTGTAGTTCAGTATATAATCATCATCCCTGTAAAATCCCCAATCCCCTAAATTCCTTTCAATTGTTGGGTTGCTAATGGCAATTTATATTTCAGTTGATGTGGCAAAGGAGATAGCAAATGAAGATAAAGAGAACATGGTAAGGATGACAACCGTGTAACAGAAATTGAGATAAACGGTACATTTTCTGGGAAATCTCATTATATCTCCTGTCTTGCTAAACACTTCACTTATACTTGTAGGGGGACAGTGAAATGCCAATGGATGTTGGCATAGCCCAAGAAGTCTAGAACAGCCAAACCAACTTCAGATTCAAACTTTTTATTGCTGGATATGAAGTAGTGTGTGTGGTGCTTGTCTTTTTTCTTCTCATTTGTTCATATGTTGCTGGAGCTTGTCTTTCTGATTGTCAAAACCGGTAAAAGAGTTCTTTAAGTGTGTAGTATGGCTTGCAGGGTGGATGGTTTGCTTGTATCCCTTAAGTTAGCAACTCTGAATTTGTTCAGTCGTGCATCCGAATACAGTTGAATTCTTTGTGTGATACATTCGGGAAGAAAATCTTTGCTAGTCTTTGTGTACTTTTCTTCTATTATACTGAGTGCTTCAGATCGTGGTATAATTTTACAGTGCTCGTGTTAGTACTTACTAGATTGCATATCTGCAAAGTTGCTATCAGGGAATGAGTTATCCATGTGTGGGCACGTTCTATGCTGTAAATATGTGGTTCACGTGGGTCTGCTTGTATTATTGGATCTGTCATAGAATCCAGAGCATGCACATTTTTGGGTTTTGGGTAGCTGTAGGTTATAAGCAACATTTCTTTTTGTCTGGGATCTGGTTTGCAAATTTTGCAAACTTTTGGTTTGATCTGTTCCTCCATCTCTAGCATTCAGGCCTGGTTTAGTTTCTAATTTTTTTTTCCAAAAACATTACATCGAATTTTTGAACTTATGTATGGAACATTAAGTATAGATAAAAAATAAAACTAATTACACAGCTGGGCTGTAAATGACGAGATGAATCTTTTGAGCCTAATTTGATCATGATTATTCATAAGTGTTACAGTAATCTATATGTGCTAATAATGGATTAATTAGGCTTAAAAGATTTGTCTCGCGGTTTTCAAGCTAATCATGAAATTAGTTTTTTTATTTATGTCCAAAAACCTCTTTCGACATTTGGTCAAATCTTTGACGTGATGTTTTTGCAAAAAGTTTTCACGAACCAAACGGGGCCTCAGTTTTATCTGCAATTGTTTAGCATTTTCGTTTGAAGATTCTGAAGTGATTAATGTGTTCCAACAACACAATGCCCGCACCATCTACATCACAATTAGTTGCAACATCACGGTACCTACTAGCCTACTACAGAATTGACCTGAGACTTATGAGAGTATTCCAATCACAGAAAATGGACCAGCTATATATAGAAACAGTACAAGAAAAACGCTATTCTTTGTTGTTTCTCGTCGTAACACATCGAACTGTAGTAACAACCCTAGTATATTCTTCAAAAAAAAAAAGAGGAAAAACCCCTTAGTATACCAATACCATTCAACAATCTCCAGCTTTTCATTTCCTTTTTTTCTTTTTGAACCATTGTCCGGGGTTCCTTTCATGAATTCAAAGCTGCTTACACGAGCTTTGCCTACAAATGCCATCCCGGTTTCTTGATAGGGAAACAAACTTTCTTTGCTCTCGTCTCCCTTTCTCCACTGTACCTAGAATTAAAAACTAACACTATTAACAGATGTTGGAACCGTACTGTTATAGTAGGAGTAGAAGCTAATACAGGTTGTACTATACAAGATTCTGCGCATTGTGCAAGACAGGCAATGACAGGGAGAATATGTACCTTGCTGCTACACAAAATGACACAAATCATAATTGGTGGTCGCGCAGAAACAGATGGAACAACGCAATGTTGAGCAACAGAACAAATAAGTTTGGTGGAGGCATAACGGCATCAGTTCAGACAGCGGCAAAGGCCATTAAGGGAAGGGAACGAGTTAGGTTCCTGCACCCTTTGCTCGGCTATTCTGATGTTCTTCGCTTCTTCGTTTTGTTCTTCCTTACCTCTATTTCGTTCATTCAATTTTCCCTAAGGAGAGTTTGTTCATCCATTTGTGAAACGAAGTAGTAAGAGTAGGAGTGTGGAGTACGTTCATTTGTTCATAATTGCCCTGCTTCTGCAATAGTGCAGAACAGCAGAGCTGTATATTTTGCAGCCATCAGTATTCGGAGCCCACCATGTTGAGACTTGAGACGAGGTGTTGCAGGCGCATTGCATGAAGGCAGACGTACGCTGCATGATGGGAACCTATTGATGACACCTGGGAGCCTTTGCCGGTGCAAAATGACATCCTCTTGTCCTTGAACCGTTCTTCTCGAGAGTTGTTTCTTGTTTGTTTCGGTCCAAGAATATAAATATAAGAGGTTAAATACTTTTGATAGATAAGATTAATTTATAACTATTGACAATTGAAGATCGATTTTTTTTAACATGCTACCGTTCCCGACCGTCTTCAAATAGTATTACCACTGGTAAGAGCATTTTCACCGATAGCCCCTTATTCTGAAGCCCCAAAAAGTCAGATGAGGGTTGATCCATTTCATAAGACTTAAATATGTCTTTTAACTATAATAATAAACCTTATTTTCTCTAAAAAATAATAACATTTATTTCTCAGCGCATAGTTTATTTATCTTCTAAGTTAACATAAGTGTTATGTCTAACTTAACACCATAATAATTTAAACATGAGTATTTTTAACGTGTAGAACTCAACATATACAAATTTCTAGTTCCAAATATCGTGATTTGAATTCAACATAAAAAAGAAATAAGTTAAACACAAATGTTTAAGACACCACATAAAAGTACAATAATAAAAAGTTTATAATAATAACATATGCACACTACACGATAAATCACCCTCCATATATACGAAGATAACCACACAACATTATGCACATCAAACATCATACAAACATACAAACCAAATACCAACTAAATCTCAAAATACTTGTCGTTTTGAGTTTTTGTTGTGTGACGTTTAACCATTTGTATTATTCAAAAATCATGAAATTATTATTTATTTTATTTATGATTTGCTTTACTATCAAAAGTATTTTAGGTGTGACTTATTATTTTTTTTATTTGTAATAATTTTTTAAATAAAACAGATGACCAAATATTAAAAAAAAACTCAGCAGCACGAGTGTTTTGGGACAAAAGAAGTAGTATCAATTATCAGAGCAAGCATATATGATTAGTATATGACTCACATGCCACATCAACATCACCATTAGCTGTTTTGGGGATCGAATGGTGGCATCCAGACATCCAGTGCACATCTGAACCATGAGCTCCCAGACGAGAAGAAAGCCTCCATCCACATGAATAGATGATCCCCCGATGAATTCCCGGCCGCTGAGCCCATGACCATACCATGATGATGATGACGACGATATATTATGCTAATCTCGATCTACAGATGCATGCGCGTGTCACTGTGCATGTGGGCCCCACGGCACGCGCGTCCACGTCACCACCGACACAGGCATGAAAAGAAGCTCCCGCTTTTTCCTCTTGATGATTGAGCCGGACCACAGTCCACGATTCCATGAACGATGGTCTCCGAGATCGGAATTCTCGAGTTCCGGTGGGAAATTGGGGGATCGACCGATTGTGGTCTGACCTGTAGGAGTATGACATGTGGGTCCATAGTATGAAAGGGTTTTAATTATAGGTGATCAATGGTGCGGGTCTATGCTGAAAAACAATGTGTTCGGCGGCGTCCTTTGTTGTTGTTAGATTTGCCACTATTTATTGAATAGGAGATAAAAGAATAATATGGATTTCTCTTTTTATTTGTTGCACAATTCGTTCTCCTGCTTTCTTCTCCAACAAACTTCAACAAATCTCAAATTCAATAACAAACCCATACGTTAGGTTTCATGGGTGAGGTGATGGTGAAGGAGAGGAGGGAGTTTAGGGATGAAAAACAGGACTTGATCTAGAACGTAGAAGGATGCTTTAGGTGGCAGTGAGTTGACAACCATGGCAGGACAACGTTGCGACGGTGGCGGCCTTGGCGATGGGAAAGAAGGGTGGTGGGCTTACATTGATATATAGCGGTGAAGGTTGGCATCGCATAATGGATTATCAGAGGCAAGAAAGAAGGTAAAGGCAGAAGCACTTGCTCTCGTTGGGAGGGAGGAAAGAGTGAGGGGTAGGAAGCCGACCGATGGATGTCGTCAGTGTTGGTGGCTTTCGGCACCTATGCAACTTGGGATAGCTCGTTGAGGGTGGAGAGGTGGGAGTGGGAAAATGGCAGTGACGGAGAAGATCATGTTTGAGAGGAAGAATGAATGGGGGATTAGGGTTAAAGGTCATGTATGAATTTTAAAGCATTACAAAAAGTATGATGGCAAGAGAAAAAACATATGTGCAATATATGTGTAATGTATATATGTATATACCGAAAGATGTGCGCATACTTATGAGCTGCCACATCTTTCGTGCTTACCCGAAGATGCAATGTTATTGGCGGCTGATGTGTTCCTAGCTCAGTAATTGAACCAAACAACCATGATTCATCAGCTCCTTCATGGCGTGGCAATCAAACAGTCTTTACATGCTGGAGTACTATACTCCACACCAATAGTCCAAACATTGCCCCAAAATTCTTGTGGCGCATTTATCAAGCTAATTTGTAATAGTAATAGTAATGGCGAGGCAGTGAGGCAGAGTCAGCTGTGTTTTATTATAGGTTCAGAAGTTTTTCAAAGCAGAGACTCACGGGTTCAATTCAAACGCCGTGCAGGCGTACAGTAATAAACAATCAGGACTATGGTTCAGTAAAATAATGATGTGAATTAAATAGAGGTTGGTTGGCTGAGTCTCTGATACTCTTGAACGCGCAACGACCTTACGAGCATTTTAAAATATCAACCAGTACGGCATGAAACTGCAGGAGATCGAGCATGTTCATTGGTATGTTTGCAGCGGCTCAATCTTAATTGCAACAGTTTTTTAAGTAATTAGTCAAAGTACATCTGGTAACGACTTCATATGTAGAGTAACTGAAGTCACAAGTACTACAATGAATTTGGTTCCATTCGCTTCAAAGAAGTAGAGTATACAATAATGAAGTTGTACATTTTAGAAGTAGCACTTTTACGTTCACCAGCTAATTTATTTATTTACTAGAACAAGCTCAATGCAATTTTGTAAAAAAAAAATAGAGTATCAAGTAGTATATGCGTGCAATTTAACCGACTAAACTCAAATGGGTGTTTCTAACAAGAGGGAAGTACGTAGTCGTTACGACCAAACTATGGCCACAAATTAATACCGGTGGTCACTGGTAGACACTTTGTATATGAGTATTAGTATTCCACAAAGATACAGCCAAACCGATTGAGCCTAATCCGTCCGTTTCTCTAATGATTTTCTCCATCCCCCCGATCAATGCGTAACCGGCCGACACATGCATGGCATCTCACCAAATCCACACAACTAAACGCACTTGTCTTTACTCTTTACAGCCAATGCAAATGGCATGCTGCTGCTTAAATACCCTGATCGATCCGGCCACAACTTACTCTGCTTTTTTTTTCTTTTTTTTTGTGTGTAACAGTGTAAGTAGCAACTATAGCTAGGCAATCCTGAAAAACTGACGACAAAATTAAGCGGCGCAACCGGTTTTGACGAGAGACCCCAGCATGGCGCACGCGGCAATGCAATGCAGCGACGCACCACGCACGCACTAAAGCCCAACTTTTGGACGAAAGGTGGCAACGTTCAAAACCCCAATCCACTCGATTGACTCGTAGCATCCAAGTTAGGTACACTCCAATCCTGATGACTTAGCTAGTACTCAGTTCTACCGTCCTTCTCCATCATGGCGCGATCAGGAATGCATGTATCCAAGCAAATTTGCAAAAAAAAACAAAACATTTGCGTGGAAAAATCCAAACAATTTGGTAAGTTTTTTCCCCACTGTTGCGTGGAAAATTTCTTGCGGTGGCAAAGGGACAAACTAAATTTCGTCGCGTAAATCTGACCAGGCCATTGGTCTGCCGCTTAACCTCGCTTCCATCCCGCTAGTGCAGTGCCTTGGCCCCACACGTCGGCCAGAACAACCTGGCGCGTGGGACCCATCCGTCAGCGACACGAGCTCCGTTTACCCCGCGCCGTGTGCCGCTGGTTAAGATGTGTGATCAACGCCGCCCTATCACCGCGCCGCCACGTGCGACGAGCTGATGCCACGTCGCACTTGACACCGACATGGATGACCCACATCATCTAGGGCCCATGCGTCAGCCTCTCTGATCACAGGTGGTGGGGACAGCGACACAGTGTGCTGTTACACTAGCAGTGGAGCAGAGCACTACTAGTCCCCCAGCTAGTTTGGCTGTCAAGCACTCAGCTCGCTCCTCGTCCATGGCCACCACTTGCTTCTCCCCTTTCTTCTTCTTCCTCCTCTGAATTCGCCATTGCTGACCACAGTTTGTTACTCGTTGTCGCGGCGGAAATGGCTTCGAACGGCGTGTCCGTACTCGTCCTCTTCCTCCTCCTCTGCGCATCCACAATGGCGGCGGCGCAGCCGCTAATGTCGTCACAGGCGAAGACCCTCCTCTGGGTACGCCGCCAGCTCGCCTTTCCGCCGGCGCTCGACGCCCTCGTCAACGCCGCCGACATCTGCGCTCTCCCCCGCACGCCATCCCTCGCCGTCTCCTGCGCCGGCGGCCAGCTGACGGAGCTCGCCGTCGCCGGCGACCGCCGCGCGCCGCTGCCGTCCAACTTCTCATCCGACGCGCTCTTCACCACGCTGACCCGATTCCCCTCCCTCTCCGTCCTCTCCCTCGTCTCCCTCGGCGTCTGGGGCGACCTCCCGGGGAACAAACTCCGCCGCCTCCAGGCTCTCCGCGTGCTCAACCTCACCGGCAACCACCTCTCCGGCGCGATCCCCAACCAGCTCTCCCGGATGTTCTCGCTGCAGAGCATCGTCCTCTCCGGGAACCGCCTCGCCGGCGCCGTGCCGTCGCTGTCGGCGCTCGCGTTCCTCGACGAGCTCGATCTCGGGCACAATCGTGGACTTGGCCCGGAGTTCCCGGTGGTCGGGAACACGCTGGTGAGGTTAGTACTTGCTGGGAATAACTTCTCCGGTGAGATTCCGGCGAGGGTTGTGAGCTCGTTGGGGCAGCTTGAGTTTTTGGACGTGTCGAGCAATCGGCTGCAGGGGTGGATTCCTTCCTCGATTTTCGCGCTCCCGGCGATCAGGCACATCGATTTGTCGCGCAACCGTCTCGCCGGGCAGATTCCGGCGAGCACGAGCTGCGGCGATGCGCTGGTGTTCGTCGATGTGTCTGACAATCTCCTCGCCGGCGCGCGGCCGGCGTGCATGAGGGGGAACTCGTCGGCGCGTACGGTGCTCGACGCCGGGAACTGCTTCCGCGACGCCGCCGCGGCGTCGCCGCAGCGGCCGAGTACGTACTGCAACCCCGGCGCGCTCGCCGCCGTGCTGCCGCCGCCGTCGTCGAAGGAGAGCGGCGGCGGGAACGGCCGCGACGGCCAGGTGGGGATGGTGCTCGGCATCGTCGGCGGCGTCGTCGCCGGCGCGCTGCTGATCGCGGCGGTGATGGTGGCCGTGCTGAGGAGGGCGAGGAGGCAGCATCCGGAGGTGACGAGCGTCTTGCCCAAGTCGACGCCGGCGGCGAAGAAGGCGCCGGCGGACGGCGGGAAGGCGCAGGCGAAGGTGGCGCAGAGGATTGTTACCCCTGCTGATAAGAGTAAGAGGAGAAATGCATTTGGTTTGTTTGATTCGTTTGAATTTAATTAATTTGTTATGTGCTTCAATTAGTACCATGTAGTACTTGTTTTAGTTCAAATAATTGTGAAAAGGAGGTACAAGGGCTTGATTGAGAGGTACTATATCATTAGTGATAGAAAAGGGCAACTAATAATAAGCATCAATTAAGATTAGTTTTCTGCTGCATTGTTTCTCTCGTGAACAAAGTCTACTCACTTTAGTGGAATATTAGGAAGCTTTGCGTGAGATTGCTAGTGTGGATCTTGCTTACACTATGAGTTCTGAAACATGAGCTGGATCTTTATTCCTTACTTCAAAGAAGACTTTAGAAAGTAAAAGGTGCAAAGTCAATCATCAACATAGAAAAAGGAAAAATAGAGCATTGGCTTAGTGACCAGTAAACAGTTTGCAGGATCATCTTTAAGTTTTTTTGGTTGGCTAACATGAGGTCCATTGTCATAGGGCATGCATCACAAGCTGCAAGGGTGAATACACTTGAAGTACCAGCATACCGTGTGTATACACTTGAGGAGATCCAAGAAGCAACCAACAACTTTGGTTCATCCAACTTGATCACGAATTCTCCTGTTGCAAAGGTATGCATAAAAAAATGCTACTCTGTTCATACTAACCATTTGAAGAATAGTATGGATTTCAAAAGTGGATTTTGTATGTGCCACTTTTTTCTAGTGCTGCTAGCAAACTCAAATGGAAACTGTAAAAATTCATCTCCATCTTTTCAAATAGTCCACTACTTCAAAATCGGGAGATTAAAGTTGCTGATATGTGCCACTTTGGACAGCAATATATTGTATTTTTTTCTCACTTTATTAATTTGATGAACATCTCTCTGGATGAATATAAAAGAATGTATTTATACTGGACTTAACATTGCAACTAAGAACCTTGACGCCCCTGATTAACTTTTTACCATTGAGCAATTACTCCAGTTTTAACTGCCTAAATAAGATAAGTCTTTGGAAGTAGGCCACTTGAGGCATTGTAATTAGGATCAATAATATTGTTTCTTTCCTTATTAGTGTTTACAAAACATTATATAAGCGCACTTGCGTCAATTATCATTTTGTTTGGATTAATGTACACTGGGCATTCACTAATTTGACAAAAGAAAGAAAACGGAAAAAACACATGGACCGGCTCACATTATCTTCAGGCTTCCTTATCAACTAGTTTACGCAACTTTAGCTACTTATGCCTGTTCTGTTTATGCCACTTTTATTTTCATTTTTTATTGACCTTTGGCCATCTTTTCACTACAAGTTCCTGCCAGATAATTTTGTTGATACTAAATTTGTTCTTTGGGCGTCTTATTGTCCTTTTTGCTCATAGCATTACAACGGTCAGCTTCAAGATGGTTCTAGAGTGTCACTGAGATGCCTGAAGCTGAAACCAAAGTATTCCCCTCAAAGCCTGACCCAATACATGGAGATAATCTCAAAGCTCCGACACCGCCATTTGGTTAGCATCATTGGTCACTGCATTGTTGAAGATCAAGAGAATCCTAATATTGCTAGTTCAGTATGCCTCGTTTCTGAATGTGTAACAAATGGATCCCTAAGAAGTCATCTAACTGGTAATTGTAGTTTATTATGATATCACGCATACCACACTATAACTAGATATCTAGAAGTATGTCAATTTATCCTTTTACTATCTTTCCAGAGTGGAGGAAGCGTGAGATGCTAAAATGGCCACAACGGGTTTCTGCTGCCATCGGTGTTGCTAGAGGGATCCAATTTTTGCATGAAGTGACTGCTCCAGGCATTGTACAGAATGATATAAGCATTGAAAATATTCTTCTGGACAAGACACTCACTTCCAAAATCAGCAATTTCAATCTCCCGATGATATCAACTAGCAAGAATGGCAAGGTATGTTCAAAATCGAACCATTGGGGAAGCTCCTAACTTGTCTACCTGACAGCTAAGTTGTAACCATTTTTATCTTTCAGATATTGTCAGAAACTCCATTTGCCATATCTGAAGACACTGATCTTGGCAGGTACGGTGTCCATTTAGATGGAAAATGACATTCCCACTTGCTAAACTATAACAGTTGACAATTTTTTTTTTCTAAACCCCAAATGATTGGTTGTTGAGACTCAGAGATGCCACCCGACCTACCTTTCAGAATGAATGACAATCTGATTAATCATCTAAACTTGTGAACTAATTATGATCACGATTGTTTTTCTGCTCTCAGCGTCAAAAGCACAGAACAAGGGGACAAGGATGACATATACCAGTTCGGCCTAATTCTTCTGGAAGTAATCACAGGCAGGCCAACAGAATCCCAAGCAGACCTGGATTCCCTGAAAACTCAGGTAAATTGAAACTGAATTTCACATGACAATGAAACACACCTGACACCAGAAAATACTTTTACTCACAAGAAGATTATTATCATTGTTATGATTCTAAACCTGCACCATGGTGTGTGTAATCCCACTCCCAGCTAAGTGAAGCCATAGCCGAAGACCCAGACTTGCTGAAAGACATGGTGGACCCAACGATTCGTGGCACGTTCGCCGTCGAATCCCTGAGCACGGTGGCCGAGATAGCACTCAACTGCACGGCCGGCGACCCGAGCAGCCGGCCATCCATTGAGGACGTCCTCTGGAACCTGCAGTACTCCATGCAGGTGCAGGATGGGTGGGCAAGCAGCGAGAGCCTAAGCTTGAGCACCAAATCACAGGGTTGAGTAAGCAAAAAGGATTCAGATTCACTTCCGAGAGTTACGCAAAAAGATGCAGCTTCACTTTCAGATTGGTTGCGATTTTGCTGTGGAAAGAGGCGTGTGTATGCTGTTGGTTCCTTGTGTACAGAAGTTATTCTTGTCGCTCAAAGTTGTAACATTCCAGCTAGAGCAATCAAGACCAAAACTGTTGGACCAATATTAGTTATGGTGATCTGGGGACAGCATTTACAGCTTGACCAAACGGAAGGACACATAAATTCCACATGAACCCACAAAATTGTAATTGTAAACTATATATATCTCCAAATACCTTCAAAGGGACCTGCAAAGAAATAACCAGGCAAAACATTAAAAAAAAAAACTAAACCTCTGAGGTTTGACAGCAAGAACGAGTCAGCAAAATAAGGATCCATTTCACAACAACTCCTAATTAACCATCCACGCGGAGTACCACACGAAAAAAAAAGGTAACATGAGTACACAACCAAAAGCTTCACATAATCTTCTGCGAAGGCAAGCTAAGCATAAACTGAACCGACGACGAAACAGTTAACAGAAGAAAATTTTATGTTTGTCCAAAACACACGGGCTAAAAGCGAGATATTATTTGTGATAGTTAATCCAATCGGTCACCACCGCTCAGGCGGCTTTGGAGGAGGATGGAGCGGCAGGGACAGCGTCGCCGGAGCCTAAAGCAGCTTTAGCCTCCAACTCCAACACCTTCATGGCAGCAGCAACCGTTTCACGGAGAGTATCTGGCGACTCAATGAGGTTCAGAACTTCACTTTTGTCCAGCTCAAGCAGCATTCCAGTCACCTTGGTAGCACAATCTTTCTCCAGCTGTTCGACCAGCGGGAACAGAAACTCCCCAAGAATCTACATATGTTAGAAAAAAAGGAACATTGGTAAGTTACCTAGACTTCAAATAAGATGGCAAAACTGCTGTGTGTAGTGACCATGTGTACATTCAATAAGGATTTTTACAAAAAACGAGGATGACTTCTATAGAGATGATAGGTAAAGTTTAAAGTAGGAATTAATTTTGTGGTGTTCCACAAAGGGAGTCAGAGCAAGTCTTCTTCTATATTAATTGAAATGTGTACATTAGTTTTAGGCTTTCTCACCTTCTAAGTTCCACAAAGATACTCATAATCCCAATAAGAGATAAAACAATCTGGCGTGGTAATTAAATAAATTATAGATTTATTACAAATGCTTTTCGCGACAATGAGTGTAGGACAATATAGATCAAAACAGAAAACAAAATGCACTTTCGATTCAATTTTTCACATATAATTTGACTTAGCCATGTTTTAAAATTGAATTTGTCCATGGAAATTACTAGGTCGGGCATGGAATAATGCCATACATTGCCACATGTTAATGACAAGTAATTTATAATTTGAATTTGTTCAATTATGTACAGAAAACAGAGAAGAACATCCACACCTCTCGTTGTTGTTCCGGGTTAGCAGAAGCTAAAGAGGCCGCAAGTTTGTTCCTTGGAATCGATTGAGCATGGAATTCATCCGTGCGCTGGAAATGCTTGAAATCTTGCTGGATTGGCGGCATTGGAGTAGAGAAGCCATAGTGCAACATTGCCTGGTTGACCAAACCACTTCTACGGTTCGTTAAGTGTTGTCTAAAGCCCTGGTTAGCATTTGGATGATGAAACATCTACATCAAACAAGTGAGATGTTAGCTAGGTGGAGTGAGTCATAGTTAATTATTAATTAGTATTAACTAAAGGAAGTTATTAATTGACAATAATAGTAAGAAAATATATTTAATAATTAGATACAGTTAGATGCTAGATAACCTATATACAATTACCTGAGGATAATGCATTTGTCTATGCATTCCTCCATGTCGAGCACCATTCCTCTGGCTAGGATGCCTTTGCATGTTATATGGCATCATCATGTTTGGAGCATGGAGACCTATACCTGGAACAAAATTTGGTTGAAACCCATAGCCTACAGGTGGGGGTGGGGCCAAGGCAGGTACCCCATGCCCAAAGTTGAACGGATGGGGAACCATGTTTGGTCCTAATGTGGGTGCCATTGTTGCTAGTGCTTTAGCGCGAGCAAAATGTGCCTAGCAAAGAAACAAGAAACCAACATCAAGATATTGCCATGTGTTAAAGTAAGAAAGAAGAAAAATTATTAGTTATTTTTCATTATTAGTTAAAAAACTCACAAGATGAAGGCTAACATCATCGTGTATAAAACCAATCCTAAAAATCAAATTCACACGAATGAGTAGTACATACCGCTAAAAATGCCTTTCTCTCCTCCTTGGATTGATGTATGCCAACATACAATGGTTTTTTCCCAACCATTTTTCCATTCATTTTTGAAATCTGCAATAATTTTCAAAATATTATATAGTAATAAAATAAACTAGAACCATGGAACCAGATGCACGAGGGACAACATCACATGAATCAAATTATAACATACAGCATTATTAGCATCTTCAAGAGCTGCAAAGGACACAAATCCGTAACCCTTGCTCCTTCCATGCGAATCAAGCATGACCTACACAATTATAACACAATAACACAATAATGAATGATATTATGGAAGATAAAACAAACAGCAACACACCAAGCAATAAACATACAAAGAACAAATTTAAACATCTGGAGAACAAAACACCTCACCGAAGAAAATAAATATACAAAGAATAGAATACCTTGCAGGATGCTATCTCCCCAAAACATTCGAACAATCTTCTAAGATGTTCGTCGTTAATATCATCATACAAATTCTTTAGGTACAAATTGACTGGTTGAAGTTTCTCAATTTTACCCAAGTCATATTTTGTTTCAGTTCAGCTTGTCTTTCGGATTTCTTCTGAGCTCTTCTAACATATAATACCATACCATCAATAGACTTCCCATCAAGATTACTAATGACATTTTTAGCAGAGTCTGACTTCTCAAAATTTACAAAGCCAAAAGATTTCGACAATCCATTATCATATCTCATGACTACAGCACTAGTAATTGCACCAAATGGTGCAAACTCACTTTGTAGATCGTCATTAGTGAAATTTTTAGGCAAGTTCTTCACATACACATGAGTAAAATTGTCAGCATCTCCAACATTTTCTCTCTCCTGGCGGCGCATGAATAAGCTAACAAATATGTTAGTGCCATTAACCAGCATACCATTTAGGCCATTGATGGCATCGTTAGCAGATTCTTCCCTCTCAAACTGCACAAATCCATGTCCTTTTAGAATTACCGTTGACATCAGTAACCACCTTGCAAGAGAGGATGTTGCCAAAATATGAAAACATATCTTACAGATTCTTGTTATCAATACTGGGCTCAAGATTTTTTATGAATATATTGGCATGCCCACTCTTTCGTAGAGTTGGGTCTCTGTTTGAGAACATAACTCTGATGGGCTTTCCATTGACAATGGTAAAATTTAAAACTTCCATTGCACGAGTAGCTGCAATTAATCACATAAAAAAATTGTGAATATACCATTATAGTTCTTAAAAAGTGCGGTCAAGAAAAAATTTTATAAGGTGAGCGTAAAACGAGCAATATTGCACAATCTACATTTAAAACTTTTAAGGTTTAAAAATAACTAGGACAAAAGAGAATTCAACGTCTACTCAAATTAGTGTAACCACTACCTATAGTTTCAGAAAACCCAATACTAACGATTTAGTACATTTAACACTAAATTGCCCGAGACCTAAACCCAATCAACTCAACTATAAGAATTCAAACACAAGTAATTAAACAAACAATAGTAACAATAATAAGCATATTCGAATAACACACAAACAGATTCAATACAAAATAATTAAGCATTTTTCTAATATTGCACTAACAATTAATAGGTTTGCTAGTAGCCTACATGCAAACTAATACTAGCTCCATTCTTAAAACAATGATGTTACGGGTGCAACCAAACCTCATCTTAATTCATTAAGAGAGAAAAAATATTTGGATTTAATATGTTTAAAATTGTATTATAGATTTTCATAAAAACTCTCTTTAATTAATTAATTAAGTTTTTTTATAAATATATATAGCTAATGTAAAATGCCATTGTTTTAAGGACGAACATAAACCCACAACAATAATTAATCCATGCGCATACATACCGGCGATGTCGCGGCAGACATGAGCGGACGCGACTGGCACCACCTGGCTGAACAGCGCCACCAGCTGGTCCTCCCCGACGCTCCCCTCCAGGTCGCCAACGTACAGCGCCGCCGTGGATACGACGGCCGCCGTGCTCTGATCAGCCACCCCAGGCGCCCCCACCGCCGCCTCCTCCGCCGTCTGATCAGCAGCGGCGACGACGACGCCGGCTGCTGGTGGTGGTGGCTGATCAGGCGCCGCCGCGGACGAGGAAGCGGGCGGCTGATCTGCCAGCGAGGACGATGTGGGGATCGCCATTGACGCGGCGGCGGCGAGTCTAGGGCTTGTTAGACGCTCGATCTTCCGTTACGAAGTCCCCGATTTCTCTCCCTTTTTCTTTATTTTTATCCCCCCGGGTGTGGGGATTTTTTTAGGGGATTGAAAGCTTCGAGCTCGGGTTATATAGCCCGGGGCGAAGTGGAAGAGGGGCCCAACGGGCAGTCTCAGTGTTGTAGTCGTGTACGCGCGCGGCGTCTGAGGCTGAAACTGGGCCCGGCCGCCTCCCATCCGTTTCAGTCACGCACTCGACCGCGTGTTTCAGGTGGAGTCTGGTTTGGTTTTTCGCAAACCGGCGCATGCAATGTTCGGGTGAGCGGTTCGGTTTGCGTGTGGGCCGGCCGGGAGAATGCTTGGGTCGGTATCTGCTTCGTGTCGTTTAGACGGCCGGGCATCAACCGATCAGAAACGGGTGTGTTGTTGCCTCTGGTGGAACGCTTTGGGTCGTCTCCTACCGAAAGTGCTAATCAGCGGTCAGTCACGCAGGTGTGTTGCTCGGTGCACGATTGGCCAGCTGGCCGCTATGTGCCTTCAGGGAGGGGAAGAACGACGCCGCCCGCAAGGGACATGGGGCCGCACATGAATTGAAAGAGGTTACGACGTTATTATTATTATTATTATTTTGAAATTTACAACGTTAGTTTTTTTTCTTTTGATTTTCTTTTGCGCTTTTCCATTTATCATAGTTCACAACACTTTTCATGTGGTTTTTCATCATACATGTCAACAACTTTATACCACCTAAAGTATGTACGGCCAAAAATTTATACTACCCAGAGTTTTGTATCGATACTATTTGGACATAATTTTTTAGATGCTTTATAGTTTTGTAGTGTATATCTATATGTGTACCATAGATTTACGAGTAATAGATTTTGTACTTTCAATCTGCTAAGGAAAACGCATGGATGGGTCCCACACGGATCCACGTGCCCACATTTTTTTGGGAAAGAGGTGGGGGAAAACCAGAGAAGGTGAGGACCGGTGACATAGGTGGGGACCATGCTGACCCGCCGCCCGCACCCCACGCGCCCGGTGAGATGCATAGTGGCCATACCCGTCCCCTACTCTGTATATTTGTTCTTGGACTCACGCCATCTCTATAGATAAAACAAAAGGCACTATTGTCGTTATACTAACATTGTTCATTGTTCAATGCAATTATAGTAAATTTTAGTGCATTTTCCTTCACTTCTCATATGTGTCACCATGCCTTTCCTGACCAGTCCCCAAAAACATGGGTAAGCACCGCTAGGCCAAGAGGGCTAATGAGCGGTTAGCCAAGCGCCTCGATCGGTTTGCAGAGGGAGAGGGTCACAACGTGAGAGTCTTCGCCCATGTGGTACCAGGTGGGAGGGAATGGAACCACATGATTTTACCCTCTTCTAAGATTCGATTTTTCCTCATTTTTTATTTACCTGGTTCTTTTTTACCATATGTGTGTATGGAACACCATGGTGTATGGCCTTCATGGTATGAAATACACAAATTCAGTTTGAATTTTTTAAAATTTGAAACTTGTAGGTATATACCTAGTCATAATAATGCATTTAACACCCATACCTAGCAATAAAACATCTCAAATTCAAATATATTTGAGTATAAAGATCATATACCCAAAATAATTATATGTATATATATTGCATACCTAGAATCAAAATTTAACTAAATATCACATGAATCAGTTCAAATTTAATTCAAACTTGTTTGAACTAGTTAGTAAACAAGTTAATATTCATACTCAAAAAATTTTAAAACTTTTCATACTCATTTAAACATAGTTCAAACTGATTTTGAATCTTGAAGGCCATACACCATGAAGCATGGAATAAATTTACACACATATATATATACACACACATATGGTAAAAACGTGAGAGTCTTCGCCCACGTGGTACCAGGTGGGAGGGAATGGAACCACATGATTTTACCCTCTTCTAAGATTCGATTTTTCCTCATTTTTTTTACCTGGTTCTTTTTAGTGTGTGTATATGTATATGTATATATATATATATGTGTGTGTTTTATACATCTAAATTTTGTACAATTTAGATTCATATTATTTTTTATACGTTAAATACTTTATATTATATATATGTATAAAATTTTTGTAATGTATATATGCATCCCTGCCACGTGTCCATCCGTGCGGGAAGAGCAACGTGTGGCAGCGCGGCTAGCCGGTTGCTCTCGACACCCCTGTTAGGCCTCATTAATCTTCCATCACAAATATGATGGCCTAGAGCACCACGCACCATTCCTCCTCACATATCATCTTGATCCAGTAGAATTGAGACATGCCCATTAGATTGGGCTGGATATACAGGTGAGTCGAGCTATCAGTTCGTCTGTCGAGTGATCTAACCATCAGTTTGTCGGTTTGGCCGTGATTTTGTTAATTTAATATTGGGCTTGTTCGGCAGCAATTATTTGCAGCGTTTTGGGTTGAGCTGTGCAGCGCAAGTGTTCGACTGCCATGTTTTAGCTATGTGCTAGATAAGCAAGCTGCTGGACTTGAGTTTTTTCACCGTGATAAGCAAACAAGCGGCTGCAGAGGCACTGTTAGGGCTTAAAAAGTGCCGCTGAACACAACCATTCCCTCCACTAATAAGTAAGTGATAGGGGTCGCTATGAGCCTCTAGACCAAGGGGTTTGAAACCCACATTTGCCCCCTTTACAATTTTGCTAACAAAACAAATAATGTGGTGTCCGTCCTTAATAAATTAACTGGGCCTTAATTGAACACATTAAGTAGTGTCATCCCTAAAAAATATTTGGCTCAAAGCGGTTTGAACGCACCTTCGGTTTCTACAGGCAACCACCCGTGATTAGCCCGGGTTTTGATTTTGCCAGTTAAACCGCCGGCCTGACCGATTTTATTTTCATAATAATGGTACAACACCAGCTTGGTCAGATAATCAATGTCGTTACCTTGTCTATGTCACCGTTAATTAGTATACGACACCAAACTAGCTTACTTCTGCCTAGTTATGGCATCATTGACTTGTGTTGTCATCCATGCATGGTGTGTGTCAAGAATCGGATGCATGCGTCTGGGTTGGCGTAATTGTTGACCGTATTTTCTTCTCTCCACGTAGGACAACGGTAAGTGTAATATAAGATATGCTAATTTCTCTTATTGTACTTTCATTTATGTCATTGCATGTTGTTTATGAGGTATATTACAACCACTTTTATTACTCACTCAAATGTATGGTTGTATCATGTCCATGTTGTTGATGGTTTTCAGCAATGTTGCTACAAGACTGACGTGGGTCTTCCAAAAGTGTAGCCGTCATCCAGGAGAGTAGCGCTACCATCAAGTAGCAAGGTCAGACCGTGCTAGTGCATCAAACAATCGGCCGTGTGCACCTAGGTGGCTAGGTACTAACGCAATCGTTCTGTATATTCTCTCTTCTTGTCTTTCCTCTCCATGATGGACAACACACTGACCAGCTTAGAGACCCGTTCAGTTTGTTGATGCCATTAACGAAGTAAAAACATCTCGTTTTCTCTTGAAGAATGCTTAATCACATCATCTCTAGAGATATATAAAAAAAACAGAAGATGTTATAGAAACACATTGTTCAAGACTTGTACACATGTTCTGTGCCTTCCCGCGGGCCTTTTCTCCCTCTGTCCCCTCCAGCCATCTCAAGCATGGCTAGCAGTACTAGTAGGAATCATCAGTCAAAAATGCAAGGTAGCCTACTGAGGTGTATGGGCTCTATGCATGCCCTGTGGAGTTGAAACTGTTAACCATTAGACGTTTCTAAGTTCCAACCAAATCAGTAAAGAAGAGCATAAATTACACCAGCTTTGATTGAAAACTAATTTTTTTTCATCTTATATATCGACAATCCTATGAAGAAATTTTAACCTAAAGAAGCTAGCCTACAGTCATGATGTTGAAACATTAGCGTTCTCAACATGTCAAGGAATTCAAAGCTATCACAAATACATTGTAGTCACAGCTCTGTTAGCCTCGGCTGTTTAGACATGGCAGGGATGTCGAGAAGAGAGTTTCTTCACTTCCACAGCTTCCGTAGGGACATGTTCTTTTCGGTATCCTTCTTCATCACCTTTGCCACCGCCATCTCGAAGTCCTCCTGGGTAACATGAACCCTTCTTTCTCGGAGGGCAAACATTCCTGCTTCTGTGCAGACCGCCTGAAAAAAGGGTGATAATCAAGGTGAGTAAATTCCGTATAGTATTAACTGATAGCATCAATATGTTACAGAGCACAACAGAGAAAAATCAAACTGTACATGCAGCAGTAAAACGATGACAAAAACAAGCCAGTTTCAACAAAAAAAAAACACTTGTACTTAATTACTACCAAGGTCTATCTGTTCATGTTAGCAGTTGCCATATAAATGTTGGTTGTACTAACTATATAAATGTGGCTTGGATTTTATGCAACTATGGAAATTATGTATTGTTCAGTTCATGATATTTTTCAGCTTTATCATGACAAGTACTTAAAAAAACTGGCTCACAAGTGGCAACTACACACACCTTTAGCTCCGCTCCAGACGCTCCATTCATCTTCCCCGCAATCTTTTGGAGATCAATGCCACGCATCAAATTCATTCTTCTTGAATGAATCTTCAAGATATCGAAGCGGGACTGCATGAGACAAAAACCACAACCAAGTAAAGATTAGCACTGATGAGATGTTGTAGCATGAACTCTACTGCTTGCAGAAAAAAATAATACAATCATGGTTAGTAGTGCACCAGCACCACTTACATCTTCATTCGGATTTGGAAATTCAATCTTCCTATCGATGCGGCCAGGCCTCAGGAGAGCTTGATCCAATATATCCATTCTATTGGTCGCCATAAGAACCTTAATCTTGTTTGTTGCTTCAAAGCCATCAAGTTGGTTCAGAAGCTCAAGCATAGTGCGTTGAACCTCACTATCACCACTGCCAGATCCAGACTTCATTCTAGCAGATCCAATGGAGTCTATTTCATCCATAAAGATTATGGATGGTGCATGCTCTCTAGCCATCACAAAAAGCTCACGGACCATTCTGGAACCCTCTCCAATATACTTCTGAACCAACTCTGAACCTGACACCCTAATGAAGGTACAGTCGGTGTGATGAGCAACTGCCCGAGCCAGCAGTGTTTTTCCGGTACCTGGAGGTCCATAAAGAAGGACACCCTTTGGCTGGGCAATTCCAAGACTTTCAAACAGCTCGGGATGCTTAATTGGAAGCTCAATCACCTCTTTGATCTCTTTAATCTGCTGATCAAGGCCGCCAACCATATCATAAGTAGAATCAGGAACTTTCTCAACCTTCATAAGATTAACCAATGGATCGACTTTGCTGGGCAGGACAATATGAATCATATAGCTGCCGTTTCGAAGAGCAACTCTTGTTGAAGGTGTGAGCTTTGTAACATCGATACTTTTATCGACATCGACAATAAATTTTCCTTCTAAATGCACCTGAAAGATTGCAATTGATCAGTTAACACCGAAAGATGACTAATTGTTGAAAATTCTCACACTTATGTTGTACTGATGTGTTAATGCAAAATTGCGTATGTTGAAAGCTATGATCACAGCAGTATGACATATAAAAAAACACAAAAAAATATGTCACATGAAGTGAACATATAGTGGCTCTTCAAGTTTTCTATTTAATCGACTAATTATTAATACATATCTGCACATTACAGAGTGAAAGAAAATAAACATTACTGTCAACATATACTGCTCACTTTTAAGTGATGCCAAAATCGCAGCTTGAACACAAAGTATTCATCTTCTCTGATTATGTCAGAAGCAACACTGATGTGCACAAATATAGAAAACACAGCAGTAAGAACAGGTAAGAACGAAATGATGTGGTACCTTCACTAGAGCCTTGGACTTCCCCATAACCTTCACAACCTCACCAACATGTGAGCAAGGTTCTTGAAGCAACTGCAACTCTTCCCGTATCATCCTAACTGCAACAACAAAATTGCAAAGACAAAGGATGAGTGACATACTCCTACATCCAACAGCAGAAACATGTGTATGTATTCCTAACAAAAAAACATAATAAAAAAGCTTTAATCCTGGTACAAAATCCATTTCCCCCAATCTCGGTACAAAACCAACAAGTTCAATTACGAGGGGGAGGATTCACGTGAGACAGGAGTTAGGGTTGCACAAAAGCAGCAAGATTAAACTAAACCAAACCAAAAGGATCGATCCGACTGCCAAGACCTGGCGAGACCTGATCAGGGGATGTTTTTACCTTGGGAGTTGAGGTCGTTGCGCTGGGCCTCGAGGCGGCTGAGGTCATTCTCCTTGCAGCGGATGTGGTGCAGCAGGTCCTGGATGTTCTGCTGGTAGTACAGCCGCAGCCCCTCGCCACTGGCACTCCCCTTCGCACCTCCGGTCGCCGGAGGAAGCGGCGCGGAGGATGAGGACGGCTGCGAGATGTCCATCGCCACCGTCGCCATCGATTTGGTTCGTTGATTGCTTGTTCAGCTTCTTCGAGTTTGGTTCGTTGATTGCTTGTGCAGCTTCTTCGAGATTATATAAAGGGAGAAGTTGTCTTGCGAGTCGGATCGGATTCGCATACGGACGGACGTCGAGTCGGAATCCAATTCGTTGGGATTTGGCAAGGGTTTCCCCGATGTCCTGAGAACTAGCCGGGTCTTGCTATTGGGCATCCGAGCGTCACAAATAAAGGTGGCGCTCGGTTTTTCCGTCAAATACCGTTTCCCTTCTGTTCGTTCCCCTTCCGTTTCATTCCCCTATTTTTCGGTACGGTTGTTACAACTAAAAAAGATAACTGAATCTTTCAATTTGGAAAAAACTGAACTTTCAATTGGAAAGAATTCGAAACTTTCAATTTGAAAGATTTCAAACTTTCAAATTAAAAGAATTTGAAACTTTCAATTGGAAAGAATTCGAAACTTTCAATTTGAAAGATTCGAAACTTTCAATTTGAAAGAAATAAAACTTTCAAATTGGAAGAAATTGAACTTCCAATTGGAAAAGAAAAGAAACTTCCAATTTGAAGAAATTGAAACTGCCAATTCAAAAGAATTTGAACTTTCGGAGACCAATAGGAATCGTGGAACGGGCCTGCCCAAGCGTAAGACTCTGTTACCACCCTTTTTCAGGGCCTGTCGGCCGGAAGCGCTATTAATCTCAACTGGACCGTCAATGGTGTTGCAGCCCATATAAGACGAACAGAAATGGGCCCATATAGGTGTAGTAAGTCCCAAGTCCCAACCACGGAAGGACCAGACCAGTCACCTCCATTCTCCCGGCGCCGCCGCCGCCGCCCACGCGAGCGCTAGCTAGCCGGAGTAGCAATTCGGCGAGTGACAGGTCGAATGACAGCAGCATCATGGGCATGTCTCGCCCACGACGCTCGACGAGGGCCCAGCCGACGGCGCGAGTTTGACGCATTATCCCTCGTGGGCCGTAGCTTCGGCTCCGTATATGCCGGCGTGGAGGGAGCACGGGAACGGCCGGGTATCATGCGCCGGTGATGGCCCCTGTCTCTACTCTCCAACTGGTACTTTCCACTTTTCCAGGTGTAGCCGTGGGCAACTGTTTTTCTCAAAGCATTGCTTTTGTAGGCAACTGTTATTAGGCTAAGTCTGAACTGACAATACTCTGATGTTCTTCATATTTTGAACCCAAGATAGAATGAGATTTTGTAAAACGAAAACGCACAGGTGATGTATTGCAGGAGCAAACAAATAACCCCGAAATTTTCCATTCAAACTAAAAGTTCACCAAAATGAGCGCTGCAACGCCATTTGGAGCTGTACAAGAATTCTCCCTAATTAACCGAAGCTAGCTAGGCTGCACTGCACTTATCAAAATCCTACTGATTCCTTCCCCTTGCTGAACCCCTGAAACTCTGAATCCATTTCTGCTACACCAGCAGAAATTCATGTTCATTTTCATGTCATCCTTGCTGGCTCCCGGGCTTGATGAGCGGCTGCTGGGAGATCTTCCCCCACTCCTCGGGAGAGCACTTCACCTCCTTGAGGAAGGCCACCACCTCCTTCATGGTGGGCCGCTCCGTGGGTGCCGGGTTCACGCAGAAGATGGCGATCCCCAGCGTCTGCAGCATCTCCTGGACCAGCTGGTCCGGCATGCCGCGCAGCTTCGGGTCGAGGATGTTCACTGCCGGCTCATAGCTCCCCATCTTCTTCTTCGCCCACTCCACGATGTGGAGGCAGTCCCCCACCACCGGCTCCACCGCGCTCCGACCGCTCAGGATCTCCAGCAGCACCACTCCGTAGCTGTACACGTCGCTCTTCTCGGTGATCTTCGTGGTGTAGCCGTACTCTGAAATGAGGAACATATGTATGTCAAGATAAATTTCTTGGGTGATTGAGCACATCAACATAGTAATTTTTGAGCTAAGCATTTCGAGCAACAGCATCTCAGTGTAGTCAACATGCTTCAATGGACATAGATACTTGTGATTTCAGAAACCTGTCGCTGTGTAAGTACAATGGCAGTTAATAGTTAGTCAAATTGATCGGTTTCACCTGCTTAAACTACAAGCAATCAACTATAGTCATGGTCATGGAATCAGAGTAAGGTTAAGATTACTAGAAGCAACTGCAGGTCAAAGATTCTTTCTATTAGTATAAATAACAGCATTACCCAAAGAGTCATTAAGGTATGGCATTAACTGTTGCTGGTCTTGTACACTACATTCGAGTACTAGATTTTGAAGAAAACAGAGCAAGCAGATTAATAATACTAGAGGTAGAAATGACTTGCCTGGAGCAATGTATCCATAAGAACCGGCGATGCGTGACATGGCATGATGATAATTGGGGGAGTTCATCAGCTTGGCAAGCCCAAAGTCAGCCAAGTATGCCTCATACTTTGAATCAAGCAGTATGTTGTTGCACTTGACATCGCGGTGGAGAATCGCCGGGACGCAGTCATGGTGCAGATAGGCCAGCCCTTGTGCGGCACCAACAGCAATCTTGTATCGGGTATCCCAGTCCAGGCTCTGGTTATCCTTCAGGAGCTGTTGCAGATTACCATTGGGGATGTAGTTGTAGAGCAAGAGCTTCACGGACTTGTTTGAGCAGTAACCAAGCAGCTTGACGATGTTCCGGTGCCTGATGTGCCCCAAAATCTGAATCTCAGCAGCGAACGCGTCGATCGGCTCCTCCTTTGACGTCTTCCAAAGCTTCTTAACCGCAATGATCTCCCCATTCGGCATTTCAGCTCTGTAAACAACACCTGAGCAACCTTTCCCAATCACATTCTCATCTATCAGGCACTCCAAGATGTTATCAACACTGAAGTTCAGCTTCTGGAACGGTGTAAACATCCATGGATGCGAGAAATCATCGCCACCGGCAACCGACAAGCTCATCGCCTTCTTCCCAGCAAGTGTTCTGCTTCTGTTGACCAGAATCCAGACAACAACAAGCAACAGAGTGATTGATCCCAGAACGGCACACACAAGGATCACAGTCTTGACAGTCTTCAGTGCTGTCCGGCGAACCATATCTGACGAACAGGTGCGCCCATCATAGGACTCACATAAGTTGGGATTGTCAATATATGAGCTCGATGACAATGTCTTGAAGAACGGCGTCACCGGGATCGCACCAGAGAAATTGTTGTACGAAATGTTGAGAGATGTCAAGCTGGTGAGAGCGCTCAACACTGAGATGCTACCATACAAGCCATTGCTTGACAAATCAAGCGACTGCAGCTGTGTCAAGCTTGACATCTCATCAGGCAACTCACCGGTGAACCTGTTCGAGCTGAGATCAAGACTAATGCTCAAGCTCGACAGCGCGCCAATCTCCGGCGGTATCGGGCCGGAGAAGCTGTTGTTGCTGAGCTCAAGCATGGTCAACTTCTGCAGATTTCGAATCGACTTCGGCAATGTGCCTGACAACATGTTGCCACTGAGGATAAGCTTATTGAGGTAGCTGAAATTACCGAAACTCGCCGGAATCTCGCCGGTGAGCTTGTTCATGCTGAGATCAAGCTGCTCGAGATTCATGAGCTCCCCAAACTGCGGCGGGATGTTGCCGGTAAAGCTATTGTTGTGAACATCGAGCAGCTCGAGCACGGTGATGTTGGCGAGCTCGCCGGGGAGCACGCCGGTGAATTTATTGGAGTAGAGGTCGAGGAACACGAGATTCTGCAGCTTGCCAATCTCGCGGGGGATCTCGCCGGCGAGCTGGTTCTCGCCGAGTCGGAGCCGCACCAGCGACGAGCAGCCGGCGACGCTGGGGGGAAGCTTCCCGGAGAGTGAGTTGCCGAGGAGGAGCAGCTTGCTCAGCTTCTGAAGCGCGAACACCTCGTCGGGGATTTCGCCGGCGAGGCGGTTCTTGGAGAGGTCGAGAGCGTAGAGCTCCGTGCAGTTGCCGAGCTCCGGCGGGATCTCGCCGGAAAGCGAGTTCCCCCAAAGGAACAACACCTGCAGCGCCTTGAGCTCCCCGAGCTGCGGCGGGATTCCGCCGGCGAGCCCGTTCTTGTCGAGCTGCAGCGCCGTGAGGCTGCTGCAGTTTGAAATCTCCGGCGGGATTCGGCCGGTGAGCTGATTATCCGACAGATGAAGCTGCTCGAGCGCGGCGAGTCGCCCCAGCTCGCCGGGCACCTCGCCGGCGAGACGATTGCCGGAGAGATCGAGCACCACCAACGATGAACAATTCGACAATTCCGGCGGGATCCTCCCGGTGAGCGCGTTCCCCCAAAGGAGGAGACTTGTCAGCTTCTGCAACTTCCCCAACTCCGGCGGAATCGGGCCGGTGAGTCGATTCATATGTAGGTAGAGATTCCTCAGCTCGCCGCAGCCGCCGAGCTCCGCCGGAATCGGGCCGGAAACGCCGGTGTCGTACAGCGCCAGCGTCTGGAGGCTCACGAGATTCCCAAACTCCGGCGGAATCTCGCCGGAGAGCGCCGTCGCCGCCGCGCCAAACACGGTGAGATTGACAAGCGCGCCGAGCGACGGCGGGATTGGACCCGAGAGAGAGGGATTCCCGCCGACGCGAAACTGCTGCAGCGAGGCGAGCGTGCCGAGCGAGGAGGGGATCGTGCCATTGAGGAGATTATCCTGGACGCAGAGCACCTGGAGGTTGACGAGTCCGGCGATGGCGCGGGGGATCGAGCCGGTGAGGCGGTTGGAGTTGAGGAGGAGGTATTGGAGGCTGGAGAGTTGGCCGATTTCGCTGGGGATTTCGCCGTAGAGGGAGTTGGAGGAGAGGTCGAGGACGCGGAGGGAGGAGAGGGAGGAGGAGAAGGAACTGGGGATTTCGCCGGAGATGTTGCAGGTGGAGAGGTTCAGGAGCTGGAGCGAGGAGAGCGTGGCGAGCTGAGGGGGGAGGGTGGAGAGGTTGATGAACGTGTTGGGGAGGGAGAGGGAGACGACTCGGCTCTGTGGAGAGCATGTCACGCCTTGCCATGAGCATGGCGTTGGTGATGAGGGGTCCCATGATGGGAGCACCGGTGATGGCGCACCCGCCGGGAGGAGCGATAGCAGCGCCTTGCCGTCGGCGGATAGGGCTGACGCCGCCGGTTGGAACGCCGCCGCCAGCATGAACAGCATCGCCGCCGCAGCCATTGATTGCCCCACGACGATCAAGAAACCACAGGAACAAGGGGGGAAAACAAAAAAAGGAGAAAACTTTGCCTACTCTTCTTGCCTCTAATCTACAGGCGGGAAGGACGCCTGATGGCGAGGCATGTGGAAGCAAATACTAATGCGAAGAAGAAGAAGAAGAAGAAGAAGAAGAAGATGATGATTGCTTTGAGGTGGAGTTGCTTAAACCTCACCCCAACCAGCATATGGAGACGAGGAGAGGAGAGGAGAGGAGATCGATCGGCCGTGAGCGGAGGAAGGCGATGCTGCTGCCACTATCACTGCCGCTGCTGCTCCTCACTCACTTCAGCTTCACTCTGTTCACTTCACTTCTCCGGTAATGTTTTGCCTAAACCCCGGTTGATTTGGGTTAAAACCTCGGTGAATTTGGTCTTATCTGCGCGTCTCGGGGTTGGAGGAGTTTTTAATAGGGGGCTATGGGAGTATGATATGAGAGGTCGTCTCAGCTAGGTCGGGGCCTATAGTTATCGATTGCAATTGCACTGCACTGCTGCTGATGAGTGTGTTTAGTGTTTAATAGTGGGGGTCTTGGGCACTTGCTGCTTGGACTTTTACTGCTAGTGTGGGTTTTCTTTCTTTTCTTGCGAGAACAAGTAAGCACCTCGTGAGTATGCTTTGGAAGGATTTATTAAGGCTGCTCTCTCGGTTAATTTAGCTCTTAGAAGCAACAAAAGGAGGGAAAAAAAAAACTTGAAGTGGAAGTTGTGATTTTTCTTATAATGACAAGTAGGTATGCCTGTCTTGGCATCTAAATAAAAGAAAAACTATGTCCATCTTGGAGTTTCTCAGCATGAACTTCTTTTTTTAAAATAACAAGGGTTCTTTCAAACTACTGAAAATTTACATGATTTATAGAAATTAGTTTAATACCTTTACAATTCTTCTAATCCAAATTAGACCTAATACATTTTTTTATAATGGATTATATTAACCCGCCTCCACACATTGTTAAGGTGTACACAACCAAAGGTCTAACACATTATTTGTTTTACCTATCTACGTTCTCCTTGCATTCCGAGGGATAATTGATGTATTTAACAATTTTCATCACCAAAATCAAATTTTACGAGGTTTGATATATTTTTTCTAAAGATAATGGACATTACATTAAGCAATAAAATACACCCGACTTCAACATCAATTCTAAATGCACATAGTCAAAAAAAAGGAAAAAACAAATACTACACATAAACATGCATTGCCTGATGCCTTGTAGCAAAAAAAAAAAACTCTTTAAAACTAGACGATAACATAAAGTTCTAGATACATGGTTACACTACATACAATGCCTTCACCCAAAACTAAACTACCACCATCATCCAAAATTAGAAATACATTTTCATCTAAAGACTTAAAACAACACCTTCAACCATAGGTACGGTCCAACAATATTGAAACCCGACTGAACTAGATAAGGGCTTTCATCCCGGAATCTTAGCAGCCATTAGTGCTTTCTTTCCTTCATCAGTTCGTACAATTATAGAGAGCTTATGCCAGAAGAAATATATGCCATCAACGTTTGTTTCCACCCAAAACAACTAGTAGAAATGAACCACATACAGTTGATCTTGACTACTAAATCTATGTCTATATGCACAAGAAATATGTTTTATATGATTTTAAAAGAAACTACCTTTTTATAGAAACAACAAATAAATTCCCTATGTCTCAATGAAGCTCTTTCTAGACTCTGGATTAGTAGACTTTTTAAGCTCTCGATGCGTAGCAAGATTTCACTTAATATATCTGTAAGGGAAATATGATGTGAAAAGTAGGAATCACTCATTAAAATTTTAAAACCAAGAAGATTTCGTATGTACGATATCTCTTTCTTCATTGTTGGTCAATTTAAGGCTGATCTAGAAATTGTGCATGCTTGTGTAGTATCACCTTCTAGCTGCACATAAGGTTTCTTTGAAAATCAAATTTAATACGTTGCAAGGTTTTGCATTTTTGTATAGTGTTACCTTCCGAATAGTAAATGCCTTCTTTTTTTTCTACTAGACAAAGCGGAAATGATGGTTCCTCATAGACATTGTTGTAATTAGGAGGTACTTCCTCAGTTTTTCTTTACAACTATAAAAGCCTCTAATGGTGGTGGTAGTAAATCTGCCACCGTCACCTGCTCCTATTACTTTTGATCAGCCTTATTTTAGGAATTGATGGTCACACATTTGATGAAAAATATTTTTCTTTTTATTTTAGGAAACAACATAATATGTTTTTAACCGTAGCAAAACACGGGCATTTGACTATTGTATTGTAAAGTGTTTTAGCTTTTAAATAGATTATGCATATATTATGTACTTCACATATGTGTCTAGATTCATATGAAATTTAATGGATCTAGACGAGATATGAATAGGTTAAAACTTTTTACAATATGTAATGGAGGGGGTATGTCTAAATTTAATGATTTTGAATATATGCAGTAGACAGTAGAATATAGTTTATATCACTTTATTGCATTTCATTTATACGTGGGTCCCTTTATATATTATATTGAAAAGGATGAATCATTTAGTTACGGGATTGATCGATTTATGTGGAAAAGAGCAAATATGCAAGGGAAAACATTCATGTCCCAAAGTGGCTTATATTTTGGCAAAGCATACGAAGGTCAACAAAACAACTTATATTTGAAATCGAAGGGTATAGCTGTCATAAATTATATTACATATATTGTGAAAGAGTTATCTTGCTACGTATATAGAAGAATAGAACTAATATAGTTTACAGGAAAGAGGTGAGAGATCACCGCGACAAACATGTGAAAACCGCACTAGTGACAAAAGGCATTGGGAGATTATATCCGGGATAAAATCTTACTCGAGCATACCTAGGAGAGCCGTCAGCCGTGCCATGTGACTTAAGGTTAGCTACACTCCCTTGTCCGTTCTCTGGTAGGGCCAACATGTCAGCATCTCTCTCTTAATCTCCCCAACCCAAAAAAGAAAAAAAAGAAAAGAAAAGAAAAACGAGCCTTTCCTGTTCTGTTTAGGCCTTGAGGAAAGTTTCGGTTTCGCCCAATAAAAAGAAGAGAAAAGCTTCTTATTTGGTCATCACTAGACTCCTCTTTCTATTCAAGCCTAGCCAATCAGTAGCGAGCACAGGTCAAACCGGGGTTGCTTAGAGATATCACGAGCGAACGTTTGATTACCAGGCCTCCTCCCACAATAGGTATATATAAGCCAACTTATATAATTTTTAATAGAAAAGAGATAAAAGTTATCTCTTATACAAGAGATATTCTCTTACACAAACTACAAACTACGTGAGGATTACATATAGGATCATTTATCTTATTAGTTATGTGCTAAGACCATTAAAGAAATTGTCTTTTAGACTATTTAGAGATAGCAGCTATCTCTAACTATTTAACTATTTAAGAAGGCCTTAAAGGGTTCCTACTAGAACTACTAATAGTACTGCTCTCTTCTAAACTTTGCTCATCTACAACACGTACACCAGAAAGCCCCTGAAAATAGGGGGCGTATCTGCTAATTAAGCATTTCTCTGCGTTGCCTTTTATTATTGCCCTTACAAACTACAATTCGTTTTAGGCTAGAAATATATTACTCCCTACGGTCTAATAATAATGAACATTTTAGACAAGAATGCGGTTTCCAAAAAATAATTTTGACCATGTTTTTATATATTAAAATATATAGAAATATCAATATACATATGATTGTACTAGAAATGTCACCTCCACCAAGAAATAATTATATCCTGGCACAGAGGTAGTAAGTACTTTTTAAAAAATTTGTAGTCAAAGTTTTAAAAACTTGACTTTGGTGTTGTCCAAAAAGGCCTAGTTTTTTTAACCTAGAGGGAGTACTCAGTTAGCCCAAGTTTTATATGGAATAACTGTACCAATAAGATCGAATTTGTAAAATTTGTTGACTATGTACAAAAATTATATGCATGTTTAGTACTCCCTTCGTCCCAAAATATAAGACGCAACCACTTTTTTCTATGTTCTAAAATATAAGGTGCGCATTAGTTAAAACGCTACATGCATTGGCAAAACAATAAGAGCAAATTTCACAAAACCCCCTAGGTTTTGGGGTACCTATAACACAAAACTACAGATTTTATAATTTATTTAAGATATATATAAGTATGAAAAAATGTTTGAGATATTTTTTAGTACCACCTACTTTTCGAGAAGTCTTTAACCTTGATTATTTGATTATTTGAGTATTTATCTATATAGTTAACATATTGTCATGTCACTTTTAGCTGGATTATATTCAATTTTAATAGTGTATTGTAAAATTGGTGAAAAAATAAGTAGACAAGAGAGATGCGTATTGTGAATTTATGTAAAGATAATCATGTATAGTAGTGAAATATGAGTATTTTATAGAAATATGGGTTTCTTCTAACATTCTGCCCTAAAACATGGGGTTCTTTAAAACAAATTACAAACCATGGGGTTTTGTGTTATAGATACCCAAAATCCGGGGTTTTCTAAAATTTGCTCAGACAATAAATTAAAGCAAAAATAGATAACATGCATTGGCTGGTTTATACTAAGTAAATGTATGATTAAATATTTCTTGGTCTTTGTATCCAATGTGGTTGTGTCTTATATTTTTGGAACGGATGTAGTTTATGTGTTAAAAAGATTCATATGATTCCCCAAGCAGCTAGTACTATCTAGGCTTGGCAATTTCCCCTTGAAGGCGGGGATCAGCCAGGGATCCATCCCTACGGGGCGAGGAATTTTCTACCCACGGGTTATCGGGGCCAAGGCCCCAAAAATATTTCAGGGCAGGGCCCGAGGGCATGGTTTTCACCCTTAGGGAATCCATGGGGCCTGAAGTATATATAATATATCTATAATTACAACAGTTGCAGTCCATTAGCCCAATATGGTCCAATGCTACCAATCGTTGAAAACCTTAACACTTTACCCCCTAATCCGGCCACTCCCTCTTACTCCCTCACAACCGCCACACTCTCATTTAGAGGAAAGGAGGCAGGGATGCAGGAGGTCAGTGTCCACGCCAGCATGCTTGGGCTCCTTCACCAGCTGTCACTATATCCCTCACAAACCCCAGTTGTTGCCATCGTCTTCTTCGTGCGCCCTAGTCGTCGCTGTCATCATCTCCTTCACAAATGGTGAGCCCTAGCCGTCGTTGTTTCCTTCCTCTCCTTTGTGATCCCTAGGCCTCAGCTGTAGACTTCGTTGTTTCCTTTGTGACTTGCAAGCCCCAGCCATTGCTGCCAGCCATCTCCTCCTTGAGCCCTAGGACACCGGGCCCACAGGGCCAAGCCCAAGGTTAGATTTCACCCTAGGCATCCCTTCAGGGCTGAGGTCGAGGGGATGTTTTGGGGGTTGGAGTCAGGGGCGTTCTGGCCCAACTCGCCCCAGACCCGCCCTATTGCCAGCCCTAGTAATATACCACCAGATGGGACTTTAAAAGCATTCCCACAAATTAGTAAATGCATATGTGACCCAATTTATGCTCTAATTGGTTGGGTACAACTGAAATTGCAGGAAACAATTGGTAAATATTTAAAAGTTACGAATGAAAATTGTGTATATTTATTATTAGTGATTTAAAATAAAGTATGAGAAAAATCCATGTAATGAACTCCAAACCCGAGTTTTCAAATTCAGACTTTAGTGGTAGTTGATAAGGTGAAAACGAGAGGCTATATGTGTTAAGTATATATTTTTCATTCTGCAAAAATTACATATCCATTGATATGTTTTTGAAAGAGAAATTAATGATTAACTAATTTTGAAGACTATGTTACAATAAAATACTCCATATCTAGTTGAATATAGTAAAGTATCATAGTATTCAATATAGAGTACCATATGTACATACGTTTACTGTTATACCGTGTGTTATGAACACTCATGAGGCCCATCCAATTGGTATTATACATGTTAGACTTATCTGGTCAGATTTCCTTCTCAGAATGCTTGAGTTTGATGGGGACATGTTATACTCCAAGGGTATAAATACGCAAGCCCTGCCAGGCTCAAGGATACGTTACAACAAGTCTGAAGGCATCCAATCTGCCAATTTATCGAGGCCCTAAAAAAATGGTAAGTCAATTCGCCTACAAGACATCGACTAGCCCCACATATTCCAGCATATCAGTCTACACAATATAGTCATTTTGTTAGACTAGCTATCCCATGTGTTTTATTTTATTCGACAATAAGTCTTTTTCTGTTGATTAAGGAAATAGCCTCTAGCCAAAAGGATGTAGGCCTCTATTATATTTTCCTGGGGCCTAAACATAAATCAAAATTGTCTCCTGATCTCTGTCTTTGTTGCTTCTAGGTTTTGGTACCAACGATCTGCTCCGAATTCGGATTGTCACTGATCGGCATAAAGCAACTATGAATCATGGCCCATAGCCCAAGCAAAGCCCATGGGTACCCATTGGGATCGCCACAGCCAGTCCATAACCTCCAACCAATAACATATTACCGCTTACTGCTAATCCCAACTTTGTAAATCCCTAAACACCCCCTAATTACCACATTTACCCCCAAATAACCCTAGGCCATGTTCACAACCTCTCCCCAAAACCCAGGTGCATTATGGCCAATGCACAAGCAGTTGGGTGAGATTCCTTGGGAAGGGCAAGAATTTGATGATATTGGGAGCTAGGCAGGGAAGCAGGCTGCCTGCTCATCTCATGGGGGAGTGTGTTTAAAGTAAAAGAGGTTAATGAGAGAGAGATGGGAGGCAAGCAAGCGCCGATTTCTAAGTTTTGGGATTCTTAAACGGTGATTAAAATTTTGTTAATACTACAACCCTCTCTCAGGGGTCATCAGGCACAACCCCATTGGTTTGGTCTAAAGTGTCACACATGGGGTTGTGGTGGATGCCTTTGTTTTTATTTACTGTGCTTTCCTTCTTTTTTTTTACTCTGTTCTTTCTCTTTTCTTTTTTTACCACGGTGTGTGTGGGAAGAGGGGTGAAAGGAGAAGAGGGTTGATAATTGTGCACAGGAGACTATGGGAGGTAAAAAATACTGGGAGCCTGCTCAGGAGGTGAGCTTTCCAAGAGGGTGGAGGTGGGTGGGTTTGGGGAATTGGGTTAAGGAAAGAAAAAATGCACCAATTTGTGCAGCAATTTGTACTTGCATCATGTTGCCTCTTGTGTTGATGCTTTATGTGTGAAGTTGGTCAATTGGTGATTATTTACGGGGAAAATGGCTCGCGAAATACTGATCCGACCAATCTACGAAATTAAGAATTCAGCTTAATTACAAGAATTTAATAAAAAAGAACATAAAACTGAAAATGTGTAATTTTGGATGAATATCAAGAATGTTGTTGAATAGTGAAAAAAACTGTTTACGTGGTATGAAGGGAACACAGTATACATAATTTCATTCCCAAACTTGGTATCCAATCGATTATTTTATTTTATATAATGAAAGGTGGGCCTTAATTAAATCAAATCAAATGGTGGCACTACAAATAACAGTAGTTTCAGCAAACACAATGGCCCTGTTCGGCTGGCTGGCTGGGCTGAATAGGTTTTTTAAATAGTAGTTTGGCTGGGCTGAGTGCCTTTTACCTAAAGGCTGGCTGGGCTGGCTGAACCAGCCCAGCCAGCCGAACAGGCTGAATAATGTCCATAAGATGGACGACATGTACTCCCAGAAAAGAACATGATGGAAAAAATAGGGAAGGGTAAAATAATTTAAACTTAATAGACGTGGTAAAGAAAGTAATTTCTAGACAGGACCTAAGCTCGTAGCCCGGCGTGTCTGGTATCTGAGAAATACTATATTACTACTTGGAAGTGACATTTTCTAAGGTTGTTTTTATCCTCTTCTGACTGTACCCGCACGGGGCAAAATCCCGGGGCATGGGATGAGCCTTGGGCCGTCGGAAGGGTTGGATTCTTGTCTCCCATGATACGTAACCCGATACGCTAAAGTTATTTTATTTGTTCCGTCCCAAAATGTACGGGCATATATTGTCTTAGGATCAAAATCTCCTCCAATGTTACTATATTATAGGACTAAGTTAATACTAATGATGCATATACGCCTATTAGGCTTAGCAATATCCTCACTGGGGGCAGAGGACATTTTCGCCCCACGGGGAAACATGGCTAGGGCCCTAGAAAATATGGGGGGCGGGGGCGGGGCGAAGAAATCACCCGCGGGGTGTCCCATAGGGGGCCAGTGTCTATGTAATCCTTCTAATTTATTGCATTTGTAGCCCATTAGGCCTAATAGCTCATAGCCCTTCCACCCATATACTTCCTCCGTCTCATAACATAGTAATCTAGAAGGGGATTTGGTTCTTTCTGGGACAATATATCTAGACACTCATGTGTACAGACTTTAAACCCTAAGTATTCTCCCCCAGCCGCCGCCTCTCACTCACGGTGGCCGGTGCCCCTCATTGCCATCTCATCCGCCTAGGCACCGACGCCCCCAAGCCATTGGCCGCCGGATCCACCCAACCACTAGCCTTCCCCAGCCGCCAGTCCCCGCCTCATCCGTCGGATCCGCTCGACCGTCGGCGCCGCCTAGCCGCCACCTCTTCCACCGGGCGATCGGCGTCCGAGGTCGACGACGACGGCACCCCACCAGCTGCCCGACTGCCGATGCCAGAGGTCGATGACGACGACAACATGCCCCCTAGCCGCTGCCTCTTTCGCCCGGCGGCTGGCTCCCGAGGTCGCCACCGCTGCAAACTCCCCGCCAGTCGCCAACTCCTCTACTCCATGTCGGTCGCAGGCGCCACCTTCACCACTCGTCCACTCCACGTCGGTTGTCGTCCAGTGTCGCCGTCAACTTCGGGGGCTCAGGATCCCCGGTCAGGTGACATGGCCTCGCAGGGCCATGGTCGGGAGAGAAATCCACCAGGGCAACACTCCGGGGCTAGGGACGGGAGAGGATTTCGGGGGGTGGGGGGAGGAGGGAGGACAGGACCATTTGGCTTCAACGCGGCCCCGTCCCGCTGCATTGCCAAGCCTAATGCTTGTAAACACATGCGCGTCCACTCATATCAATGCCTCTTTGGAACGCTGTAAAATGGAGGAATAGACAAAAATACAGAAATATGATAGGAATCAACATGTAAAACATAGGATGGAAAATACAGGAATTCTAAGTAGATATGTGTTTGGATAGAGTAAAGGAAAAATGAAGAAAATTTTGGTAACCTATGGACCCGTTAAAAAAAAGCAATACTACCTATGTTCCAAAATATAAGACGCAACAACTTTTGTTCTATATTCCAAAATATAATGCATGTATTAATTACATTGCTATATGCATTGGCAAAACAATAAGTTAATAAAAAATAGATAGCATGTATTTTGGCTGGGTTGTGCTATGTAAATGCATGATCAAATATTTTCTTGGTATTTTTATCTAAGATGATTGTGTCTTATATTTTGGATCGGAGATGTATATATTAACAAACTTAGCAACATAGCAACTATATGTCTACTGGTTCCATCACTCCACAATGCGAATATGCTTGATTGCCTTGTTCTTCGCGTAGGAAAATAAAAATGAAGTCAAGGTAGGTGGATAGTTTTCTGTACGATTTCTATAAAATCAGCTTAGGAACTTTTCCTTTGTATTTCCTTTGACCAAATCCTTTGATCCAAATGAAGCTACAGTGGTGGAATTAATAGGAATTCAAATCCTTAGGTTTTTCTTTGTTTTTCCTCCATTCCAAAGGAGGCCGAAACCAGTAATTTTCTTCGGAGTACTCCTACATGATCCATGTAGAAACTGACACATACACACACTACTCACAATTTAACTCTCTTTTAGTCTTTTGCACATTACGCTCCCATGAAAAAACGTGAATTCAAGAAAAAGTAGGTATAAAATACAATAACTAATAAATTTCTATCGGAACTAAATACAGAACAATTTTAAACTATGGTTTGGTTGAACGGTTGTTAGAGAAAAAAGACCAATTCTAGTCTCTCAATAGAGAAAAAGACACAAATTTAAAAAACAGAGTGCAAGGATTTTTAAACATAACATATCTTAGTTCTGCAAATCTCGTAATTATTGGCCATAGCTTCTCTGGAATAAAGACCGAAATTAATACCATTATTAAAAAGACATATCATAACACATTTAATTAATTATAAACATATATTTTTGAAACCCTAATTTTATGGGCAAAACCAACACTATCGCAAAGACTTCAAAGACACTATCCATTGAATTCCTGTTATGGCAACCAGGGTTTACCTTCCCGACAGCACCACAGTTATTGTGGCATGTGGGTTTTCCAATCAGTACGCTCGTGTCTAATTGGTCGGATGTGTGTATTTTGCATATCGGCTCCACTTTTTCTTCACTTCGATGTATTATCACTGCATGAGCAGTATTCTCCATGTACATGTGAAACTTTATTTGTCTAAAAGCATATGTGTGCAAGAAATGGTAATTTTCTTTTATTAACTGAGATCGAATACTGGCGACCGAAAATGGGATTTAATGATTGTCAACAACTACCCTAAGCTAAGCCTTTGCTCGTGCACATATAGAGTCCATATATATGAAAATAAAGTCCTTGAGCAGGGCTTACTGTTTTTAATCCATAACATTCAAACACATAAACTGATAGCAAACTTCATCAATTCATCAAAAAAAATTTCACCACCAATGTCTATAAATTACATTCATACTTGTGTGATTTTTTCAATTTTTTTCATTATTTTATTTTCAAATTTGAATTAGTCAAATTTCACCCGGACACTCCGTGGGATTCCCTTACCGCTACCCTACATTACGGTACGCTAAACGTATGATTACCGCCAGGAAGGTGGACCCTTGTTCTCATCAAGGTGTTCCTTCCCACCGGCCTTGCCCTTCTCGCTTGCCAGCAGCACCACGATTACCGTGGCATGCCACGACGTATTTCAGACATGTACGATATTAGAATATGATGTCCAAATCAAAGTGTACATATAGGAATATATAAAGTCACATACATAGTCCATACATACGAATATAAAGTCCTTGAGCAGTGTTTTATTGTCCTTCTAATCATAACATCGTACATACATTTTGATTACAAACTTCGTCAATTCATAAAAATATTCATTATCAACGTCTATAAATCTTGTTCATACTTTTGTGATTTTTTTACAAATTTAAATTAGACAAATTTTATTCGGACGCTACCGCGAGATTCCTTTACAATATTCACGGTAAGTTGCGTTAAGCCATTAACCACGGTTACCACCATGAATGTGAACACTGATGGCAACCCCATGAACCCAGAGTCCAGCCGAGTGCTATAATTTGGGTGATACTTGGACAAGGCAGAGACGCTGTCGGTGACCAGCAGTCGAAGCCCAAAATCAACCCGGCGATACGTCCTGACGACGAAGCTTAAACATTTGGCCATGGTCGTACGGCGAAAACCTTGGGAAATCCGGAGGCGCACGTGAGGGCCGCGTGTGCCACCTTGCAATCCGGTCGTCGGCAGCTGCTAGTTACTGCGCTGCTGCCCAGCGAAAGAGGAACAGCTTCACCTCGCCCCCATCCCTACCCACACACCGCCCGCACGAGATTTCACGCGCAGTTTTCACCTCCACCGCGTGGTTAACCCACTACTTAATTACCTTTGCTCGTTAATTAATCTGTTGCTCATAGTACGGTTTGCGCCGAGTTGGGCAGAGTAATCAATTAGTTGCAGACTTGCAGTATATATAGTATGTGATGCTGCTGAACTGAACTGCGGTGTGTATGTAGCTTTGAAAGCCATCCATGAAGTAAGAATTTGTAACACATGAGGTTGTACCATGTCATGAAGTGTTAACACGGCGATAATAATGGCACTACTGAACTAAGATCGAAGCAAATACTAGTAGTAACAGAACACGGAGCATGAATGCCGCAGCTGGCTAGCTTGTTACCCTGCACAAATCTCGGCGCAACTAATTAATCAAGCTTAATCGTCGATCGATGCATGCCTCTGCCTGCCTCGATCCCTTGTGTACTGGACAATGCAATATTGCGATACATGTGATGTGAGCTGCAGCTGCTCACATATAGTCCACGGTGCAGCCAGGTGTAAGCCAATGCAGCACATCGCTCCTCTTTTACGGTAGGAATCAAACCAAGTCCACACCTACAAAACGCACAAGTGGTAGCACTGCTAATTAAACGCAGCCTAATTGCCGCTAAAACGACAGGATTAATTAGTGCGCAAGTACATGGGGTTAAACTCAACGAGCGGCGCTAACAGTAATTATCCGGCGCCCTTGCCCCTAATCACAAATACTCCCAAGCAGGCATAGTTATTAACTCCACTTTCTCCTCGTCTCCCGATACCGGCGCAGTGCTGTACCAACGTGGCAACGGTTGTTTTTCTATACAGATTGGGAGGAAACCAACGATGGCTAATTAATTATTAATTAGGTTTTTGCTTATCTAAAGAAGCAGCCGCATAAAAAAACGATTAGTGGGAGTACTTGAGGCAGCAGCGAGAGCAAACCAAGAATCCAACCTTATATACAGGATAGTGATTAGTGAACTGCTTAATTGGTCTGTGTAAGCTAATCTCAGGTAAGCTAGCTAGTCAAGCTAGCAAGCATCAGTTAATCAGTATTCACTTGGCTTCATGCGTAGCTAGTAAAGCTAGCTTTGGATGTGTGGATAGCTATGTATTCCATCATTGGTGCACATCTAGCTAGCCATGGACAGCATGGAGCCCCAAACCCAAATGTACGTTCTTGCCTGTAATTATGCAGCCAGTTTGAAATGGAGCAGCATCATATCCCTCTGCAAGATTTTACTTTCCCTGAAGTTTATGCATATCGAAGTCAGAAAACATTATCGAAAATATAGAAGTCACAGAAACATATTAGAGCAAGATCAATAGTAGCATCAATTGTCTACTTTAATTTTACTCCATGTCATCACAAATAATTTTATAGCTCACACATACAACAAGAGACTCTAATTTTTAACTTGTTCTATCATGACAATAATATTATATTCTTCATATATCCAATCATCTTTCTTTCTTTATCTTTTATGTGTTTTTTTTTGGTTTATGTGTGCAGTCTAGCTGTAAATTAAGCATCCACCCATCTTCTCTTTCTTATTTTCTTAATGCCAACTCAGCAACAAATTTTTTTGAAGTCAGTTTAGCACCCCTATTGTACCTGCTCTTAGCAGCTGGAGTAGCAACCGGGTTGTGCATACACTAAGAGCAGGTACAAGTATCCTAAGCCGGCTCCAAAAAATTTGTTGCTGAGTTGACAAAAAGAAAGTAGGGGAGAGAAGATAAGTAGATGCTTAATTTGGAGTCAGACTACACAAAAAAAGTAAGACCACTTAAAGGACAAATAAAGAAAGATGATAATATAGGTATTTTGGACAATTTACCACAAAACTAGATTTAAGAACTTGTTTCATAAAACTACAGATTTAGTGTCCTTATGTAATACAAAACTATAGATTTAAGAATTTGTTTCACAAAACTTATCACAAAACTATATGTTTTAGCAATGCTTAAACCTTTAGTTTTGTGATAATGAAAACACTAAACTTGTAGTTTTCTGATAATAGAGACATTAAATCTGTAGTTTTGTGATAATAGAGACACTAAATCTGTAGTTTTGTGAAACAAATTCTCAAATATAGTTTTGTGAAACAAGTTCTTACATCTATAGTTCTGTGATAAATTGTCCAAAGTACCTGTAGTTTTATGAAATTTACTCAAGATGATATGATACATGAAGAATATAATATTATTGTCATGATAGAACAAGCTGAAAATTAGAGTCTTTTATTGTTTAAGTGAGCTATAAAATTATTTGTGTATAACATGAAATAAAATTGGAGCTGACAGCGGATGCTACTATTGATCTTGCTCTAATTATGTAGACACCGAAAATACAGTCTTATACTTTTACCCACATAGAGAAATGTTTGGGATAGCTTAAGAAAAAACACAGCCAAATATTCTCGGCAACTCATCTGAATTTGATCATCTATATTGTCAACATAACATCCATATTATATCCTCCATTTCTATTTTATTAATATTTTATAACTACCCTCTCTCATGTTGTTCCGGTTCTCTACTCTTGAGATCAGATATTGAGATATGGAGTGAAGATATTCTCTTTTCCATATTGATGCTGCTCTATTTTTTGAGGATGGAGTGGAGTATATGTTGGAACAATTTTTCTCTCCACGTGAGGATGGAGGATTGGATGGGGTATTTGGTGGGAATGCTCTTAGGACCAAGGAATCAGTTACAACAAAAAGGAACAACCACTTGGGCCTTGCTCTATTAACGACCTAAGAGAAGATGGCACTACTTGGGCCTTGCTCACCGAGGTGCCATGTTAACCGATGGTCATCCTCGTTGACCAACAATGCAAAATGTGGAGCGTATCAACATTGAAGAGGCAGCTAAAGCTGCAAAATGACATAGGGGATGCAACGGAGGATGGACGGCGTGGATCGATGCTGAGGAAGAAGCTAGCGCGCAGAATGACATCAAGGAGGAGTTCAGAACCATGGATTGAGCCGGGGTAAGGTCTAGCGGCGTGGACCGATACTGTGGAGGCGACTAATGATGTGGGTTGACACAAGAGGCAGATGCGCAAATTGAGATGGTGCAGAACTGCAGATTGATCTTGTCTCATGCGGCGGCGACGGCATGGATCGAGCTCAGCCTGGGGGCGGATGAGCACTGAGCAGCAGCTAGCTTAATTGCTTGTGTGCACGCTTAGTGCAGCTTGCCATGGGCCATGCAATCGTAGAATAATCAGCATTAACTGGCCTTGGGCTAATGCTGGTCTTTTATGCCGGTAATTTTCAAGGGGAATGTATTGGACGTGACGTTGTTCATTACTGCTTAATGAAGAGGATGACAACTTGGTGAAAACATACCACAAGGCTTTATATATGAGAGTTTTAGTTTTTATTCTGGATGTGACTGAAATTTCAGAAAGAAAATTGAAGCTTAGACCTGTTCTTTGAGTATTGTTGAGATTGCTGGTGTCTAGCTGTTTCGAATTGTTCATTGAACTTATTTTAATCTACTTTTGGTATCGTTGAACTTGTTTGGCTGTGTACATTCTTTTGGGTGTAGCTCGCCTTGGGGCATTCAGTAACTAGCAGCAGTAGCATACAATGCAAAAGTAGCAGTGCGGCAATAACCATGAGTTTGAATCGCCGAGGTTGTTGGTTCATTGGTTTGCTGGTTCAACCAGTTGAACCACTGCGAACGGTTTAATTACGTGTATATTATACCTTATTCACAACAAGCATCATACATTAGTGGTGGGTTGCAAGCTTGCTATAGGCTTGGTGGTGGGTTCGAATTCCTTCTGAGTTGGGACATTTAGTCCCACCTTGCTAGTTTAAAGAGGACTAGTTTATAAGGTGGATTGTCCAGTGATTGTTAACTCTGGTTTGAACATAACACTAAAGAGAATAGTGTAGGGTCTTCAAAAAACTAAGTTGAGCTATAAACCATTCATGGGCCCACTTCTCACCTGATGTCTCAATCTCAAACCTAGCTTAGCATAAAACTAGCAACAACTGAGCATATATTGTCACCATATATATTAATGGAAAATATGTTGAGATGATTTGCGAGTGGAATCCTCTCACATGTTGGGTATATATGAACATGGTTGTTGTCATGTGAATTACGGTTCAATTGGCACCCACTTTTGATGTTCTGCTTTATTGCTCTAGTACTGTTCTAGTACATTTCAATAATGCAATTAATTCATGCATGTTTATGTTGTATTTCATTCATTAATTAGTACTCAGTGGGAGCGTAGCAGGATGCACAAAATTGATGTGCTCATGTGTCTAATGAATGAGGGCTGAGCCATGTTGCCAAAGTTCCCGGATTGATGGGACGAGAAATAGGATCGAGAAACACAGGACGTTAATCTTTTTTAGGTTTTAACAAGGGAGGAAGGAGAATGTTCCCAGGACAAGGAACGCGTCATGACTCCACTTTCCCAGTAACTTAGGTACCAACAAGAGAAAACAGTATTATCTATTGTCATAAAACATCATTAGATATTTGGATGATGAATGTCAAACACTACATGGAAGTTGTACAATATTTTGTCAAGTTGCTCAAATTACCATATAACTAAATGCTACACACGAAAATCTAGTACAAGAGCTCAAGCTCAACTTGATCAAGGCTTTACCATCTCTAATTGTATCATTGTTTAGAGTCGTATCGACTTGGCTAGGACTTTCTTGGTTAGGTCTGATATTATGGCCGAGTTGTTGCTTCTTTAGTCACGTTTCTGTTTTACAATGATCGCTATATCCATCATTTGTGTAGATCTATTTGCTAAATAGTGTTTTTTTATTGTCATCAGTCTCGTACTGTCACGATTCAGTTTGATCTATGAGACTGCTATCAATAGATTTATATCTACTAAGTCGATAGATCTTCATACAATGTTTGATCGGAGTGCTAGCCGATGAGTTATATTGTTACTAGGTCCAAGTGTTGTATCAGCTTTTCATGTTATATCCTAGTTCTAGTCGATGATAGCATAAAGCTTTTTGTTTATCTGATTATTTGGATCTATGTATAACGTATAGCCGATTGGTTATGAAAATCTTGTTCACATCGGTTGAAAGTGGTATCGGCTCGTTAACCGATTGGCTTCGTGGTGATCAACGTATAACCATCTCGTCAGTTGCAGAATCAAAATGACTGACATGCCCTGAACCCTAAATTTTAGGACCACACCGGAGCTAACCAGATCTTCCAGGTCTGCATGTGTATGCGCGCTAACTTTGCATCAACACTCCAATAGACAAATGTTTTCCTTAATTTCCAACTACTTAACTTCTCTATTCTCCGCTCAATATGTTTCTAACCATTATTACTTAGTTTTCAATCATCCATTCTGATTTCACAAAGTTAATGAAATGCCTTACGAGCATGCATGAAAAATATTGGCTGATTACTCGCTCCACTTCTAGAATTATTTGATGTTTTAGGCTGGGAATGGAAGTACATTCCTTGTTGACGTTTTTGTGATGTGTGTACCCTTGCATGCATGCATGTGAGCATGTTATTAGGATTGACCCTTCATTTCTTGGGATGCCTTTCTTGATTCCTGCTATGATTGCATGATTATGCTTGCATGGCCACTTTTCTCGTTTCTTGAGTTTATTGTTGATTACCATTAGCATAAGACCATTTTTAATATAGAAAATGGGGATTAAACATCCTAATAAACTAGGGGATACCCCGCGCGTTGCGGCGGGCATTACAAAGAAACTACCGTGAAAAGAAAAGGCTCAGCCATAGTTTAGTGGCCAATATATGATTAACTCAGAGAATGCAGTTATGGATGTGTGGTGTTTGCAGAACTATAAAATGGCACTTGAAAGTCCAACGTAGTATTGTAAGTGCGGAATATATTTGATCTCATAAGAGCAAAAATGAGGTGCCTTCAGCTTGTTGAGGTCCTCGGTGGCTGATTTACATCAGACATTGAAAATCTAATAACATAGCTATATTCTTTTAGGAAATTACTTGCAGCTGGTAGGTTCTGTGTGGTTTGATCTTGAGTCATGGATTCTGTAGAAAAAGTAATATAGTTTTATAACATAAGTTTAGGTTTTATACTGGTAAGGATATTGAAATGCATGAGGCATGTAAAATAGATCATTTCAGTACAAAGATATGTGAACTTAGGAAGCTACTCTGGAAATTTGATGATGAGAGCTTACCGTTTTTTTTTCATGAAATTTATCCATCTTTGTCTAATATTATACTGCTGAGAATTGTGAAGGTAAAATGCAGTGTGATATGGACTATACAGTGATATTACATAATAGCCAATGTGTATATTTGCTTAATGTAGAACAAAGACTACATGGGAGCAGAATTGTGAGGGATATTAAGTCAGAACTGAAGACACTACTTGCATGATTATTGAAGTGTTAAATTGTGAACAGAAAGATTGTTGTTGACCTGTTGAGCTGGTCTATAATATGGTAACATGGTCGTCAGGGTGCGAGATTAAAATATGTGATGGTCAACATCTTGAACGGCCATCCATTGGATAAACCTTTTTTTCCAGTTTCAATTTCCAAAGTTACTGATTATATTTACAAATTTGTCGAACTCAGATTTTATCATATTTGCAAACATACGAATATGTGTATGAGTTATAGCTGGTTTATGAAATTTTATTGCTACAATAAGAAAAGGCAGAAGAGAATTATAACAGAAGGAACAACATACGATGAGCCCAACAGAACACATACCATAAAAGTCTGTCTGCTTTGATGTAAACAATATCCTCTCTTCACTAAGGAATGATATCAGCTTTGAGAGAGTTTTCTGCTTCCTCCCAATTACTGTAAGAAATCCTGTCTCTATATGAAAAAAAGGTGGGAGAATTAGTATGGACTGCAAGTAATACAATTTACTATTTATTAAGAAACTAAAACAGTACTTGATGTATAATTATAGGATGACAAACAACTCGGCAAAAGCTTTAATCTTGCTCTTGTGTGGAAAAATCACAGCATATGCTAAGTGAACCAAATGAATTGCCTCAAATTTAAAAAATAGGAAAAAATTGCACTGACCTTCCAGACTGAGCAATCGGACAGATTGATGCTTGTTTCAGGTGTTTGCATTATGGCATCTCCTCATGTGGAGCAGGGCGTTCCTGGTATGGTTTGGTTGCAGGTTGAAATGCATCAGGCTTATAAAGGGAATAAATGGAATAAATCATCACGTCTAGCACCCCTAATTGATTACAGCGGTTTCTAGTTTAATTGCTTGTGATTAACACGAAACGGAAAAAGGAATAGAAACGGATCATAGAGCAAGGGAATTAGGGGGTAAATGTGGATCTGGCGTGGGAGGGGAGGGGGCAGGCGTGCCACGGCGCTTGAGCCGCGCGCGGAAGGCATGCCCGCCGGCCGGCGCAGGCACGGCGGCGGCGGCGAGGAGGACCGATGTGCTTCGTCTTCGGGGCGGCTAGGGAGGAGCGATGCGGCCGAGCACTCAAGCGACGGAGGTGGTTTTGGGCCACCGACAGTTGTTGTTGGGCTGCGAGCTGAATGGGCTGAATCTCTTTTTCCGACGACACGTGTCGACAGATCGAGGGTTGATCGGATGGTTAGAATTACGCGATTACGTGGCCTCCCAGTAACTCAGCTTTGTGGGTGAACTATATAGGATGACACGTGTCGACAGATCGAGGGTTGATTGGATGGCTAGAATTACGCGATGACGTGGCCTTCTAGGAACTCAGCTTCGTGGGTGAACTATATAGGAAGAGAGGATTACCTTTGTATACCAGATAATGTGTAAAACACCAATAATTTTAAAATTGGAGGGAGTACTATTAAAGTGCAGATTCACCTTTTGGGCCATCTTGGAGTTGATGAATCATATATACTCTTTTCCTATATAGTTCACAGAGGCTACATCATCACATAATTTTAGCCGTCTGATCAACATAGTCATTGAAACAACCACCGTTAGATTTTTGTTGTTGGTTATTGGGTATATGGAAACAAGACCCAATTTACATTCAGCCTAGCCGGACTCCCCCATCACCTCTGTCAAGGCCCATCTTCGTGTGTATGACTTAAAAATATACATGTATAACTTCTCTTCACTCTCAAGGCTGCGTTTGAACATGCCTAAATGGCAACTCGACACGGTACTTTTTTCGTGGCATATTTTTTAAACTGCTAAACGGTGTATCTTTTGGAAAAATTTTCTACACGAAAGTTGTTTTAAAAAAATCAAATTAATCCATTTTAAAGTTTAAAATAACTTAATACTTAATTAATTATGCACTAATAGCGTTTCTCGTTTCGCGTGCAACGAACGCAGCCTAAGTCCCGCGACTGAACTAGATTTGTTTCTTCCCTCATCAGAATTTTCAGTCTCCCTTTGATCTATTTCTCGATATTTCACCATTATTCCTTTCCTTCATGGCTCTATTTTTTACATTGCAATAATATTAAGTTATAATTTTGTAACTAGCTCAAGTTACATTGCAAATAGGATTTATAATTTTCAGTCTATATATACATTAAATTTTGTAACTAGTAAAATACATTAATGTTCCGCAGCAATACGCGAGATATCAACTAGTATATCTATATCTATAATGTTTTTTGATCCCTTGCTGTCTATAATTAAGTCTGTTTTCCTGTTTCGGGGTGCATCCAGGTCATCACTTCTTTTTACACCATTGGATTCTATTTGAAATATAATCTCAACAACTTACGTTTGCAGAAACGGCTTCGTTCCTTGCTTAGGGCATGTCCAATGATTGAGACAACGTCGTATGTATTTTTTTCCACCTCATCTAGAGACAGCATATGTGACACTATGTATAATGAGTTGTCAATTGTGTTGTATGTATATGCTTAAAAATAGAATTAAGTGGGCCAATAAAAACCATTCATCTAAGAGACAGCTATACTACAATGGTAAAAATCATGTACATAACATACACCTGTTGTCTTTTATACCATAAACAAATTAACATACAACCTCTTTCTCTCTTCTTTCTCTTTCTTCCACGTATGCAGAAATCCTGCATGATACTTTTTACTTACGACACTAATTTACCATTGGGCATGCCCTTACCATACCATAAACTGCTCGCCTTTAGGTGGGGTGCCACACAATCTAGAAAACCGATTGCCATCCACCGCATTGACAGGTTTTTATGGCTACATCAAGCCTTAATCCATATATTATACTTAATTGCTCATTTTCTAGATAATGGTTTCATTAATATAGTCTCTTCGTGATATACACAACTTAAAAAAAGATACATGAGTACTTCAACTCTAGACCTTACGAGAAAAAAAAACAAAAACAACCAAAAAGGAGAAGATTTAGCTTCAGCTAAAAACAACTATCATCTAAAACCATGGCGCCGCCACCGCAATCCGAACGCGTCTAGTGTGTCGAGAAGCCGTTACTCTACGCCACCAACATCTTCCTTGCGTAACTGTTATTTGAAGAACCGGTCTCTACGACTGTCAATCGACCGATGCCTCTCTTGGGACACCGGCTCCAAGAACCTCCGTCATTGCCGTCTTCAACTGTTGTTGCCAAAACACGCCGCCATGGAAGTTACTAGTCCTACCGCATTCGACGCCTCCATCAATGCCACTCCAACACCATCAAGAACACTGCCATTGATGTTGCCCCATATCAAATCAACTGCTAGAGTCAGATCTGAGACGGAAGCAACAAGCCGTTGGATATGCCTCCGTGTCCGCCGGTGGATCTAGACGACCTGGTGACGAAACTGTCCTCACGACAGCTAGGCCACGGAACCGTTCCGCAGGAGCAGGATCCAAATCCGGCCTTCCGATGGTCAATACTAGTCGTCACCTCCGGCCAACCGCTATGCCCAGCCGACCCCCACCTTGCAAACCATTGAGCGCCATGCCCCACGCCGTCAAGCTACACCTGCGCGTTCCCTATGCCTCCACCACTGGCAGCCGCCCGTGCCGCTGGCCCGCGACCACACCGCCGTTGCGCACCTCCACCAACGCCACCGCCGCGCATTGCGCCTGTTCCGCTGTGGGCCTCCACCTGCGCCTGCGCCACCACGCGTCCACGCCGCCGTCGTGTACCTCCACCCGCACCACCGCCGCGCGACTGCACCGCCACAACTGAGTGCTCGCTCCACCGCCGTGTGCCCCCCCTCCTGGTGGCCACATCCGGCCACAGGGGACCCGGATCTGGCTGCTCGCAACGGCTACGGAAAGAGCATAATGCTTAATTGCTCATATATAATGCCACGGACAATTAATCCATTATGCACGATTACATCCCGTTTATCTGCAGAAAATGGAAGAGGGGGCATCTGAGATCATTATAAAAAAAAAACTCTGACAGTTCAAAATGATACCGGGTTCGCCATCTATATGATTGAAATCCTCCCGTTGTTGGTATGAACATCCCCAATCTGCAAGTGTTTGAATCGAACTGTCAGATTGAGTTATGGTGTCAATATCCAATCATGCGTAATTTATTCCTTTCCTCCAGTTGCTTCATGTACTCCGCTATGAAATTATCCTATATGTTATCGTTATATGTTTTTTACCTACAATTTTTTCCCAATCCGCACCTTTTTCTATAAAGTAGAAGCAGTATTTGATCTGACATCTTTGCTTCAAACATAATATCCAATTCATGCACAGATCATGTTGCCAAAACAGGAAATTCAAGCATTTTACATTGGCCAATTCCTTGGCCAGCTAAGTTCATGGCCTCACAATCCAGGTCATCACAATGAGTGACAGGCCAAAGTCGGAACGAAAAAACTCAAAAAATATTCTTCAGGTATTTTTTCTTACACTGTTACATATATATATCAAAAAATGCATATGCTTCCTGTAATTTGCGCGGCAGGGTATTTTCTAGTATCTGATCCATCAGCACCCAATAAAAATAATAATTATAATAATAGCCGAACTGAACTTGGGGGCATAAATCTCGAGAGCTCATTAGACAATCATGGCCAACTCCAGTCCGGCTAAACTCTCTGCCTTTGAACCGTGCCGGAGATGGAGGAGGAAGACGCGTGAGCATCTAGTGTGGCATTGAATCAGACAGTGAGGGCGTGAGGCCGCTGCTTGACAGCCGAGCTCCTCTGCTCATTGCTTCTCTTCCTTCCTCATCTTGTAAGCGCGGCTATGCTTGAATAATTTTCTGGATTGTTAAGGCGCAGGCATGGAGGATGGCGTCGTTTGGGGTCTACGGCTTCACACAGTTTACCAAATCCAGCTTCGTGTAAGCGTAATCGCATCGAATTACCTGGCAAATTTCCTCTTGTTATCCGTACTTCCGTAGCTTGGACAATTTTGAGCTATTGTGCTCCAGTTGTGAAAAGAGAATTTGTTGCATCGCTTGTGTTGTAATTGGTGCAAGTCATTCTGGTTTGTACTAAACAGAAAGAACTTAGGAGTTGATTTAATAACTACAAAACTTGAGATATTTTGTTGCAAAAGCTAGGTCATATCATTAAAGTTAAATTTTTATTTCTTTTCCACCAAAATTTATATTTTACTAAAGTCTAAAACTATAGAAATTGCTAGTGTCTACTAGTTGAATGAGGAAAAAAAATTAGGAGAACTTGTACCTACAACAAACTACATGATTTGACACCAATTTCACCGAAAATCACATGGATCGGTTACTTGTAATTATTTTCCTTTAATTTCTTTTTGCCGGGCAGATTGTGAAGATTTTATTGAGGAAGGAAAGCGATGCAAATGGGTTAATTCAATCACCGTTATCTGCCTATCTGGTATGCCGACCGATACAGTTAGTGAATTTGAAAGCACTCGCGTTTAATTGCTAGTTTCGTACCAATAGAAAACAAGCCTGAGGCTTTACAAGAGAGACTCTTGTACCTCTATTGGGATGAGAGCTCATCTCCTGGTGCCTCTCAACCTTATCATAATCAAGTTTGTTGATGAGGGTATGCAAGAGTATACATGACCAGTACTGGAAGGTGTTGAAAATGAGTAGAGATGATTTGTGAGTGCAACCCTCGTACGCGTATGTTGAGAATTTATAGACATGAATATTCTTCATGTGGCCGATACTAGCCATTTTTATTGAGATTTGTGATGCTTCAATTTGCACCCACTTTTGATGGCCTACCTTATTTGCACCCACTGGTACACTTCAATTCAATTGTTGTATTTTATTCACGAACTAGTATAGAGGGCTGGGGCTTAGCAGGATCCGAAAGCTTATGTGCCTTGTAAACCATGGGTCAGAACGCTGGTGCCATGTGATCAACTGAACAAGGAGCTTTTCACAGCAGCAACAACAATAACACTAGGGGATGGCAAAACTATAACTCTCTAGCATTTCAACTGGCTCAACTCCAACCCCAGCACGAGGCATTAGCTACCAACATCTGGTTACACGACATACAAATCCTACGCATCACCACGACCGAGCATCTACAGCAATATGTCCAATTTTGGTCAGCAATCCAAGGAGTACAGCTCAGGGATCAACTAAACTCGATCATGTGGAGGCTCATTGCAAATACGGTGTATTCGGCAAAGTTTACCTATTGATTGCAGTTCCTCAGAGCAGCAGCAGCAACCTTTAGCTAGACGATCTGGAAGTGTTGGGCACATCCAAAATGCAACTTAGGAAACTGCACTCCACCTCCTGGCGTATTGCAATCAGCAATCATGCAGAACAAGCTTTGGACGGCAGACCGGGTACAGAGGAGTGGATGGGCGAATCAACGACACAGTCCACTTTGCTGCACAACTCAGGAAATTGCACTCTACCTCTTGGTGCATTGCAAAATATTAATGAGAATCTGGAAAGAATACGGACATTTTTTGCCGGGACGGCTGAAGACTTAGCCGCCCAATTTCATTAAGTTAGGGGTAGAAAAAATTTCAAAGAAATACATAAGCTTCGACAGTAGGCTGTCGAAATACAAAGCGGGGAACATATCCCCTCAACACAAGCTAGCAAAGCCAGCCGAGTAACCAACAGGTTTAACTAGATTACATTGTCATTTTAAGCGTTATCAACGAAAAGGCCAGCCGCCTTCCATTCAAGAACTTCATCTTTGATGTCATTGAAGAGAGAATCAGCAGACTTCGCCAAGTGATTGAAGATTCTTGCGTTTCTCTCCTTCCATATTAAC
>CM002484.1:15032343-15045021 GCA_000325765.3 Leersia perrieri
GTAAAGGCTCTGGCTGATAGAGCTCCTCTTATGTCTTTTACCCATGTATTAGCATGAATTCCTCTTGCTACTGTCAGCTTCGTTCTGTTTGAAACAAAGGAATAAATGCATGACATTTGCAAGGCAGATGCTTCCACCAGGTAGCCAATTATCAGTCCAGAATGTTGTTTCTCTCCCATCACCTACTAAAAACTTTGTGGCAACCTGAGTAATCTCCTGGAGATCCAGCTCTCTGTCAGGCCTAACCAAAGTCCAAGGTTTTTCCTTCTGATCCAGGTGCTTTGCCCCACAAGTCCATGTCTTTGATTCCGAGGCCCCCATTTTCAATTGGCAGACAGACATTCTTTCAAGCAACAAGACAGTGCCCACCATTAACCTCTTCCTGGCCCTTCTAAAGAAAACCCCAGCACTTCCTTTCAATCTCTTTTATTGCCCATTTGGGCAGAGCTATGACAGACATTGTGTGCAAGGGGATGGCCATGAGAACAGATTTCACTAAGCAAAGACGACCATCGGGAGAAAGGAGTTTAGGTTTCCAACCTGTTACCTTTTTAGACAATCGGTCGAGCAACGGCTGAACTTCAGGTTTTGTGGGTTTTCTGAGTGAGAGGGAAATACCCAAGTATGTAAAAGGAAAGTTTTGCACATTGCAGCTTAGGATGTCTTTGATAATGCTAGACCTCAATATAAGTGAAGAGCAGACTACGTAACAATTAAGTGGTGGTGGATGTGCATTGTGCAAACGCCGCACAACCCAAAGAAACCTCTCAAGTTGCTGCTCATCCTAATTGCCTGGTATTTATGGTGTGAGAGAAATACCTGGATCTTCAAGGACATCGCCAAGACACCGCCACTACTCATAGCGAATATCAAAGAAGAAACTCGGATCTGGGTTAAAATAGGTGCCTTTAAGCTGCAGAAGATACCCCCTTTGGGAGAAATCACTGCCTAGTTGCTTCCTTTTGTGAGGCCAACTCTTTGGCGGGGCATGTATATAGTTGTACCAACTTTACTCTTGTTCGATACAAAGCTTATTCACTCTTTTTTAAAAAATGAGGTATATGTATAATATCTTAGGATTATGTAGTGAGTTTGATGTGTTCTTTTGGTTAGTGAGATGGTAAATAAGAGTCTTCACATCTTCCATTGTTAGGTAGGTTTAAACAGCACAACAAAAATAAATTAATTTTGGACCAATCAAATGATGTACCTGCAAGGTTCATTTCAGATATAAAGATGCCTACAATGGAGGACGGACATAATACAATTCTTGTTCAACAAAAATTAACAAAACACACAAGAAACATGGAAAAACATATCTATTGCAGACTCAAATCTGGGTCTTCTTGGAGTAAATTTTTGATCTATTTGCAGACCAGCTCAAAAATTCTGGCGATTAGAATTCGGGAGTCGGGACCAAAAATTCCACAAGCTATATGATCCGCCTCTGGCCCTCTGCTCCAACGAGATCAGCCCCGGCGGCGGTGCAGAACTGCCAGCGAGGTGAGCAGTTTACACCCTCGTTCGCATTTATCTGCCTTGGAACTCACCTGCGGTTGGAATAATCCTCACGAAATGAAGTTTGAAGTTGGCTTTGTATCTCCAATTCCTAATCAAGTCCTCACTGCGCCTATCCTGTTAAATATTACGACGGAAGCTTGTGTCCTGAATCCTGATGCCTCACAACCTTATACATACCGTCCAATGTTTTTACATGTTCACTGCTCAAGCATATATGCATAATTGAACAGAAAGGTATTGAAAATATATGAGGTATCTTGTGTGGTAGCAATGGATAGCTAGGAGTATATGGAGAGTTTTATCGTAGCAATGGATAGCTAGGAGTATATGGAGAGTTTTATGTGCTCTTCTGGTGAGTGAATGGCAGAGGCAACACATCTTCCATTGATTGCTAGACTTAAATAGGTGGAAACAAAAAAAGAATCAATCAATTGATATACGTGTATAGTTCATTTTAGATATAAAGGCCGCATTTAGATTCCAAAATAATTTTGGCCAAAAATATCACATCAATATTTGGACACATATTTGAAGTATTAAACGTACACCAATAACAAAACAAATTACATATTTAGACTCTACACTGCGAGACGAATCTTTTGAGCCTAATTACGTCATGATTAGTCATAAAATGCTACAATAATCAATATGTGCTAATGACGGATTAATTAGGCTCAAAAAGATTCATCTCACGGTGTGTGGTCTGAATATATAATTTATTTTGTTATTAGTCTATGTTTAATACTTTGAATGTGTGTCGAAATATTGATACGATATTTTTAGCCAAAATTATTTTGAAACTAAACGCAGCCAAAGATTGCTACGGTGGTAGATGGACGAAACTGACACAAGTCACACAACGAACGTGACAAACAATGGAATCTCCAAGTATATATGTACCAATAGATAGAAAATTATACTATAGTTCAAAGAAATTAACAGGATAGTACCGCGTTTCAGACACATTTTGGTGAGAATATATGATCCATTGACAGCCCAACCCAAAACAAAAAATTAGCTAACAAAATGCTGGCTTAATAAACTCGTCAGTAGCCATGGGCCGGCCCAGTACGGCCCAACACTGCGCAAAACGGCACCGTGCCGGAGACGGAGAAGGCGGCGTGGCGTGGCCATCTCTCGCGGCGCAGAATCGGCCACCGAGGCCGCCGCTTGACTCCCGAGCTCTCTCCTCTGCGCTTTTCTCCTTCCCCCTTCTCTTCTTCTTCTTCTTCTTTTCCCCTCCTCCAAGTCTGACCCTTCCAGAACGTGCGAGGAAGAACATAAGCGCTTGGCCCGGCATTTCCTCGCCGCCAAGGGCGGAGTCAGGAGGAGGAACAGCATCGAATGAGGGAGGAAGATGTTCATCCAGAAGGTGAGGATTGTCTCCGGATTTCGTGTTGCGTCTCTAATCTGTCCCTGGCGCGTAGATTCGATGCCTTCATTTGCGTAATTTTGGTGATTTTGTTTTTGTGGGGGGAGGAGCAGGCATGGAGGACGGCGGCGTTTGGGCTCTACGGCTTCACGCAGTTCACCAAATCCGGCTTCGTGTAAGCGCAATCTCACCGAATTACCCTGGCAAATTTCCTCTTGTTTTCTGTAGCTTGCCAATTTCGTCAGATTGTGTCACAGCAGCTGTGAAACGACAATCTGTATCCACTGTAGAATTCCTAAATTTTAGGGTATAGTTGAGCTGGACCGTTATTGATATGTAATTATGATTTATAGGTGCATTATGCAAATTATGAACCAATACTGCAACGCCCTTGTGTAGTTGTGTAGTTCCATGCCATTGTGCCAAGTAGTGCGAAGATAGAAAACCCCTGTTCACAAATAAGTACAGGAATTTTTTAGTACTGGAGCTAATAGTATACAAGGATTTTTGTCATATGATCTGGAACTGAAATTGAGGAATCTATTTGCGTGTAGCAGGTTAACAACTTTCACACAATTTGTTTTCGAATGAAGAGTTGTCAAAAGATGCAATCGTGGACACCATGGTTGCTTTTGTTTTGATGTTCCACACACCACACTAATGAGGATTCGTTTATTCAGGGAACACGCGAAGAAATTCAGAGAGGAGGATATGCAGATACGGCTGGATGGGAAAAATTGCCTAGTTACTGGGGCAAATTCTGGCATAGGTTTTGCAACAGCCGAGGGTTTGGCCTCACGGTATGAATCTATGCCTTTTCTACAGTGATGATTTGTTATAGAAAGTTAAAATTCATGTGACAACGTGTGATTGTGTAATGTCACCACAACTTGTTTTGTACTCTTCCAGTGGTGCCACTGTTTATATGCTTTGTCGTAACAAGGAAAGAGGAGAGACTGCTCTCAGTCAAATACGATCTAAAACCGGCAACATGGATGTTCACCTGGAGGTATATGATGCTTCAGAACTAATTCTTACTGCATGCTAATTTGCAAGATACCTTGATGATGTTACGCGGTAATTTTTCCTAATACAAACATAAAAATTATTATTGTGTTGCAGATCTGTGACCTTTCATCTATTAGTGAAGTCAAATCATTTGCAACAAAGTTCTCTTTGACAGATAAACCACTTCATGTACTGGTGAGCTTTGCCTCTTTCAAAATTATCTCATAATTTGTGCTTCTTATCTCTTGCCATTGCCGCTTTTTAACGTATGTTGTAACCATATAGTCCAGGGAAGTGTGTTTTTTTTTTTTGTTGTTGTTGTTGTTGTTGTTGTGTGTTTTGGAGTAATGATATGTAACAAATAGGTTATTGTTCTAGGTTAACAATGCTGGCTTACTAGAGCACAAGCGTGTGACTACACCAGATGGGTGCGTGATACTCTTTTATGTATTGTGCTTATTATCTGCTCCCCTAGTTCAATTCAAACTCACCTGTCCATTAAATAACCCTACACATCATACATAATGTTTACTTTTATAACTGAAAATGTATTTTTCTTTGAATAATAAAATAGGTTGGAGCTTAATTTCGCTGTGAATGTAGCAGCAACATACAGTTTAACAGAGCTAGTAATGCCACTGTTGGAGAAAGCAGCACCTGATGCTCGTGTCATTACAGTTGCATCAGGAGGAATGTACACTGAACCACTGAACAAGGATTTGCAGGTGAGTTTGGTCTGTCGCTATTCCGCCATGCACTTGAGAAAAAAATATGCAAAGTGAGAATAGGAAATTTAAGCTACTCTTTCTTTGTTTTAACTTTGCAAGTTTGATTTTTAAGTGCAAACATAGTACTGCAGTACAACTTGCTAAGAGAGTCCACTAGGAGGTTAGCAAAAGCTAAAATATAGCTGGTCCAATATTTAAACATCCCCATTTATCTAATTTTTTTAAACCAATTATCACTAAAAACGAATTAAGTTTGGTGAACGTCAAAGAGTTCTGTACAATTGATGTTTTCCCTTTGTCATATGTTGTCGCTTTAATGGTATTATGATCTTAAGCATGTCTAACGAATGGAAACCATATAATCGTGAAGTTCTGTTGTTGGTGAAAATGAAGTAGGATGTGTGAAAAGTAAAGCTTATATTTTTCTTCATAAATTAATCAGATACTGAAGTAATATCATTTTCACTATTGTATTATGCTTCAGTTCAGTGAAAGCAACTTCGACGGGACACAACAATATGCTCGTAATAAAAGAGTTCAGGTTTGTATACCTTGAAATGTTTTGTTTTTCTTAACCTAAGATTTGGGATTGAGATGATACAATAATCTTGGAACTTCATTCAGGTTGCACTCACTGAATGGTGGGCTGAGAAATACAGCAAAAAGGGGATAGGTTTCTATTCTATGCATCCTGGATGGGCTGACACACCTGGAGTCTCGAAGAGCCTTCCTGGACTTTCAGAGAAGTAGGCTTTCTGTTGTTGTTCTAACTACTGATTTTGATCCACCGACTTTTTGCAAACTTATATTGCAATAATGCAATTTTATGTCAGGCTATCAGGAAACCTGCGGTCGAATGATGAAGGTGCTGATACAGTGATCTGGTTGGCTTTGCAACCTAAGGAGAAGCTAGCCCCAGGGGCTTTCTACTTTGACCGAGCTGAAGCACCAAAACATCTTAAGTTTTCTGGGACTGCAGCATCACACGGGGAGATTGGTTCGATTGTTGATAGCCTTGGCTCCATTTGTGGTGTATAGGGTCTGAAGTTTGCTAAGAGCCTGGGACTGCTGACTTCACCATCGCACGGGCAGTTAGTTCTTTTGATACATGATTGGCACCATTTGTGGTGGTTACACGGGGAGATTTGTTCGATTGTTGGCTCCATTTGTGGTGTGTAGGGTCTGAAGTTTGCTGGGACTGCTCGCACGGGCAGTTAGGTTCTTTTGGTACATTATTCTTGGCACCATTTGTGATATATGGGTCAACAAAAAATATTAGGCTGCACCAGCCGGGAATCGAACCCGGGTCTGTACCGTGGCAGGGTACTATTCTACCACTAGACCACTGGTGCGTGATTGCTTTAGGGAGTATAAATATTTTTAATCAATTTTTCTTTTCGTATTAAAACATCTCCATGTTTGTCATAAATCGAACCATGAAAAAAAAAAAACCGAACCGATCACACTATGGCCATCGATTGCTATGCGTCGGAGGCAAAATTGACCTTTAGTTTGTGGTCAAACCCTGCTATAAATAAAACGGATGGATGCATTCCGCAAAGAGACGTGGACGCTGGTGATTGAAGATAGCTCTTTCGTGCGGGTCCCATCACCTTCTGTTAACACTACAGTTATCGAACCCAACTTTACTTCGTTTTTTCCTGCTCCTATCAATCGAACCTACGCTAGAGATGCTCTTATGAGTTTGTATTATGACGCTACCAGGGAGTATCACGTGCTGTACAAAAAGAGCACACGAACATTTTGACACCGTGCAAGATTCCTAGTACTAAACAGACTGAGAATTTGTTTAGATGCCGAAATCTTGGGCTATCGAAGTTTGATCTTTCAACTGTATCGGTTGGGGTACGTATCCTCTGCCGTCGCTCCATGCGACGGCACCGTGCCGTTGGGCAATCGTGGCCGTTCCTTCGTAACGAACGTGCAAGATTAAGCAACATCTTATTGCAATTTCTGTAGCGATTTAGTTCTTCTCGTTTTGACCTATGCATCATGTACGTCTTGTCTTTCATCTTTTTATACGGAAACAAATAATGATTCCGGAGTCAGCTTGCAAGAGCTAAAAGAAATCTTCTACCCGTGTTTTCTGCTGCATCCTGCATTCAACGAGTTAATCTCCATTTGTAGTCTCTGTGAGAGGTTCAGAGAAAGAATGTTCTTCCTAGCTAACATGAGAAAGGAAACAATAGAAACGAAGTGAACTGGATTCTTGTCCGTCCGTTCTGAAGGAGCGGCCGCGATTGCCCAACGGCACGGTGCCGTCGCATGGGCCGAAGGCAGAGGATACAGACTATGGGTTGGTATTTTAGCTCAATCACTCGGTCCACATATGCATATGCCTTGGAGGAGGCATAAACAAACGAGATCTGTATGATGGGATAGGCTTAAAGTTTAGCTTTTGATGAAATGTCATATGGTTCTCCTAGATGTTTATTTTACATCACATATGACCACGAACCAAGCTCGTGGGCCGGCCCGGCCCACATATCAGCTATCATGTTAGGGCAGTAGTAGAGGTTGGTCCATATGTCAGCTAGGTTAGGGCAGCAGTAACTTCATGGGATCCCATTCCCATGAACACACGCTTACACCAAACACAGAATGCTTACCATGTTAATCTCAAAAATAAAAATAATTAATGATAGTTTACTTGCGAAAAGCCTTGTCTTCAGGCCATCAATGGCGATGCCTATGGGTGCCGCTCTCCTCTTGAGGTGTTGATTAATTTTTTTCATCTCTCCCTAATGGTATTTTTGGGTGAAAACCTTGTTCTGGCTTTCCAGGACGGGCGACAGCGGTGCATTCTGCGTCGTTTATTTGTTGTAGGCATCGTGGAAAATATCCATTACCTTACAGATGTCTTCTTTTCTTGTTTTGGGTTCTGCTAGGGTTCAAGATATAAACGCGTAGTGTGATGGTATTTTTTTCTTTTCAAACTATAGTCTTCCAGCGCTATAGTTTCTGTACTTTTCTTCTTCTATATTAATATATGAAATCTGCACTTTCTTGTGCGGCTTATTTTTAAAAAACTTTAAAAGAAGTCAGTAATAAAAAAAACATTGTCTTTGGCTATTGAACATGCATTATATAGTTTCCCAATCTGCATACTCTTTTTCTCCTTTTTTTTTTTGAATCAGCCTAAGACCCTGAGTAACCCGAGACAAGAAGCACCTACCGTACAAATGATTGGAGAGGAGATCAACAAAAGAAAGTGGCGAGACCATGCATGCCCCGTTGCCACAAATAGGCAGAGCGATGCCCTACACTTCATGTCGATTACTAGTTTCACGGACGGACTCCATATATCCTTCCTTAATTTCTAGGGAGCTCATGATGCGCCATTAATCCCCATTCTTCCAATAAGCTCCTCCTCTCCGCTCGCCTCGTTGCTTGATCGATCGTTGTTCGTCAGTGCGTCCGTGGAGCAGTCAAGATGAACGACCTGTTCTCGTCGAGCTCGTTCAAGAAGTATGCGGACGCGAACCCACAATCGGGCGCCGGCGGCGGCGACATGGAGGCCGGCGGCGAGAGCGTGGTAAACCTGGACAAGTTCTTCGAGGACGTGGAGGCGGTGAAGGAGGACATGAAGGGGCTGGAGGCGCTGTACAAGCGGCTGCAGTCGGCGAACGAGGAGACGAAGACGGCGCACGACGCCCGCGCCGTGAAGGCCCTCCGGTCCCGCATGGACGGCGACGTCGAGCAGGTGCTCCGCCGCGCCAAGGCCGTCAAGGCCAAGCTCGAGGGCCTCGACCGCGACAACGCCACCTCCCGCAAGGTCCCCGGCTGCGGCCCCGGCTCCTCCACCGACCGCACCCGCACCTCCGTCGTCGCCGGCCTCGGCAAGAAACTCAAGGACCTCATGGATGACTTCCAGGTACAAAAACAGTGAATTTGATTAAAATTTGTCCAAAATTTAAAAAAAGAGTAAATTTCAATAACTACATGTTTTATAGTTCAATTTTTTTTTAAAAAAAACTGTCCATATTTAACATTTGTTACTCAACCACATATATGATATAGAACAATTTTACTGTCCTTAAAAAAGATGCTTGGATGTATCATTTTTTGGTGTCTCACATGCTAAGAGATATTAAATTTTATACTAACATTTTGGTATCACTTGGTATAAGAACTGTAAACTAATGTTTTATAAAACTAAACTATTAAGTGACAAGTACGTAGTTTCCTGCGAATCAAACCACACGTTGTGAAATGAAACTAAACTATACGTGGTTTTGTGGAATTTTCTTTTAAAATAAATATGCAAACGAGATTGCAGGGGTTGAGGAGCCGGATGGCGGCAGAGTACAAGGAGACGGTGGCTCGGAGGTACTACACAGTGACGGGGGAGAAGGCAGAGGACAGCACGATCGAGAACCTGATATCGTCAGGGGAGAGCGAGTCGTTCCTGCAGAAGGCGATCCAGGAGCAAGGGCGAGGGCAGGTGATGGACACAATTTCAGAGATCCAGGAGCGGCACGACGCCGTGAAGGAGATCGAGCGCAGCCTGCTGGACCTGCACCAGGTGTTCCTCGACATGGCGGCGCTGGTCGAGGCGCAGGGCCACCAGCTCAACGACATCGAGAGCCACGTGGCGCACGCCAGCAGCTTCGTCCGCCGTGGCACCGTCGAGCTGGAGGTGGCGAGGGAACACCAGAAGAGCAGCCGCAAGTGGGCATGCATCGCCGTCCTTGCTGGCATCGTGCTCATTGCCGTCCTCGTGCTCCCAGTGCTCGTCAACCTCCGCATCTTGACGCTCAAATGATTCGATTGTTTTCCTAGCTAACTTCGTGCTGATTTATTTGCTTTTGTTTTTCCACAGTTAATTATGTTTTTGTTCGAAAAGGCGTACCTTTTTTGTTTTTTGAATTTTTTTGGTAGAGATAGTAGTCTTCTAATGTTTGTACCTTGCTGATTGGGTGAATAGACGACAGGGCAGGGAAGATGTATATTTTCTGATCGAAGGGAAGATGTATATTACACTGATGTACCATTGCTTGATTAAGTTTTCCCAGATTAACAACAATCTGAATCTTGTAGCTAGTGTTTTTTTTTTTTTATGTTTGAGATACATTCGTCAGATTTGTTCGCTAGAATAACATGATAACGTGCACGCTAATGTAATTGTTCGTTCCATATACGTGTTACACAACCAATCCAATTTTTACTACTCCCTCGATCGGGTCATAGATATTTGACATGATTTTATCCTAAACGTCAAACGTATGACATTTCAGCTTGATTTCTTTTACTGGGGAGGCAACTGAATTTACATTCCATCTCAACAGAAAAATAAATGACACATCTTGCCTGAGGAACTTGCAAATTCACAACACATTTGAACGCTGCGAAATGGACAATATTCAATTCACGCATAGACCATCTCTACATAGTACCCCACGCACCCACCCATCTCACACAAATCACACCAGCACGATCACCAATGCCACCAACGCCGCCGCAAAGCCAACGACAGCCGGCGCCGGCGCCGCGGTGGCACGGCGAGCGGCGCTGACGACCTGGACGGGGAAAACGCAGCCGCGGGCGGAGGCGTTCTTGCTGGTGATCTTGGCGAGTCCATCGAACTCGCACGCCCGCACGTCCTGGTCCTGCATCTGGAAGTACATGTTGAACGCGTACGAGATGTTACTCTTCTCATCCAGGCCATTACACGAGCATCCGTACCCAAGCGCCGTGCAATCGCCGCTTGCACACGCGTACTCAATGTTCCCAGGAAGCTTGGACTTGTCCTTGGCTTGATCGTCGAACACGCACCACTGTTTCGGGAGGTACTCAACGCCTGGCACGGCGGCGAGCAGCTTGTCGTCGCCATGGCCGGTCAAATCCATCGGGAACTTAGGCTTCCCGTCGTAGGTGAAAATCCCCCAATGCCGCTCGAAGTTGCCGGGCATGATGCTCTTCATGTCCTCGTCGAAGAGGCCGAACATGTAGACATCCATCTTGCCGGGACGGAGCGGTGTTCCTTCCTTCTTGGAGAGCTTCTTGAGAAGGCCATCGTAGTATCTCTTGGCGAGCTTTATGTTGGCGTTCTTGTCGCCGTCGGTTGGCCACCCGACCTCGCCGACGACGACCTTGAGGTTTGGGACGCCGGCCTTCTTGAGAGCCGTGACAAGCGTGTCGTAGTTGGCGTCGAACACGTTGGAGTAGCTGATCCCTCCCTTGTCCTGGATCGTCTTGCCGCCGTCGACGAAGGCGAACTCGAACGGGAAGTCGTCGCTCTGGTACAGGCTGAGGAACGGGTAGATGTTGACGACGAAGGGGGAGTTCTGGTCGTGGAGGAAATTCACCATGTCCGTCATGAGCCGCTCGATGTCGGGACGGAACGCGCCGGAGGACGGCTTGTTGTCCGGCGAGACGTACACGTCGGCGTTGAGTGGCACCGTCGCCTTCACCTTGCCGCCGATTCCGGCCTCGTTTAGTGCCTTCTGGATGTTCTTCAGCGCCGGGAACGTCGTCTTCATGAATGACCCGTTGTACGCCTTCAGAAACGGCTCGTTCCCCACTGCCACATACCTGCTCGATCCATCGATCGATCAATGGAAATGGACATGGACGAACACATTGGTGCATGAGGTGGATTGCCTACTTGATCTTGAGCTTGTCGCCGTAGCTGGTGACGTTCTCCTTGACCCAATCCTTGGCGTTGCCGTAGCTGTTCATGATCTCGAGCATGTCGTTGGGGATGCCGAGCATGACCTCGATGCCGGAGTCGACGAGCGCGCCGACGGGCCACGGGTCGGCGTCGAACAGCTTCACCTTGAAGATGCCGTTCTCCTTCAGCATCTGCACCACGGACGACGGCAGCAGCGGGTGCGACAGCTGCGAGCCCCAGTTCACGCCGACGTCCACCGCGGTGGCCGCCGCCGCCGCACGGAACGCGACGGCGAGCACAAGCAGCAGCATTGCGACCGCGCCGGCCGGCGGCCGCAGAGGCGGAGCCATGCCGGGGTTGATCTCTCCCTGATTTGGATTGGTGACAGCTTGGAGGTGATCGGAATTGGTGTTGTTCGTGAGCGGTGTCCTTCCCTCCTCTCTGGTGGAAGGATGGAGAGGAGGGGAAAATGGCGGGTAAAACGGTTGGAGTTTTGACCATGAAACATGGGAGAAAAATCTCATCGCCTGTAAGACCTTTGTTTGACCACATCAATTTCTTGTCATGAAATAAACAGCCATATATAGTTGCACGTGATACGTGTTATTTATCAACAAAAAACACCAACCTTTGGAAACAGTCGCACGAATGGTGAACACAAGCACGGGGAGAGTAACAACACCAAATATACGGTTACATTGTGGTTGGATTAATTATTTTCCCCCCCATGTACATATTGAATTTGATCTTTTATGTTTTGTACACTGGTATGTGATATAGTACTTTTTATTTTTCAAAAAAAAATACTATCTATTTAAACCACATGCAAGAAATATTCCGTTGCACTTTTAAAGGCTTAAAATAGTAATTTTTCCAATTTTGGTTCACTCTTTTTTTCAACTAAGAAATTTTACTTTTTGAGAAAACAAAGAGGAAATTCATTTACTTGCCTCTAAGTCTTCTATGTATGCCTTACATACCTCTATTTACATTATCCTAATGTACCCATATGTTTTTTATTTTCATCTGCACTATACCAGTTTTTTAGCTGACCACTAATTTTTTTAAGTAATTGAATTGCTCTTATAATGAAACACGGTTGATTCTCAAAGATTAATTTATAAATAACAAACCAAAATTTTGACTTTACACCATATTCAAAAACCAAATGATTGGTTTTATTAGAGCGCAAGGAGAATCGTGGATGCGGAAGTTGGAAGGATTTGGGAAATTTTCGCAAATGACCGGTGAAATCCAAATAGATCTCCAAACCCCCAATTTATTAAACCGTGCAATTTCGACTTCTATGATATTTTAGTTGAATTCGTGCAATAGCTATTGTACTTAGCGACAAGCCTTACCCATTGATAAAAAAGTATATAGCTAACAAGATGGAGAGCTACTACGCTTCTCAG
>CM002484.1:15052115-15092545 GCA_000325765.3 Leersia perrieri
TGGGTCAACCCCTCCGGGTGGCCACGTGGCTGCCTCGGGGCCTAATTCTTTGGCTCAAGCCAAAGGCCTCCAAGTCTCGTGCCGGACTTGGTCGTCGTGTGTACTGTAATGCACCCCCTCCGGGGCCTTTGTCACGCCCTTGGGGTACCCCTATATCCATATCACCGACAGTAGCCTCCGGCCTTCGTGTCGGACCATAGGGCCAAGTCGAAGGCATATATGTCGGTTTGTTTGACCTTCCTGCACACATGCTAACAAAACCAAATCCTATCAGAATCATAGGGACGGCCGGTCCAACCCTTCTTCTCGACTTGGTGTTACTTGGCGAGTATTTATGTCATAATTTCTAAAGTGATTTCTTTATGTTATGATTTTTAAGGTGGTTTCGGGCGAACCACGAGCACAAAAACCTCGGGAGCATGTCTTCGTCGAGACTGACCAGACCAAACACCACAAACCCATCGGCGAGTGTCTTAAGCTGCCCCGACCAGGATGGGGTTTGCTCGAGACCTCGGGAATCCGGTGGTGTCCAGGGCACGGCTCGGGGCCCGACAAGTCCTTTGGCACAAAGGCATGGTCTATCCCGAAGTTATTTATTTTGACGATTGGCTCAACTGTTCACACATTAAGGATAAAGAGAGGGGCCGGCACGCAATATATATATAGCTGAAAGTAAATTTGCATTTGATATAATTAAATAAAAGTAGGAAAACCTTGGAAGTACCATTGTCGACCACAGGGGTCTAAGTTGCTCCGACCCAGAGGGGTCGGGCTCAGGTGATTTGGGGCCATTGTGGGCATCACCGTCTTTCGCGTCGTTGGCCACGGGGTCCGGGGTCGTCAGGCCGCCTGACCGCTCGGGACCATACGGCCTCTCTGAGAGTCAGGGGTGCCTAAGGCCGCCGGACAAGGGGGCAGGGTACCGCTCGGGCACAAAGGGGGCCACTGGCCACCACTCGGCCCGAGGGCTTCCCCAGCGGATGCCATCCCGGGCTATCCTGCCACGGAAGTGGTAGTCGGGGGAGTAGGGGTCGCATGTACCCCTTCGCGCACCACGACAAACGCCGCACTAATGACATATGGTGTTGTAGCCATGGAGATGTTGTGAGCAGTTTGGAGTCCCGCTTAAACCTGTATATGTTTAAACATATAGACTTGCTTGCAAGGGTTATACATGGCTTGCCACTTGGTCTGTTCATCCTGACTTCTCGGCAGCCTCTTGAGGGAAACAAGTTTGGGCGACGCGCGAGGATGAGTGGGTGACCCATAGCGTCTGGGCATTGGTAGTGTCTGGAATGAAACTGGCCAGGCAGAATACCATATTCCTCTGCCGAGATCTAAACTGCCTCGACCCGGAGGGAGGTTTGCTTGAGATCTCAGATCTTGGGTGGTATTCGGGGCACGGTCCACGTCGCGAACGCTTGTCCTCAGCACACAGAGCCGATCTAACACAAGCATCCTAGCACGTGCCACAACTAGCCCTCGTTTGCCACCGAGGACAGAAATAAACATTCTTGTGGCAGCATGCGAACTTGTAAGCGATAATAGGGGAAAACATTCCCAAGCAATAACTGAAATTATGGATGCGAGATTGACAATTAAATAAATAAAGCACTTATCTTTGATCTGCTGTTTTGATGTCGTGGAAGATGTTCACCCGAGATTGTAGTGTCGAAGTCGATGCGGCATCGGGTGGGAGCACAACGTCGGTACTCCCACCCAGCGGCGGTGGTCATGCCTCTGAGCAGCCCCCAGCCCCCTCCCCAAATGGAGGGGCCAAGGCCGCAAATCTCATGCAGCGGGTGGGAGCACGTCGCAGGTGCCCCCGCAAGGCGACGTCGGTCGTGTCTTCTGGACAGCCCCCGGCCCCCTCCACCCATGGAGGGGTCGAGGCTGCTGCCTTCATGCGAAGAAGGTGGTGTCAAGCCATGGTGCGCGAAGAAACGCACAAGTCTTGGCGAAGAAGACCTCGCCAGAGAGTGGGAAGCTTGGAACTTCAAGCCTCAGCAAGCGCACCCCCTACCTGGCACGCCAACTGTCGATGCGTGTGCACGACACGCGGGGATCCGGGGGACCCCCTTTTCAGTTCGGCATAGGGGTGCGGAATGCCAAGGCCTGAGATGAGGGGAAGAAGAAGGTGAGCAGGAAGGAAAAATCCCGCTATGCACACAAGACAGAGAGATTTATACAGGTTTGGGCCGCCAGGGAAGCGTAATACCCTACTCTTGTTCTTGCACTATGTGGTGAAGGATGAATTACAAGGAGGAGTTCACTCCCCGGGTGGTGCTAGAGCTGGTGATTGAGGCGATATATGGATTTCTATGGTCCAACCGGCCTCCCCCTTCTACGAAGGACCAGGGCCTCCTTTTATAGTTTAAGGGGATACCACAGTGGTCTTCTACTGTTTTTTCACGTGTGAGGGATGTTCTCCCACTTGGAGCGGGTATGCCTGCCCTGTCTTGTCGCCTGTGCTTCCATGCCTCCCTCCCCCGTTGCCACGTCGCGGTGGTCGGCGGAGAAAACGAGTGAAGAGGTCACCGAAGATTTGATACTTGGGGATGTCATCCTACTCAACCAGTAGCAGGGCCCGCTTGTTAGCGTCCCACTGACTAGCCTAGGCAGGGAGTAGGAGAGTAAAGTACTCATGCCCATCTGCCATGCAGCCGTCCATCGCATTAAATGCGACGGAGACAAGGCGGAGAGACGTGCTGTCCCGCGACGACAGCGCTGTTAGCGCGCTGTCACCGAGGGAAGACTTTGGTCGCCCACCCCCTTTCCCTCGAATCAAGAGAAATGAGGTGAATAGGTGATGATGAGGGGCTGACAGCCGCGCCTCACATCGCCATTAATGCAACGGGGCAGGTGTCTCCCCCTGCAGTCTTAAACGCGGTGGTTTGAAGACAGCCCGCACCGCCTCTCCTCCCCTTCGGGTGGGTAGAGAGAGAGAAAAAGAGGGGTGCGGGGTGCACAGGGGGCTTAGGATCGACCCGAGCCTCTCGGCGTAAAACATATAGGGCTTTGGGATCTACCCGAAGCCCTTGGTGTAGGGGTTCGGCCTCCGGACGGCACACTGGGTCAACCCCTCCTGGTGGCCACGTGGCTGCCTCGGGGCCTAATCCTTTGGCTCAAGCCAAAGGCCTCCAAGTCCCGTGCCGGACTTGATCGTCGCGTGTACTGTAATACATCCCCTCCGGGGCCTTTGTCACGCCCTCAGGGTACCCCTATATCCATATCACCGACACACGCTTTTCATCATCAATGTTCAGTCCGGTTGGTTCCTTAATTTCTTATATCTCATTTGCTGACAAATAAACCAAGTTAATTTTGACCGGTTGACCATTTGAGATGATTTGTTTATCATCTTTTCAGTTCATTCTATATATAAGCGTTTTTTCACAAGAATCAGTTACAGTACTATTTTTTATGGATTCGTATCCTCTAACATTGCTAAGTAATGTCATCGTGACATTCTTTTCATCCATACCATACATTCCTAAATCAACCGTCATGGATTAACTAAATTGTAATTAATTAAAACTATTACTTAAATAGTCCTATAACTAACACTAATCCATAGTGGTTGATTTAGAAATAGATGGCTCAGATAAAAAGAATGTCACGGTGATATTAACGTGCTAATGTTAGAGAATACAAATCCATTTTTTATTTGGTTAATGGAGGAATCTGTCCATATATGGTTTCGTTTCATGACCCTGAAACCCTATTTCCTTAATTATATGTATATGGAATTGAGTTTTATAATGAACATAACTCTATTTTATTCTTTTGGTGACTATAAATTTGGAAGATAGATAATGAACATAAGAGTTATTTTGTTCTTCTGGTTGCCCCTCTTATAAATTGACAAATAAGACTACCACTACGATGCCAATGTTTCTCTCCTTTTCAAACAAAGTTTACCAAATTTAAATTTTTAGCCAAACCCGCTACAACGCATAGGGTTTCATCTAGTTTCATAGAGGTCACAGGTCATTCGCTTGAAGGGACTGGATCGAACTACACCGCGAACATTTACAACCATACCATTGTAATTTTATAAAGTTGGATATATGCCATTGCTATCTCACTGACATGTGGGGCTCACGTGAGTCAATGACAGGTGGGTTAGGATGACATATCTTCAATTTAGCAAAACTACAATGACATAACTCCAATTTTCTCAATAAAATATATATGTTCTCTTTTGTTCAGTCATATGTGCTATTGGAGTGTATTATTCACAATGTTGTCTACGGTGAAAGTTGTAATGTATATTCATAATTAAAGTGTGGGGTGCTAATAAAAGCTATTCATCATTCATGGGCTTTTGACATTATTCAGTTAATGGACTCATTTTGTTGTGGAATATTCAAAATTAAGTGTTTATATTGTTTAAGTTATCTGGAAAATTCAAAATTGACAATATTTGATGGTTTTGAATGAGAATTTACCCATTGCAAGGCATGAGCATTCAACTAGTAGTCAAAGGTCAAAGTTTAAATCTTTAATTTACACTTTTCTGAAAAAAAAAGTACGTATAGCTTAGAACGGAGGGATTGGTCGATACAGTCATGAATAGTAGTCGTCATTGAGTTTTTACACTGAATTTAACCATTTATCTAATTCAAAACAACTATATTAATATTATTTATTCTACTGTGACTTGTTTTATTATTGAATATACTTTAATTGATTTTTTTGCAAATTATATTAATTTCATAATTAAGACATATTATTAATTCGTCAATTTTAAAAATATGCCGACCCAATCTTTGAAAGTGTTCATAGGGATAGGATATGCGTGTGTGCGTTTATAGTGGTGAATTGTACACGCATATGTGGACGCCTGCGTTTGTACTATGTTTCTAAAAAAAGTTTATGGTCAAAGCCAACGTTGACAAATACAGTGTTTAAGTAGTATCCTTCTTCATATCTACCTCCAACATGGCTTCCGCTCCTTGTGTTCCCATACCCCTTTCTTGTCATCCGGCGAGGCGTTGTCATGCCATGGAGGTGGATTTTAATCCCTCGAGGGGATGTCCTCTCGTTATTGCATGCTAACCAAATGATCATGAAAATGTTTAAAAAATTTTAGCAAGATAGATATATATGTGACATATCTCTATATAAGTATGCAACCTAAAATTTGACTTCTATAAGTTGTAGCAAAAATAACAAATTTAACTAAAACTGCAACTTGTATTAGTCTAATTTAACCTTGCATATTTGTGTGGTGATTTGTAACATTTCTATCTATCTTCCAAATTTATTTCATAAATGTTCGTAACTATTTAGATGAGATGCAAGAAAACAAGGGATGTCCCTTAAGAGTTTCGGTCATGCCATTACTATTCCCTCTTTTTTTTTCCCCTGAGAAGTCAAGTAAACATGGCCAAATTTTTTTCTCTAGGATGATTACACCAAATTTAAATATTTAAAATTGGGTGCTTATTTGAATACTCTAATCTAATCTGTATCGTTATAAATTATAATTTACGGGTTATTTTTTCTATTACTGTGTTCTCGGTGCCGTGACCTTAAAACGTTGCTTTATGGTTCATGGCCTACCAAGCTTCTCTTAAGACATTTGTTCTCTTTTGACGGAACCTAGTGGCTACAAATTTGGCCATGTTGGTGGTCTAGTAGGGTGAGAGGATTCCATATCTCATCTTAAAAATCTCCCCACCCAAAGATGTGGTGGAGTTAAATGCACCGGGTTCATATTTGCTCCTCAAAAATGAGTACTTATCCTATATACCTATATATATATTTTTCATCCCCACTAGTAAGTGTAGTTAATACTATTTTCCAGCCCTGTCAGCCACGTCACTCCTATTAAGTATAACCATCAGATTACGCTTGAATGTCTCAGATTGGTTTAACCCGGTTTCTTTGTCCATGTACATCTTTTCCTCTATTGCGAGATGGCAAGAAAGCCCAGCCCATGTTGACATATTGTTCAGGCCATTTATCTTCTTATTAGTGTGAGGACAATTCCATGGTGTGAGCGGCCGCCGGCCGCCGCCACCAGCAAGCAGCAGTGCCATTCCGAAGATACATCCCCACACCAAATCTGCAATGAATGTGATTCGACGTACAATAGCTCAACGCATTTGCAATGAATGTGATTCAAAACAGAATAGCTCAACGCATTATTTTTCGTTTCACCTTCTTGCATGAAACTGGCGCATGCTGTATCCACCTAAAGAAACTGTTGGATGCATCTATTCTGGTAGCTGCAGAAGCAGCCATGGCCTTCTTCAGTTCCCTATTGTTATCTTCAGCTTCTACCCATACTGTCTCCTCATCTTCAGTGTTAAAGCTATGCTCTTCCTTTTATGTTTCGGTCAACACAGCCTGCAGATGAAGCCAAAGATCACACAAGAGCCTCCATGTCATTGCCAAATCTCTCCCTCCCCCTCCCACCCTCTCATGTTTCTAATTTTGTTCACGTTTTCTAGGAATCTTCGTTCTATTGACATAAATTTTTACTTTTTTTTTTGCGGGGGACATAAATTTTTACTTGCAGGTTCACCTTTTTGCTGCTGATACTCGGATGGAAAATTATTATTTACATCTATAGAAGAAAATGCAGAGGCATCACTTTGGTTTTGCTGGACAATACGCCCTGTCACGCGTAGCATGCTGCAGATAATCTTCGGCATGAATGATTCGTTCTGCTTTGTTTCCGGTATGTGCTGAATCATACCGTATGCTTAACTCATCTTTCTATGTATGCACTGCCTCTGTCCTCTTAATGTTTGACGTAACTAACGTTATATGAATAGATATGGAAGGAGTATTTTTTAATGAATCTCCATATTTTTCTTTTTTTTTGGTTGATTTAGTTTTTCATGCCGAATTATACGCAGATTTTTTTCATATTACACATACTTTATTATTTCTCCTATTGTTGACTTAGAACGAGATGTAGGTGTTTGCGTCACTAAACTGTGTAGTTATGCTTGAAAATATTTGGACTAATCCCTTCTTATCCAGTGTTAGCCGGAAAGAGCATGGATGGCGTAAAGCCATCAGTTGCCAAAGACCTGATCCTTTTGTTCTTCGAATCCATTTAACAACAAGAATTCAAAGTTAAATTTGTCAATACTAACAGTACAATGAACATATACTGGATTGATTTTTCCTACTTTCGCTACTACACTCGGTGAGTTTGTCAAGCTTGAATTAGGCATATCAAATTTAGTTTAATTCTTAATTAACCTGAAACATGCTTCCAAACTTAACTGAGGGAGTATCTTCCGGAAAAATTTCAGTCACTTCTTCTCATCAATTGGATGGAAGTTCTCGTCACTCCTCTTTCTTAGGTAAAAGGTTGAAGAATAGATTATTCTAACCTACCAAAAATACATAATTACATGAAAGCAGCCCAGAATTCAAACTGAGTTAAAACAAAAGTTAACCATTCTATTGTAATTAAATTATAATAAGTAAAATTATACATTGCATACCACTACAATTTTAGGCACAGAATGTGCTGTTTTAGCCTTTTAGGTAACTTTTTTTTCAGATTTTCTGTCTCCGTAAATCTAGCAATATCCATTTGCAAGAATGCATTTGTATCTCCACAGACATCCCGCAGCAACGCGTTGCTGGGAATCATCTAGTTATATTGTAAACACATGAGGCATTTTTTTAATTATATTTTTTACTATATTTCTTACCTTTCTATATATCGGGACGATACTTCACACTGTTCTGTGCAGGTTATTTAAATACAACGAAAAAAGGCAGAAATAGATACCAAAATTTCTAAGCATAACAACGTATATATACAGAGTACGAAATGCAATGTACCCACAATTTCTACAATCACAGAAATAGATACCGAAGCTTAGCAGGATGCGTATGTGCTCCCAAAATCCTCAGCTAATCAGCCTCGTTGGGGAAACTAAAATTGGCACCTACAGGTATGTGCACCTATCTTTTATGTCGTTGGATCTTTTAGGGATTCATGCCCTCACCTAACCAGCTATTGGTATTTCCTCTCTATTTCTTTATTACCTTCATTTTTTGCATCTGTATTGAAAGGATTATGTCCCATCCCATGCCAGCGCTGATATTTAATGCCTGCTGGCTGACACGCGCACCACCATCCTTCTCCTTCTTCCAGCACCATCCTTCTCCTTCCAGCATCTTCTTTCTCCTCCAGCTTTAGAATACGCCTCAGATGCAGGAACACAAGATGCATCGTTCCAATCCCCACGTGTTAGCCAACCCCGGCACAAGAGTCAGTTTAGGATCTTAATCATGGGAAAACTTAAACGTGATGTCCGTGCCCTCCCTAACAGTCATTACATTTTTTAGGCCCCATTTAGTTTGTAAAATTTTTTTACAAAAACATCAAACAAGGCCTTAATCGTGTTCTTCTTAAAATATACGCATTGTATATTTTTTATCCAATACACGATGTGACCACCCTACTGGACAATAGGCTGGGTGCTATACTTTTTAAATGGCGCTACTTTTTTAACAGTTGATTTGACTACACGGGAGCACATCCTGCCTTGCCAAGAGGAGTAACCTATTTTCACCCACTCCCCTCTCTTCTCTGCTCTGCTCTCTTCTCCCTGCCTGGATGAACCAATGAACAACGCATTTCTTCCATCTTGAAGCTGCAATTGTGCACAGGGGTTTGAACTTCCTAGCGATCTCCCACGGTGATTAACCTAGCGATCTCAAGGTCGAGAAAGCTCCCATGGCCATCCATGGGCGAAGGAGAGGATGAGAGGAAAGGGGAAAGAGATCTTCAGCTGCGAGTAGTACTAGTACAGCCTTCAAAGAGAAGTGGCAATGTCCATAATGATAGGCTCAGAGGTAGCACGACTGCCTTGTCCTGTACAGGAGGCAACACTTAAAAAACATAAAACTAGTACGCAATGATGGTGCGTATAGCGTATTGCATACAGATACATGATGTTAACATTGCTGAAATATGTATATCGCCAGGGGAAGATTTCGGACGGAGATCTCGAGGACATTATGGATGACCGGAAGGATCGATAGGTGTATGTACCTGCAGGTTCTAAAAATCCGCCTCCGCCTCGTTGTAGTAATCTGCACGCCAACACTTCACTTAGATTTGTCGACGACACCGTAGCTTTTTTGCAGCTCTTCCACCAGCGTCTCCACTGCCACGAGTGACGTGCCGCCGTCGCTCACCGCCGACCTCGCCGCCTGCTGAGCCCACGCCGCCCGGGCCCGCATCCTCTGCCCGGCCTCTCCGTCGGCGTCCATCAGCCTCCTGATCTTCTCCTCCACCTCCGTCCTCCCGACCACGGCGCCCGACCCACCGGAGTTCACTCTTTCTCCTGTCCCGACGACGTCCACGACGTACTTCGCGTTCAGATGCTGCTCGGCGATCATCGGCCACGCCAGCACGGGCTTCCCGGCGACGAGGCTCTCCAGCGTCGAGTTCCACCCGCAGTGGCTCACGAACCCTCCCACCGACTCGTGGGCCAGCACGCTACGCTGCGGGACCCACCCCCTGACTATGTGTCCCACATCTGGTCCCACCTCTACCGTCGGGGACCACGTGTCGGACCGCACCGCCCAAAGGAATGGGTGGCCGGACTGAACGAGACCGCGCGCCAGCTCATCGAGCTGCTCGTCGGTGACGTGGGCCTGCGTGCCGAACGACACGTACACCACCGACCCCGGCGCTCTCTCGTCGAGCCACGCGAGGCAGCCCTCCTCGTCACGCTCCGACGTGTCATCGGCGGCGGGTAGGAGCGGGCCCACCAGCCAGGCGCGGGCCCCGTCGTCGTAGAACGATTCCACCGCGGCCACGAAGTCGCCGTCCACCGCGGCGAAGCTGTTGACCAGGACGCCCCAGCTGCGGACGTCGGACACGCCGACATCCTCGATCAGGAACCGCGTCATCGGGTCGTCCGCGTCAGCGAGCTTCGCCAGCGCGGACGGGACCTCCTCCTCCGTGATCGTGACGTGTCCCGGCATCCGCGACACGTGGAACGGCTCGCCGACGCCGTCTTGCTGACGAGGCGGGCTCGCGGCGAGAGACTTGCAGATGGCCATGGAGAAGCAGGACATGCCGTGGTACACGACGCGGCGGACGCCGGCGCCGGCCGCGACGGCGTGGGTGAAGCCGAGGAAGAAGTCGGAGACGAGCACGAGCGGCGGCGGGGAGGATTGGAGCGACGCCATGAACGCCGCGAAGGGGTCGCGGAGCAGCGTCGTGGCGCGGAGGAACGTCAGGTAGAGGGACATGGAGGGGAGCGCGTCGGTGGACTCGACGCCGGCGGGGAGCGACGGCAGCGAGGGGAACGGGAGCGCGACGAGGCGTACCGAATCGGGGAGGTGGGCCCGGGCGAAGGCGAGGTTCGCCGGCGTGGTGAGGACGGTGACGTGGAGGCCGCTGTGGTGGGCAGAGAGCAACGTGGCGAAGTGGAGCAGAGGGAGCGTGTGGCTTTTCGCCATGAACGGGAAGATGATGACGTGGTTGCGGTAGCCGGAGTCGCTTAGTTCGCCGTTGACGGTGGCGGCGCCGTTCGTGGCGTGGTTGGCTGAGGCGGCCATGGCGAGGACTTGTGTTGTGGACTGTTGTTGTTGGGTGCTTTAGAATCGAAGCTGCATATTAAATTTGATTGGTGTGAATTTATGAAATTAACATATTTGTATTCTTAAATAAATCCTTGTATTCTTAAAATAAATTCTTCAAAGATATTCATTTATTTATGTGAAAGTGACGCATCAAAATAGGGAGGTCCATCTATTTATTGTTTGTGCGACTTGAATACCACCGATAGATGAACCGAAATCGATGGAGCTGTGAGCCAGTCACTTTCAAAGTCCATTAATACTATAGCGTAATTAGATCAAGTCGTTAAGAAAGGGGTTTTGCCATCATAATTGGGGTCCGAATTTCCCACATATGGGCACGTCTTTGTCACGGAAAATGTGCTAAGGTGGCAAATGAGCTACCACTAATATGATTACGGTGGCCAATAATAAATCGTCTCGGTTAGAAATACAACTCCCTACATTAAAAATATAAGCATCGCAAGGTATTTCGTGGAAGTTAAAATTAGAGCATACTATATCGAAAATTGTGGTTTGTCTAGCCTACAAATATGTCAGATTGATACCTCGCATATATAATAGTTATATATGACTCTTTAGTGTTGTCTGTATGTGCTTATTTGCGTCGACGTCTTTCCATATTTTTTTGTAAACGCTGTACAAGGAGACATGCGATACCTCGCTGGCCCATTGTCGAACCACCCTTCCTCTTCGCTAGCACATCATGCATGCAAGGCCTGCTATATACTATACATGGTAACCACAGGTACTAGGTTTAATATCGGATTGACCTAATATATCGCATTACAACTTGTCGTTGGCACATGTTGATAGTTCTTCTCATCCTCATAATCGGCAGCCGGGCTAAACTAACTTCCCTAATGTCCTAGGAGGACCGCCTCCTTAAAATTAGAAGCTCTTCGACGCGGCAAATAATGAAATAATCGTGTGCACCGTGGTGGTGGAGCTGCTCCTTTCAATTTTTTGCGCCACCACTGCCAGGGAAGCGGTCCAACGAATCGATTCTCCTTGGCGACAGATAGGCATAATGTATCCAATGTCCTCGACGCCAAATTTAAACGTGGCAGAGACTAAGGAGACACGATGATGATGAAACAATACGTGTTCGACGAGGTGAGATACTCAATATCTGTGTGGGTTGATTATATGGACGTGAGAAAAACAACTTGAGGTAGATGACTCAATCGTCCACTATTGTTTGTGAGGAAAAGTGCGAGACATTGGTTTAGCGTAAAATAGAAAAAATATTAAATGGTGAACGATCGGTGAACAAATTGTTGAACATACAATAGTAGAATAAATTTTAAATCTAGAACGAAGCTAGCACTGATCGAGTATTTTGCTGTTGGGATGTGTAACGTGTCTATTTAATCTATGTCGAAAGAATATATATGCTTTATTCATAAAAAGCTACTAACAACAAATAAAAAAGGAGTATTTTAGCAACATTTATGCTCGATAGATTGCTTTCGTTCTCCTGCAAGGACTAAACCCTCTTGGTGTGATGTTGGTGCGCTTTCAGGATCAGCATAATCGCGGGGACAGATCGAGCTGCCTCTTCGCCTCTTCGGTCGTTGGCTAATAAGTGTCCTCAATGGCTCAATCTTGAAATAAATAACGCAGGGCTCTGTGAGCTCATTAATCAACTTAAGTGATTTAACCGGCTAGCTCGGCTTAAGTCTCAATGGGGTTCATCGGCATTACTGAGGTGACAAATCAGCAAAAAAAAATAATGATGTAACAAACAAATTAAGAGTGAAGAGAGTATATGTGTTTTATCCCCATGAAACTTGGTTGGTGATGTTTCCAAGTGCAAGAAACTCCATTGAAATACCATTGAGAGTATATGGTTTCTTTCAACTCAATTAGACTAATCACGTACTAATAATTGTACTTAATTGCTAGCATATGAAACCGTGAAATGAAATTGTGTATTGAGATAGGCTATTTCATTCACCAAACTAAATCTTGTAGTACTCTTAAAAGAAGGGTGATAAAATAAAACCATGTATTAAAATTGGCCTTACGACTACTCTTTCAAAAAAAAAAAAAGCTAATTGAAACCTCGACTTAGTGAAAGTTTAATAGTTTGGCAGAGCTCCAAAGCTTGGTCAAAAATCCAAGGGGGACCATCAGTATCTACAATTAAGATTGAAATTCAAAATATTAACAAAAAGATTAAGTTTGAGTCTAGGGTCCTAAAAATCTAAAAAATGAGTGTGCTTGGTTGAAATAGAACCCAGAACCTAATGGCTAAAACACGAACATAATAACTAAATACACGAAAGCTTCATTAGTATAATGCATAGAGGTGTTATCATCCAGAACCTAGATTAGGGGAGGCCATGACCCTGAATGGTCTACAATAAGCTCCGTAACACGCAAAAATCATTGGATCAATATACAAATAGAAATGGGAAAAGAACTAAAAGCTCATGTCTCATATGGGCTGTATGGAGCTTAGCTTGGATTGACTCAAAACTCGTAGTCATAATAAACAGAGCCGAGCCAAGCTTTTAACCAGCGAGATTAACAAGCCAGCTTATGAGCTGCTTATTTAGCTTGCTAATACAAAAGGTCATCATATTTTTTATGCTTAGCGCTTCTGAACTAGTACTTTGTTTAATTACATCCAAACTATTTGTATGTAGTGAGATCTTGACTAGTTAGTGTTTCATATTATATTACCATATGATAAACTGGTAACTTTAAAATTGTAAAGATAAAATAAACGAGATAAAACTTGTTAATGAACCTAACAAGCTTAAGGAGCCAGCTCACAAGCCAAGCCGAGCCGAGTAAGGCTTTTAGCTTGTTAAAGTTAACGAGCCGTGGCAAGCAGCTTGTTATCCACCCTTATATACAAATGACATGGAACATAATACCAAGGTAAATCCCTTATGGGTGGAATCCTTTCTATAGCTTGAGTATTGAATCATCAAATTGTCGAATTCAGCTCGGTACTGGAAATTTCATAACACGGCCTGAAGCCTGCAGCAACAAAGAAAATCAAAGTGAGCACTTTTCTTTGGCATGTTGAGATCATATGATACCAAGTATCATGCAATTTATTTTGCTTATCTAGACAGGGAAAAAAATGACAGTATTTAGCAGCCAAGAAAGAAAACATCTTCTTTTGTCATGAAACTATTTAAGAAGGCTATTGTCATTCCTTTGTTGAAGCTGTGTATTGCTGCTAACTGGTTAAAATTATTCATAATTTTGAGAAAATTAACCGCAAACCTCCTTAACACTACACTTCTTCCTAAAAGTGCAAAACTAGAAACAACTTATCTCCAGAGTGCAAACAACAATGTGAGCGTGTATGCCAAAATGAAGCCAATAGATTAAACAACACTATTCTTGCTGTGATATAATGCAGATCAATTTGTGGTAAACATAATGGCCAGCAAGTAATCAAGTATCTGTTAGTTAATAGTTACCAAGTTATCTTTAAAGATTGATAGGGCCACCCATATTAGGAGCATTTGATCCATGTAATTACTTTAAGCAATGAATTAACATAATCTTTAGTCCGAGCCTCTTCTGTAATTAACATAATCCATGTAATTACTTTAAGCAAAGATTGATAGTACTCAGAACCTTTGTACATCATTGCCAGGCAGCCAAACAAATATCATCACATAAGACAGATCTATCACAAAAATACCCATTAAATGTGGAGCTCCATTGGCTAAAGGAGTTTGAACCTCACATATGTCATTGTGTGTTTTTTTTTCAAATTTTCCATGAGGGTCCTACCAGAGAGTTCGTTTTGAGATAGAGAGTAATCTGATGGCCCTCACTAACAGCTCCAATTTTTGTACAAGAAAAATGTATACAGCATCTATCTATCAGTATCGTTTTCCCAGCACAGTTGAAAAGCACAGAAAGTGAAAAAACCAGAAGAGGTTGCCACGAAAATATATAAATGCAGCAAAGTGTGCAAACAACACACATCATGCAGCATTAGGACATGAATGTATGCAAGCTCATCATATAATTTATTACCTCCGTTTTATAATGTAATAGTTTTGATTTTTTTATTTGTAAGATTTGACCATTTCTCTTATTCAAAAATTTTGTGCAAATTTAGAAAAAGGATAAGTCGTGACTGAAGTACTTTTGATAATAAAAACAAGTCACAAACAAAACAAATTATACTTCCATAATTTTTTGAACAAGAGAAATAGTCAAATGTTGCAAGCAAAAGTCAAAACTCTTACATTATGAAACAGAGGGAGTACTACTTTTGTTCTCCTTTTTTTCTGTTCAACATAATTATAGCTTGTGTATTATCAATGCGATTTCTACAGAGAAAACAAGCAATGTTGCTGTGGCTATGGCATGTAAATGTATGAACTAATTGTTTAAGCATATACCAGTAGTGTGTGCTTCAGCACAGTTGCTGTGCAGATATTGCTTCCACGCGCACGTGATATCGCCAAGCGGACATGTGGCACAGTTTTCCAGCTCTCACCAAGAGCAGGCTTGGGAGCTCCATTCCCAGCAACCATATGGTTAGTTACCTGGAGTCAACGCAAGTGGGTAACCAATAAGTACAAATGGTGAACACATTCTAGTTCCAGCACACAATTTAAGCACAACAGGCATAATGCCCAATTTAGGAAGCCTGCTCTAATTTAGGAAGCCTTCTGAAATTTGGTTGTTAGTTTTCAAGGTAACTAAAAAAGAGTTTGCTCCAAGTAATAGAGGCTTTGGTGGCTATTCCAGAACAGGAAAAATAAACTACGGAAAGTAGAGGGCATTCATGTTAAAGATATAGAAATTCAGTTTCCACAGCACAATGTAGAGGTGGAGATGGACTTGTAAGCAAACCCACTAAACTTAACAATATATGATCAATTTACTTTAAATAGCTTATCTTAGAGGTAAAGCAGGAAATGCATCATGTCCAGATACATGTCACAATCTGTTCATAAGAAAGATGGAATGCTAATTTAATGTGAATTTGTACAGAAACTAACTTACAACAAATTGAACAAATGGTTACTACATTAGTTTAGGTGGGCATATTTCAGTGACCAAACTGAGAATTTGCACAACCATAAAATGTGCATTAAGTGACATACGGGACCCTTAACACCTGCCCATCATAAACTTCAGTGAAAACTATGGATTGGCAACTAGTGCCAGCATTCAAAATTTCAGTGAGGGCATAGGATCACATCACTTCTTCTTAAGTACTCAAACACCTGACCTCTAGTGTTTCTGCCGTGAGATGTATACCCACATAATACTATAAACCTGACATCTAGTGGAGGTTGAGGCTGACCGCTGTGCATGTAAGGAAATGCAAGCAACATAAACTTGTGGAGACCAGAGAAACTTTGGCCAACAATGGGAGTGTATCCAGCCAATGTACATGGATTTCCCACTTGTCCAAGAGTCAGAGGGTGCCTACTGCCTAGGTGGCAACTGGCAAGACAACAAATGGGCATCAGGTTGTACATCCAACCGGAAGTAGACAATCCAGACATTGCAACAGCTCCACAATGACAGTCACATTTAAGTGATTCACAGGACAGGGATCAAGTGGGGTTAAATGAGAAAAGATGATTTTTTTCTTCGAACACACAGGAGATCTACGTATCATTTCATTAAGATAGAGAAAAAAGAGGTGGGTAGTGTAGGTAGAAATCCAACACCCTCCCCCCGAAAGCCATACAAGGAACACACCCACACAAGAAATATAGAAGAAGAAAGAAGAACAAACACCGGCCTTCTCAAGGCACCAATGATATAACTCTAGTCAAAAGCTCTTGGAGCTTGGAAGCTGCCAGTACACACCAAAGAGCACCTTCGCTAGCCACAGCTTGCATAACTTCCATCACACTAGGGGCAGCCCGTTTGAAAACACAATAATTTCTATGTTTCTATATTTCCCATGCGACCAAAATAATCAAAGAATTGAGCCCCTTCTTGTCATCCTTGCGCAGCCCTCTTATTTCCTTTGACCACCAGCTTGAGAAATAACAAGTGTCATGGTTTGGCACCAAAGAGGGGAATGCAAGCCAAAGGACCTAAATTAAATTGAAACAGATGAGCGCTGTAGTCATTTGACATTCTTAGCCATGCCTTTATCAAAGGGATACTGGAGGGTTATTGGACTTGTGTTAGTCAGTTCAGGTACCTTAAGGACATTGACAGAGACTTTCCAGTTTGATAAAACAAAACACTTAAAAAGTATTTTTCTTCCCTGAAAACTGAATTATTTGCACAAACGATGTGTTGAAAGAAGTATACTGCATACAACAGATTGATGGAACAGAAAAATGTTTTAGAAAAACTTCTGCAGACCCAAAATGTCAGTGCAAATGCCAGTAATTTTATTAGCAATCAAATTAGACTCAAGCAGAATTACCAGAACAGATAGATTATGCTCATCTGCTAGCTTCTTCAGAAGCATAGCCACTGACATCATCATCGACCGCCCTGACATGCACAGACAAAGGGAAACATCAGATTTAGTTCAAACTAAAGTTTACAAATTTATATTGACTCTCTCAGGAAGCAATTATGTGAACAAGAAGTGATTTTTGGAATGCCAATCATTAACTGAAGCATATCGAATTTATGGCCAGTTCCAATGATCAACATCTTGCAGTGAGTATACTATATCTCTCCGCTTATGAAATTCCTGTTTATTGAGCCTGATTTACTTGTTGAATAGATAGGTGCAACTTACTTTGAAAAATAAAAGTAGGATACAAAGACTAAGCAAGTACCTCGTGGATACTTCCCACCGTTGATGGGAGCAAGTAGAGCAGATATCGAGTCAATGATTAGCAAGCATATGTTGCTGTTCCCACATTTTACCTAAAAGGCATGTTGTGGCATATGAGAACTTTTCGAGGCACATATTAAAGAATCATTTCACACTCACCTTGTTCTTCAGTGACAATTCAAGTTGATGCAGTACTTCAAACAAATCAAATATATCAAATACAGACTTACACACGATGCTGGTCATGACCCTCTCAAGTCTCACATTCTTTGGCTGAAAGTGAAAACATGGTAAGTAGAAAAAGTAAGTACTATAGCATAAACAGGTGTTCAGCTTAACATATGCCATGTAGTTACACCATAGCAAAGGAAGTAAGGAAGGTAATAAGTGACAGGATACGAGCAGGATTGAAATATGTGTAGAAGTATGATTACCTACCAATTTGACCAAAGAGAAGGGAAATCCATCAACTATTCGAGCAATGCGACTAGGGGAGAAGGAATTGCTAGTATCCAAGTACATAACATGGCCCAACTGCCTAGCTGCCACATGTGAAGCAGAACATAAACAGACCTGCAGTTACATAGACAGAATAAACAACAGTATGCTTGTGAATTGTGATATATAGCTTAAAATCCTAGTTATTGAAAGCCAACCATGTCCGGAGAAAGCAATTTAAGTGTAGAAAGACACCAGGTTCACCTGTGTTTTACCAGAGGATGATTGGCCGGTTAATTCAGTCAGCTGACCTTGGCGCAGGCCTCCTCCAAGAAGAGCGTCGATGCTGGGAATTCAGGACATGATGAAATCACAATCTGCGATTTGCTTGTGAAACTATGAAACTAAAGTGATTTGCTTGTGAAACTATGAAACTAAAGTAAGGGTGTTTCATGTCAGGGAATCCTGTCACCCAGAAAAGTTTGGGAAGCCGACAAAAGCAGAGGGAACCGAAAAAAAAAATCTTTCCAAAAGAGAGGTAGAGGTAATTTCTTATCGATATGAATAGAGAGGGAAATGATTACATTCAAGATGAGAGTACCCTTGAAGCCCTGTGGGGAGGAAGCGCTTGCTCTCTGTGACGTCCTTGAGCAAGTCCATTCCATTGAGAAGGCATTGCCCACCTTGTCGCTCATCTTGGTTCTTCTCCTGGCACATACACACACAATTGATCAGTAATAGAAAGCCATGAAACCAACTAGGCTAGAATTGCATGTGCACTATCTCGTTCAGAGAAAACGGAATTGGAGGATTTCACTCTCGATTAAGATTTGGATCAGGAAGAGCAATGTGGGGGAGCGAAATCAACAAGGAGAAGGACTGACCCCAGAAAGCCGAGGATACGAAGCACATAACAAGAACAAGAGATAAAAACAGAAGGAACAACGCTCACCTCGCCGGAGGGAGTCGGATAAGGCCCGGGGAAGCACCCTGCACTGCCTCCGCTGCCCGCCGCCGCCATTACAGGAGGAGGCAGGGAGGAGTGTTCTTGTGCAGGCCACGACGGCCCATAACCCCCAACCTAGGGCCTGCTTTGCGATGTCAGAAAATTTTGCACTTGTAAACAAAAACTACTTATAACTTCTTGTAACCCAACTTTACCGGTGAAAAAAATACCTGCGGGCACAATTCACTTGGAAGAAGTTAGCAGAATACCCGTTGTTTGAGCAAGAAAGATTAACACTAATTTATCACAATGATGGCTAGGTGCACAATATGCATCCAAATTTGAGATGAAAACATCAATTTGGAGCTACAAAACTGACAGAAAACTCAGAAATGGGTGAAAAAAGCCTTTGTACATTCATCAAAAACAAACACTAAAAGTTCATACTTCAGACAAGAACATCACATTGCATCCTGGCAGCTGCAAACTATAAAAATCATTGAACAAATCAAACCAAATCATCAAGTCCAGCACCCTTGTCTTCTCTCCACTACCAAGAAACAAATCTGACCTCACTGTAGATTGGAGAAAATATGATGGAGGACTACAAGGCAAACGCAAGCTGTGGTCAAGAATGCCACCCAGGTCAAACGCAAGCTGCAAACTATCGTTGTTGCTGTCAGCGGCAGGCCTAGGATTTTGAACTTGGGTACTCGAAATTGAAATGGGGTAAAACAAATCAAACACCTAATATTTGTTCTATACTAATAGTTGTATAATATATAGGAGACATAACACACAATTAGGACTAATTTCATATATGCATTCAAATAAATTACCAATTAACAATTGTTCAACATATCAAATGCATAGATGATAGAAAATGACCAAATGATAATAAATCTTACAGTCCATTATTCCTCTTCATGTTTCCGACCTAAAAATTCAACAATTTGATTTTTAAATATACACTACAATATACAGATCAGACATATGCACTGCAATATACTACTACAAATTAACTGCTACATCTGCACTTCAAATTAACTGCTACATATCCACTACAATATACAGATAGAGCTCTACTTTTCTACTTGAGGTCATGAATTGAACAATGTGAATTCAAATACTACAATTCAAAAATCACGGCAGCTCTAATTCCAATTTAACATATTACAAAATGTAAAGTGACCGATCGACCCATTTAAATTTCAGAATCGAGAAAAGGGCTCGCCGGCTTACCTCCTGATCCGGCCTCCCGGCGTCGGCGTCTCAGCATCAGTGGAGGTCCTGGGTGATGGGGGGCTTCCGGCTAGGGTGCCGGAGAGCACCCCTGGCCACCGCGCGCCGCTGCGCCGGGGGCGCCGGGCGGGCGGGCGGCTGGGGCCTAGGGTTCAGCCGCTCAGGGGCGAAGCGCAAGGAGGTGGAAGGGGAATGGGGCCAGCAGCTCGAGCGGCGATCCCTGACGGCGGCCGACGGCCGACGGCGAGCTGGCGGCAGGCGGAGGCGGGCGGCGGAGCGGCAGCCGCAGCACCAGGAGACACTTTTTTTTTTTGAACTTCCAGGAGACACTGAAAGTCGGGAGGAGAGAAAGACACGGTGGGATAGGGTAGGGGTGTTGGGCTTGTGCTCGTATTGGGCCAATGGGCCATTTGAGTTATGTACGGCCCAAACCGGCTCTCTTTGTTCCACTAGTGAGAGAAGACACGAGAAGGTGGGGAGAGAGAGAAACCCTAGGCAAGCTTAGGCTTGGCGGAGTGGAGAACCCGCCGTCGCCGGCGGCGGCGCGCCCTCTCGAGCTATTCGCGGCGGCGGATCCCTTCGCGGTGAGGCTCTCGTCTTGTCCCATCGTCCCCGTGCTTCTATATATGTAGAATATATATCACTTTGCTTTGCTTAACGCATGTCTCTACTGTCTCCACCCGCTCTGCCCTGTTTATTCATCGTTGTAAACCTGAAATAATTGCTGCAACTAACCCTTCTAGCGCTGCAGGCCAGTGCTATCTTGACGCTGTGAAAAAATTACTAACTAGTATTAGCAACTCATGTAATTTCATTGGCGCTTATATTCTTAGGAGTAGTAGTTTTTTAGGTTGTTATAGTACTTTTTTTTCTTAGAGCTAATGGCCCTCTCTATCTAGCCATGCTGTTTTCCTTCCATCTTGCATACAGCCGATTCATTCTTCTGGGCAGGAATATGAAGAGCTCTTTGAAATTGCTGCCTTGATACTTTACTAATTACAACCACTTCTATGCTTCACATTTCACACAAACCGGATGAGATCCCCATCACAATTGGTTGTTTATGTGAATGATATGTCACATTTATGCTTTTCCTATGCCCCTGCCATTGCTCATTGCTTGAATGGTTGATTATTCTTCCTATTTACATATGAACTGTGTTATCTCTTAGTTCTGTAGATCAAATGGCCCCCTTCTATTAAGAGGCCAATGTTCCAATACATAACTCACCGTTTGTCACTCACCTTATATAAACAGGTTCACAGGTAGATTTCGACGTATCTGCTATGTCAGATCCTGGCAGGGATAGCAACATGCAGCAGCTTGTCCCAATAGCACCGCCACCAAAGGTTCCTTCTGGTGCCACTGGCAAGGAGTTGGTGGCGGTGAATGGTACGGGAAAGACTTCAGGAGTCAAGCTACGGGAAGATGAGGAGGACTTGGAGGTGAAGCTTAGGCGCATCATGGAGAACGTCCCTGTCCGTGTCAGCAACACCTCTGGATCCTCTGCTGGTTCTGGATCTGGTGATTTCCACCAGGTAATGTCTGTCTTCCCTGCCATTCTCTCTATGTACTTGTGTGTATGTTTTCAGATGATTGTAGGGGTAATAAAGTCTTCAGTGCTTGTTGCTGTGAGGAAATCTTCCTTTACCTCAGTATTTATGGGCCTTTTTTAGGTCAATTAGCACTTGACTTTAATGGCCATGTTACTGTTCTAGTGATTCTCTATATAGATTTGTTTTGAGTTTGAAACAATTAACTAAATTGTTCATCGGTAATGTGCTTCAATAGTCTGTACATTGAACTGACCATGGAGGTTCAGTTAAGTTTCATACAGAACTTCTGAATTTAGTGAGCAAGATAACCTCTACCTGTTGCCTCTCATAAAAAAGTGACAGTAGTTGGCGAAATTTTGTGTATGTTGTTGGGAAGTTTGCAAAGTATGCACATACTTGATAAGGCAATAAACAAACTACAAGATAATTTATGTGTATTGTGTATGTTTGTCTGGGCAATAATGGAGTTTAGCATTTCCATGAAATTCGCGAGGCCAAGTTATGATGAAAGTCTAAAACTCAGTTATGTTGTTATGATATCTAAGAGCTGAACAGAGCAATTGTCCTACTTGTGAGTTTTCTTGCTATTTAGGGCAGGGTGACAGGATGATTGAAGGTTTAGGTTATCTATTTCCTATTTGTAATCCATCTGAAAAACTCTTTTTTTTTTTCATACCATGGCTTCTGTGGAGACTATGGATTGTCTTGTGGTACCATCATTTGGCTATGTGATAAAACCTATTCTAAATTTAAAACGAGACATTCTGTTACATATTTGTAGATGTTGATAGCATTTCCTATTATAAAATTATTTAGTAACTGGGACAGATCTACACAAATAAGTGACTTCACATATTGTAGGTTAGAAACTATCTATTTTTACTTGTGTATTCTATAGAGGGTTCCCGACACATCTAATTAGTGAGCTAATTAACTGTAGTTTTTGAGTATATCCATCATCATTTGGAAATCTTGTTAATGTATGCCAGTGGATGAGTTTTTCTTTATATGTACCGAAGCTTTAAGCATAGGGGTCATATACTCATATGCTTATCAGCGGCTGAGCAGTAGCGGCATACTGCATATGCTGAATCACCCGGCATCTAAATTAGTAACACCAATGTTTTCCTGATGTATCAGTCCTCTAAAATAGGTTTGAGCCAATTATAGTGGATATCCCTATTTGAGTGGTGATAATATGAACATCGTTACTGATTTGAGAACCTTGCTACTTATTGGTTAGGGTGGATAATCCCTATTTGATTGGTGATTATTCGGATACCTGTTACTGATTTGGAACATTTGTTACTTAGTAAGAAAGTGTTTGTTTTACATGCGTGTGTGCTGCACTTTTCTTGCTAAGCTCAAGTCAATTGAGAAACATGCATTTTTGGTTATGCTGTTGATCTTGACACTTAATAAAATCACATCGCTTAACAGCAAGTGTTCTTCTGATAGTATCGGCAAATGAGGAGGAGGGAACAGGACCGTCTAGCAAGGATGGATGCTGATTACCAGAAGCGGAAAGAGATAGCTGAGTTTGAATTGCGTAGGGAGGAAAGGGTAAAAGCAGCAGAGGAGCGGACGGCAAAGAAGCGTCTGAAACGCCAAAAAAAGAAGCAGCGGAAGAAAGAGAAACGTGCTAAAGGTAGTAATGGTGGTGAAGAACCTAACAGAGGGGAGTCATCTGGAGGCGATGAGGATTCAGAGGACGAAGATAAGCCATAAGCAAATAGCACATCAATTGCATTTGAAGTTGCTACTATTAGACTACTGGTGAGTGGTGAACATTGGAGATTACTTAGCTTTGGGCATGAACTAACATTGGCAGGCCACAGGCACCCTTGTAAAAGACTTTTGTCTTGGAAACACTCTAAGATGAGATAGCTTGTTTTCCGTTCTATGATAATTTGTTGTCTATCGATGGATGAATCATTTCTGGTTAACTGTGTCCCTTTTTGTGTACTGTTCCTGTTGTGCCTTGTTTAAAATAGTGATACACACCAGCCGGAAAAAAAATGTGAAGCACAAAAGTGTGTCATCGAGATGCTTGTTGGCCAGAGAATATACAAGGTAGGAATGATTCCTCGCAAAATACGACTTCTCATCTTTTTCATTTTTCATCTCTTGTGACGCAGACCATCTATTTGTGTTATCTGCAGTTGATATTTCAGTAACTAAGGCTTCAATAAGTGCATTTCTCGCTGAGAAGGGTTGTATACCCTTGTTGGCTATAGCTGTGTTTCATAAAAGACAATTTGCTACAAGTATCGAAAGATTGCGGCCTTTGCTCTCAGACATTCTAAAAACGCGCCATAGCTCTGGGACACCGCAAAGCTGATAGACACTGCAAGACATAATTTATTACTTTTAAGGAAGCTAGGGGACGGACGTTCATTGGAAAGCAATTCTCCGGACGCTCTGTAAATTGTTTCAGTGGTAAAACAAAAATGTTTCAATGCTTAAATAAAAAATGTTTCAATAAAAGTAATCCGTGTATGTTTCACCACTTGATTGCAAAATGTTTCATCGCCTGGAAAAATGTTTCAGTAAGATACAACACTAAAAAAATGTTTAATTGCAACACAAAAAACTGAAATATGCAACATCCAAAAGAAGCTACAACATTAATCATGAAACATCAGTTGTTTGTTGTTGAACATCGACAAAATTCTCAAATCCGCAAAAAAAGTCAAATAAACAAACTGAAACACAACAAAATACTAGTTGCAACATTTTAAGCCGAAACAAGAAACATTACGACACATTGGTTTGAAACATCAAAAATCACAAACTGTATTGTACTGTTGTAGATCTAGCTCCTTCTTCATCTCCGATGGCCTTCTTTGGCGACGACAACTCAAGCTCCACCATGTAGCTCCACTTCCACCACCGATGAGGTTGGAAACTTTAGGATGACCTGATTTGATGTGGACATCTAGATACTAGAAAAAGGAGTGGTAGGAGCGGAGAGAGAGGATGGGAGGCGTCGGCAGCCACTAGCACTAAACCATCGGTGGCGGCGGCGGTGCCTCGGCACCCGACAGCTTCATGCGGACCAATAGAAACGTAGAGGAGAAGAGAGGAAGAAGAAAAGTCTCTGGGACAGTTACGACAGGGAGAGAGCGTCCGACGAATCCTCTCACGTCGGACATTTGTATACTACAGTTTTCATATTTTTAATCAGTTTGGAGAGAGAATTCGAAATGACACAAATGCCTATGGTTGATGAAAAATTGGCCGACTTCCACTTTCTCCCAACTTAACCATAGATTGCATCACCGGCAGCGACTGCACAAGCAAGTGTCAGCATGCAAGCGAAGGGCGATGTTTGTGGCAGCTGGTGAGGGGGCAAATGGCGCATCAAGCAGGGGTTGCATGTGGCGGCGACGGTGAATCCAGTAGAAGCTGCAAGCGTTTCATCGACCAGGGCTGCGAACTAAGGGAAAAATAGTAATTTAGAATTTTCTCTCTATATAAATTTATTAAAATAATAAAATATCTTTTGGTGTCTATTAGCAAATTATCCTTTTTTTGTCACGGAACTATGGCACATTTTTAGTGTCGAAGAGCAAAGACCGCAATTTTTAAACCTCCGACGTGTGCCTTAAGACTTCCGATGCCCCCAGGCCCTGACTCTCCCATCCTCTTTCTTCCTCACCCCCCGCAACGGCTCCTTCATCCTGCGCCACAGCTCCGGTGCCGCTCTAGCAAGCTCCAACATGGGGCGCTTGGTGCGTCGCACCAAGCTATGGTCCAGCATGGCTATGGATGGAATGGGGGCGTTGCCCTAACAAGGTGGCACTTCGGCGAGGCTCTACAAAAGATGTGACTTTGGTGAGGCGGCGCTCTTGTGAGGGTGCGGTCCGGCAAGGCGAAGCACGATGGCACCAAAGAAAGGCAAGGATGGAACCCACTTTGTCTGTGGCGAGGTCGCAGCTCTGGAGGGTTACAACGAGATGACGACTCCAACGAGGTACTTGGCTTGATACCTAGGGCTAGAACCCAGGGTACTAGGTCTGGTACACAAGGTATCAGTACTGGTACCTTAGGTATCAGACCTGATACCTTCACATGGTCGGAGCGACGATGCGATATCATGGCCGATACCTTTGCACGGCTGTCGACCCTAGATTTTTAATCCGAAAAGCCTCATTTTTTCCATACCGAATCCCTAGTTGGTACACACGAATACAATATTGATATTATCAAATAGCTAATACACGGAAGTCTCGCCACTTATCACTGAATGGTCTAGAGGGGGTGAATAGATGTCACCTATTAAAACCTGAAATTTAACTCGGCAGCGGATATCAGTAGAATCGGAGATTCCGGCCTCAAACACTAGAAGTACTAGAACTTCGGTGTTGACAGAAATGCTTCCCTCGAAGGAGAAAATCACAACAATCCAATCACAATATCAATAGGCATAAACAGAGAGCATGAGACACTGGGATTTTTTTTTACTTTAGTTTGAATCCAAAGATCTTACTCTATGTTGGGGTGCTCCTAAGAGCCAGATCCCATTTGATCTCTTGCCTCACCATGATAAAACCCACAAGAAAGCTTTAGTCTCCAAGGAGCACGTGGATTAACAAGTCCCCCCCAAGGATCAAACCCTTCTAGAGAGCCCTAATCCATTGTTACATACTTCTCTACCAAACCCTCTTCTAGGAGTTGACATGGTTTTTACTCATACGTATCTCATTCCCTTGCAGGGGTAAGGAAGACCTTCACAAACTTTCTCGGGCTTACCACACGGATGAAGGAGCTCATGGACGACACCTAGCTAGCTAGGAGACAAGTCTCCAAGAGTAACAAACTCTCAGACAACAGCTTAGTGTCAATCCCTAGATGCTCGAGAAGAATACACTCTAAGGCCTTGTTTAGTTCCCAAAAAGGTTTTTTTTCCAAAACATCATATCGAACCTTTCGGCACATATATGAAGTATTAAATATAGATGAAAAAACTAATTGCACAGTTGGCATGGAAATTGCGAGATGAATCTTTTGAGCCTAATTAGTCCATGATTAGTCATAAAGTGCTATAGTAACCTACATGTGCTAATGATGGCTTAATTAGGCTTAATAGATTTATCTCGCGGTTTTCTAACACCCTATGTAATTATTTTTTTAATTAGTAGCCAACATAGCCTTCCAACATCTAGTCAAAATGTCTGATGTGACATTCAGATCCAAAAATTTTTGAAACTAAACATGCCCTAACTCATCCTCATGAGGTCTAGAAAGTCTCACAAGTCCATCAACCCAGTCTCATGAGGTCTAGAAAGTGATCACCAACCCCATCAACCCACTCTCACAAGTCTCAAGAAAGATTCTAAGACAAAAAAATAAGCTTGAGTGCTCTAGAAGGTCTAGAAAGTGTGTTGGAGTGATATGACAGTCAACCTACACAAGAGGGGGAAGGTGGAGTTAAATACCCCACCTATCCCGAAGTAGCCGTTGGGAATTATGCATGATCGGAACTTCCAATCAATTAGCCGTTGGACGCTAACGCCAGCACCAGAACTTTTGTACCAAGACCGAAACTTTCGGTGTACTAGCCGTTGGCTAGGGCTGACGCAAGGACCAGAACATTCGGTCAGCAAGCAAGTGGAGAAACCTGAAGCAGAAATCAGAACTTTCGGCTCCAAAGACCAGAACTTCCAGTTAGTAGATAACATCACTCTCCATTTTCCCTTTAAGTGCGGTGCATCAGTGTCTCTCTCATAGATATTGACCATTTATTGACTAAACAAGATATTAGTGCGCAAATCCTCCTTAATAGTGCGACATACCTACGACTTAAAAAGTAAGTACATCCTATGCCTACTTTCTTGAGTCGTGCATCCATTTCATTGCTTTGTAGGGGTCTAACATCTTCTTGTTTTATTTCACAACTCATCAAACAAGGTTAGCTCCTTAATTATCTTGTCAATCTTCACCAAAACAGTGGTAAAAAGATGCACTTTCAATCTTCTCTTTTTTGTGATTGATAACAACATAATTAAAACTCACAAGAGATAAACAATAATGAGTTTCGAAAGCAAAGGAATATGTCATGGCATGCACTCAAAAAGAATAAAAGCAATACACCAAGCATCCATGAAGCATCACAACACATATGCATAAGGAGATAAGCTAACTGCAAATAGATAAACACTAAGGCTAACGGTTATTACATCACATACATGTAGTACTGCCCTGTATTTCAGATTGTAAGGCGTCATACTGGAGATGTAGGACGTCTTACAATCTGAAACGGAGGGAGTAATAAATATTACATGTTCAGGATAGAGGTTCAAGGTTTAGAGAGGGAACGAAACTTCCGGTGATATATTGAGACCGAAACTTTAAGTAGGGCCCTGTTTAGTTCCCAAAAATTTTTACCCAAAAACATCACATCAAACCTCTAGACACATGCATGAAGCATTAAATATAGATAAAAAATAAAACTAATTACACCGTTAGGCTGTAAACGACGAGACGAATTTTTTGAGCCTAATTAGACCATGATTAGCCATGAGTGCTACAGTAACCCACATGTGTTAACGACGGTTTAATTAGACTTAATAGATTCGTCTCACGGTTTACAGGCTAGCCGTGAAATTAGTTTTTCATTTGTGTCCAAAAACCCCTCCCGACATTGGGTCAAACGATTAATGTAATGTTTTTATCAAAAATTTTTGGCAACTAAACATGGCCTAGGAAAATAACCTGTCCTAAAATTCTTGCGTCGGTCCACCACACTGGTTATTGGCTAGCCTTTGACTATTCGGAGAAAGCAGGCGGCAGCAGCGACATGCACAAACATAGGCAGCTTCAACGAGCTAGCATGAGCATCCTTGCGATTGAATGCACAAATAACTAAAGGAAGAGAATGTTTTGCCAGCGGCCACATAAACAGACGATAGCAATTTACGCGTTTGTTTGAAAAAATTACAGGGAAATCAGGGACCAAAATGTAAGGCGCCATCAACTATAAAACCGGCTCCTTAGCTCCAAGAATTGTCACGAATCGGTCGTCTGTTCCTCATCATTTGCAAGTATATGGCAACCTTCACTGGAAACACCCGTTTCTTGGTAGCTCTGCTCGTCGTCGTCTCGATGAGCTGCGCCGTCGACTTCTGCCATGGCGCCCGTGACAGTCAGTACTTACCACTACGTACCTTTCATCTAGCTTCCAAGCTCCAAACCGTTACATATACTATGATATATCCCCTCTTCTCTCGCTCGACCTTCGTCATATGTTGAAAACTGTTTATTTTCCTTAATAAACTCGATTAATTGTACAAACACTGATGCGGTAACACTTTCCCCTTCTGATCCAGCTGTTAGTCGTCGTCCCGATGGCTACGTCCCCACCGTACCAAGCTACCCCGTCGTTCCCATGCCCGTGGCCCCATACTGCAGCCGGTGGCGAGGCTACGCGGGCGCCTGTCGTGGCCGACACCCCAGCGACCCACCCCTTCGCACGCTTCCGCACGCGTACCCCAAGCCGCAGAATGGAGAAATTCCGCAGCCCTGAACCTGAGTGATGGCTCACCTGGCACCCAGATCCTTTGAGTTGGGCCACGGGACTCCAGCAAGATGGGTCTACTATATATGTGTCTATATTTACCTACTTTCTCCGTTTGAGCAAGACGTCCTATCTCTCTAATATCTAATAGAATGTCTTATAATTTAAAACAGAGGGTAATAATACATAAGAAGATGATGCTGTAGACAAACACACCAAGCTACCAAAATCGAGCGCATGCATAGCAGGTACTCACAGCTGTTTGGGTGTGCCTGTGTTTATTGACAGGATTAAAACTGGCCGGTGTCGGTGTGTGTGTATGGCTGTTTGCCCGATATATGTGGTTTCCATGGAATAAAAAGGATATTTGGGTCGATTAATTGATCCGGGCTCAAACATGAAAAGTGATATGATCCTCATTTGAGAAGTACATACTCAACGAAAATGCACCAAACCATTTTAACGGTGTAACATTCAAGCAGGTTCTGAGATGGTTAATTAGCCAAGATGAGTGTACGTTGTCCCTGGTAAAATTATGGGGTTCTGTTACGGTACCTAATAGTAGTCCTAAATGGGAGCAGTATGGATCAAGTATATATATCTATATTAATTTGTGTGGTTATTATAGTAATTGATCTATTAATAACTTAAGAAACTATCCCACACCATTAACTTTAAATTTAAATTCATGATATTTAACTTCTTGTGTAATAAGGTCATACAGTTAGGAACATCCTTTCTATAAATGCTCTATATCAAGGGCAGATCCAGAAAAATAGTTCGTTGGTGTCATAATATATCTATCGATATCATAACATGATAATTTTACTTGTATTATAATGTTATATCATCTATATAAGTATTTTATCTATAGGATTTACAGAAAGTCATCGGTGTCGGTAGACACTGATGACTCTACTGTAGATCCGCCCCTGCTCTATACTATTGCGTACTACATGTGTATACTACCATATACTAACCACTAGTATAATTTAATCTCGATTGTTCATTCACTGGTATAATTGACTAGTATACACTGGTATTTGGTACCGTAAATAAGCCCAGTTATGGAACATCTTGTCGACAATTTTGCACGTGTCTAAATCGTGTTGTTATCATTTGCTAAAAGTTGCAAGGAAAAATTAACAGTAAGTTGTGTTCTCTTTTACTTTAATTAAGTTAGAAAGGAACATAAATGATTTCAGAGAGTTCAACAATTTTTTTAAGTTACAAACTGTACAGTTGGAACTTACATGGATTTAAAAATCAAAAGCACAAATCAACAAATGAATTTCCAATACTTCAGGGGTAGACTTTATGCTTGGTAGTTTTATCCTTTAATTTGATCGTCTAACATAGAAGGAGGTGGATGCCATGGACCCTAAAGTTTACTCCTTAGTTTTGAGCCTTAGGCCATGTTTAGGATAAAAAAAAATTTAGCCAAAAATATCACATCAATATTTAGACACATATTTAAAGTATTAAACATAGATTAATAACAAAACAAATTACATATTCCTACTATACACTACAAGACAAATCTTTTGACGTAATTAGCACATGTTGATTACTGTAGCATTTAAGACTAATCATGACGTAATTAGGCTTAAAAGATTCGTCTCGCAATTCAGAATATGTAATTTGTTTTTGTTATTAGTCTACGTTTAATACTTCAAATATGTGTCTAAATATTGATGTGACATTTTTTGCCAAAATTTTTTTGAATCTAAATACACCCTTAGGCTTACGGAAATCATGGTTCCGCCACTGTAAGCTACCATAAGTGCATCGCACGGAAAAACAAATGTGCACATGCTTCTTACCACTCAGGCCCCGTTTAGTTCCAAAAACTTTCACCCCAAAACATCACATCACATCTTTGTACACATACATAAAACATTAAATATAGATAAAAAATAAAAAAAATACACTGTTAGGCTGTAAATGATGAGACAAATCTTTTGAGCCTAATTAGGCCGTGATTAGCCATAAGTGCTACAGTAACCCACATGTGCTAATGATGACTTTATTAGGCTAAAAAAATTCGTCTCGTGATTTCCAGACTAGCCATGAAATTAGTTTTTCCATTCGTGTCCAAAAACCCTCCCGACATCCGGTCAAACGTTTGATGTGATGTTTTCACCAAAAACTTTTCACCGACTAAACAAGGCATCAACCGACCACTGACCTCATCCAGGTTGATGATGGGACGAGGTATAGTGCGGTCAGCACCCAGGCTGTGCCAATATAGTCAATCCTCAGTTGATGGGTATATAATTCTACTTCTGTTCTAGCCGCGAACCTGTGCGGCGCGATCGCAAAGCAGAGCCTAACTAGCGCTATAAACTTCATTTCTTGGTGCGTCAACGCGTGCAAGCGTACCGATTGACAGAACCTGATCGTTTGTAGTAGCAGGTCTTGTGACCTGGTCGTTGACATATGAGCCGAATGGTGACGGCCCACATATCAGTGATCAAGTCACATCACAGCTACTGCTACTGCAGAGATGATCACTCTCCCCGATCGAGAGTGCCATGCATGACTATTGACGAGACTGGGCCGGAGTCATCATCGGGTACACCGAGAATTCGACCAATCGATTGATAATTTGATATATGTTGGCCCTCCACGTTTTGTCGTTGTAGCACAGCGAGAAAAAGAGAAAGTGAGCAGCGACAGCATTAGCTACCGAAAGTTAGAGTAACTCTTTGACTTACATGTGGGTCCAGAGGTGATAGGGCCCATATGTAAGTGGTGGAGATCTTTACTCACATTAGAGGGGGACATAACGTCAGACGATCTCACTCCTTCTCTGACAGATACATGCACTACTGCAGATTAGACAACAAGTGTCGGCTACAAACTCTTTATAGATATCAGTTTCGCATCCAGCACCAATTTAGGAAACATATAATCTATTTTATTGGTGTCATTTGTACAACCAATAACTTTATATATAATATAGGCCCCAATTTACAGTCGATACAATAAAACATTAGAACCAGCACATATGGCCCTCCACCAGGAAAAAATAAGGCCAAACCACATTAGTAATACGCTTTGTTGATTGAAGCGTTGGTCTTCTACTATGACATTCTTTCCTTTGGTATGTTTGCTTTTAAATGTTAGCAAGTCGGAGTTGGATTTTAAAACTAAACTATAAGTGGTTGTAGCTTCTGTTAAAGTCAAGGCCGGTTTTATCCATTATTAAAAAAAGAAGAAAAAAACCACAAAGCAGGAAAAAAGGACGGTCAATGGCGTGAGATCGAGGCAGAGGAATACGGCTTGAAATGCGGCAATCGGCGCGGAGGCGAGGGCGGTGATGGCCAGAAGTGCGATGGCGTGAAGGGGAGGGTGGTAGCGACAGGAGTGCGGCTATCGCGGAGAAGAGCGCAGCGGCCGGAGTGCTTCTAGTGATGGTTGTAGAGTCAAGGGTGGCGGCGACTGACACGCCCTTCGAACTTGTCATGTGCAGCGCATGGGGGTGAGGGGAGTGGTGTTAGGGTTAGGATTAATTTGTTTCAATTGCTTATATACTTCCAAATCCTTGCGGTTGGGTCATTTTTGCTAGTTTGTCATGTGCTATTCTGCAACATATGTAAATTCAAGATCATGTTTCTTTTCCCTGTAGATCAAATGTGGAACCCAAAAATAATAGGCTCCCGACCCCAAGACAGGTCTGACGGATCCCTAGCCCTACCGAGAGAATTGCTAAGCCTATGGTACCAATTGTAAAATGGATTGTTAGGTCTTAAATGGAATTAAGAAAGAATGCGCGCGCACCAAGTGTGCACCCATGAACGCTGCACCGCAGACAAAATGGAATTAAGAAAAAAAAAAAGCGCGCTACTTATCCCGTGAAGTGTGACACAAGGCCACAAGGGCCGTCCCCGATTTCTCTTTTTTCCCTGGTTTCGCACAAGCAATAATTAGGACGCAAATGCTGTACGCGCGTGCGCGTGCGCGTGCGAGCTGAACGAGAGCTAGTGCCGTGAGCCCGTGACGACTGTCCAAGACCGGCCGGAGTCGTCGGTGTGCGGGAGATTGATTTATGCCGGCCTCCACGACTTGCCGTTCTTGCACACGCCGGACGCATTATTTGTGGGCAACGTACCTTGACTAACCGGAGAATATATGTGAGCAGTGAGCTGATCATTTTCTCTCCTGCTTGAGGCGTTATATAAAGTGGCTAAGTTGGGAGCGAGTTGTAAAGGCGACTCAGCAAGAGCATAGTAAGCGAAGCCAGTACATCTATGTGCCCGTGACGACCGTGAGATCGATCGATCGAATTGCTCGCCAGTTTCATTCATGGCGACCTTCACTGAACGCACCCGTCTCCTTGCGGCGCTGCTCATCATCGTCTCCGTGGTGATCATGAGCTTCTCCGTCGACGTCTGCCACGGCTCCCGCGAGGGTGCTGGTTAGCTACCTACTACCTCTCCTCCTCCCATCTCATAATTAATATTGCATTTTAACTTTGCTCCAAATTAACTACTCGTATAACTAACTAACAACAACTAGAGAGTACTCCTATATGATTACGTACGTACTCACACACATTGTGGTCGTTTGCGGGTGTTGATGCGCAGGAACATTCCCACGTTCTGATCAGGCTGATGAACGGCAAGGCTTGGATCCCTACAGCCTCAAGTCTCTTCATCGCATTCCTGTCCGCGCCAGCCAGCGTTGCCCCTCCCCCTTCCTCCCCATGCCATGCCGTCCCACACCACGAACGTCGTCGTCTCCGTCGCCGCCGCCAGCACCGCCAGCGCCGGAGAAGGGAGAAATCCCGCCACCATGATGGCTGTCACGCGCGAACTTCGCGATCGCACAATGTATGGTACTCCCTCCGTTTTAGATTATAAGACATCCTACCTCTCTGCTATGGTACTTTATAATCTAAAATAGAGGGTAGTACATGATACATTAGTGTGTGTATATATATATACACACACACGTGTGGTGACGACACAAGGGTTGTCGCGCATGCGCACTACCAGATTATATATGCTGAAACACAAGCAGGCCATGTCTAGTTAAAAGAGGGCAATACGTACCGTCCCATACGTGCGTAAGTTTAATTATTAGCTCGAATAAAACCGGTGTCAAATGTGTAACCCTCTGATCTCCAAAAAATAAAAGACGTGTGATGTCGATGGCTAAATGATAAGGGCCATGCTAAGGAGTATTATGCATATTCATTTGAACGATGAAAAAAGTGGAACCTTCATCAAAATTGGTTTATTTACGGTTAATTCAGTGTATTTTGCATTGATTAATAATGTCTATGTTGAAAGAAATAAGTACTTGTGGAATCTTAAGATACCATTAAAGATTAAAATTTTAGTGTGGTATTTATCTGAAGGGGAGTACCGGATAATCTGGCAAGAATGAATTGGATTAGTGACAAAAATATTGGCTCTGTTCGACTGGCTGGGTTGGATTGAAAATGGTTGGTCTGAATGGTTTTTTTTAATTAAGAGTTGGCTGGGCTGAATGATTTTTCTTAAGAACTGGCTGGAGGCAGCCCAGCCAGTCAACCGAACATGCTGATTGTTCCTATATGAAAAATAAAACTATACAACACTTTTTTATTTTCACTTCGCAAACTTTATGTGGAGATTGGTGTTTATACAACACTTTTTTATTTTCACTTCGCAAACTTTATGTGGAGATTGGTGTTTTTTTTGCATGGTACCACTGAATATATTTTTCATATATGGCTTCGGGGGTATTGATAAAAATGTAAAAAATTTCACTTCGCAAACTTTATGTGGAGATTGGTGTTTTTTTGCATGGTACCACTGAATATATTTTTCATATATGGCTTCGGGGGTATTGATAAAAATGTAAAAAAAAGATACTAGTAGTAGCATCTGCTATTTGTTGGTCTATATGGTTTAGTAGAAATTATATGGTGTTTGAGAAGGCCATGATGAAATCTTATATGTATGTTCTATTCGGGGCAACACATTGGCTATATTTTGGGTGAATACACAACCAATTTTTAGGGCAACACATTGGCTATGTTTTGGGTGAATATACAACCGGGACAATTGATCCGGAACAAAAGATGCTCATCTTTAGTCCCGGTTGAAATAACCCGAGTAAAAAATTGTACATTTTTTTTCCCGGTTGGTTGGTGTTACCAACCGGGAAAAAAAAAGTTTTAGAGTATGCTCAGATAGATGCTGCTAGCTGGTAGTTTTTTTTTAATTCCTATATCCTTAGATTAATCACAAATCACACCTAATACACATCACAAATCATCTCCAAAACACATCTAATACATCACAAATTTTAATACGTTACAATTCATCGTACATTCACATCACACAGATTCACATTATATTACAGAACAAATACATCACAAATCCCCAAAAAATCCCCACAAATACATCACAAATCCTCAAAAATTTTCAAAAAAAAAAATCACCTCCCTAGCCAGACCGCCGGCGCCGCCGCCGGGCCACTGGCGACCCAACGCCGCTTCTCCCTCCTTCTCCCTCTGCCCGACCTTGCGCTAGCGCTTCTCCCTCCGCCGCCCCCGCGCCGCTTCGGTCGCCGACGACCCAGCCCGACCGCTGGCGCCACTGAACAAAGAGCAAGAGAGAGATCGAGGCAGAGAGGAGAGCGAGAGAGAGACGTGCAGAGAGATGAGAGACCGAGAAAGAGATGCGCCAGCCTCTTCTCTCGAGTCGATCTTATCCTCTCGCTCTCTCTCCTCTGCACAAGTCGCGAAGCAAAAAAAAAAAGAGGGCGGCAGAGGAGATATCTAGTCCCGGTTGTTATCACCAACCAGACTAAAGATCTATTTTTAGTCTCGGTTGCTGTTATAAACCAAGACTAAAGATCCCTAGAGCTATGACACCAGCTTACATAGTGTAAACCGAGGCTAAAGATGATTTTTAGTCCTTACTGGTAACACCAGCCGGGACTAAAAATCGTCTTTGACCGTTGAAATTATGAACCGGGACTAAAAATTGTTTTTAGTGTGGATTTTGGGCCACCGGGCAAATATCGTTTCTCCAATAGCGATATGCTTCTATATGTTATTGTTGATGCCAAATTCTGCCACCGACCGCTGATCGTTATTGACAAGTGTGTTGGCCGATGGAGTTCTCCGCGCTCGGACACACCAAGGCCTGAGAGATCTACTTAGCTCCAGTGCAGGTCCTAAACATTGAGATTGCGGGCGTGCCAATCAATCTGATCCTGCAACTGACAAGATGTTGTAATTTGATGACCAAGGATCTTATCGGTTGTTTAGCGCATGAGTTGTAGCGCCTCCAGCTGATGTTGATGTTGATGATCCAGGAGCCGATCGGCTGAAGAGATGATCTGATATGCTGCAAGTCGATGTCGATAAAATATTAAAGATCGATCGGCTGTATGCATAATAGACATAGATCAAAGTCATCAGATAGACAAATAAGATCAATAGTAATATCGGCTGTAAATATAATATAACATGAAAAGCCGATACACATAGGATAGACCTGTTGACACCAGAATTTGGTTAATTGATGGGTCAACGTCAAATTTGGTAGATTCTTTACTGGATTCGGTCAAACAATAAGCCGATGGAAAGAAAAGACCGAAATCGGAAAGGAGTCATGAAGACTGTGAGTTGGCAGTTTAATTTTATCTATTAATTAGGCATGTTTTAGCTATTTCCTTATGTAATCAGGAAGTTTTGTTAGTTTCCTTTTCCTAGGCGATTAGGACTTCTATGTTTTCTTTTCTTATTTGGAAAGTTTTGTCTCTAGTATCCTATTAGGACTCAATAAACCCCAAGGCTATAAATTGTATAGCAGGGTCCCTGTAATCTTAGGCTCCACAATCAATACAACAATATCGGCACATCGCCACCCTAGTCCGCTAGGTTTACAGCCTACTCGACGGGTTCTCGACTGTTCTATCGGGGCTACATAGGTTCGCTTTAGAACCTTTCTAAGATTAGTCGAGTTCGGAGTCTTGCTACCAAGTTGGGCTGCATCGGTTAGGTCCGACCTCCGGCAAAGAAGTAAGTTCCATCGACGACGTTTGTATCGGGGAAGATTGGTACTTTCTTGGTTAAGTTCGATATATCGATCCAACTGACGCAGGCGTTGCCTATTTGATATCTCAATTCTATTTCTATTTGGTTTAGTCGGAACTGTCTCGGTTAGGTGTTGGATTTTCTTATCGTCATCCTTGGAAACAGAATTCCCAACGACGACGACTCGAAATAATCAATGAGTAATATATGGTTCACAGAATAAATCCGCAAGTGTACAGATGTACCATTGTAGCATTTCACCAGGAAGTATTCCAAGGTATCGTATTTATTTAATCCCAAGGGAAGATTTGTAAAAAACTAACCTTTCTAACATTATATCATACACTTGCATACGCTATAGTTCTAAGCAGGGATAAGATAGATAATCTTGGGTAGAGTGACACAAGCAAAGAAATATACTAACTCTATAATTAATTCTAATCTAGTCCTAGCAAGAGCAGTCATAGTGTCCTATTTTTGTACTTCTTTTATACAACAACACCCTAGCATATACTAACCAATATACAACAGTGTAGTGTACCCCCTTACGATGCAGCTAGCTAAGCCTTAACCTAGCTAAGCCCTCCCAGTGCTTCGCAAAGTTACTTCAGACTGTCGAGTTCCTTATGACAATCCGTCCTAACCATCCAACCAAAGTTAAATGCGGAGGTCCATCTAACCCAAGGAAATATGATGTAGGAATATATTCTGCGGGGGCGACACCCGTATTGAGCTATCACCATCAACGGCCTGCGTTCCCTCCAGAGTATATATGTCCAAATAATGGTAAAATCCTGCCTAGACACCATGTCTATGCTATCACTCCCTACTCTACAGCCTTATGATTAAAGTAGAGTATCTAAGTTTCAGATTAATAACTCTTGGTTCAACCTAAGCAGATTATTAATCCAGTCCTTAGACATTATTCCCGCACCAATGCAAATCGCCGATAATGTAACTACACTAAGCATATTAGTCCGGTACAAACTAAGCATGGCATCCATAATCTACTAACTTAGACTAAAGTACCACAAGTGTATAAAAGAAGAATGATTATATTGAAGTATTGAAAGTCTTACAAAAGAACTAGAAAGCAAAGTAGAAATTTACCCGAATTTCTCCTAAGCTTCCTCGAACGAGAACTATTCTATTTCTACTAGTGCTTGGACTGATACTACAAACTACAAGTAGAGAAGTTATTCCTTCCTTTGGTGTGTGTTGGAGTGAAGAGAGTGATGCTCTATTTATAGGCTTCAAATGGCGGCAACTCCTATTGGAAATGACCATCTTGCCCCTGATAACCGCCATCAGCATCCAACCAGCGAGTGACACGTGCAAGGTCGGTGGGAGAGGCGACGCCTCTGGTTCGGCCGAACCAGGCCAGCCTCCCACCGACTTTAGCCTTCTCTGGTACACCGATAGGTGGGCCCTTATGACGGTTATTAGTGCGAAGACAGTTACTTCAACAGTTATCCTTGCGAGGTGTCCCTCTCATCCACAAGCTTGCTTGGGAGTAAGGTTTTCTCCTTCTTATCTTCTCCATTTTATGTATTTTCCATACAAGCAAATATTCTCCAAGTACAAGTGACACTATATTATTCTGAAATAAATATGCATTGCAAGCATATCCTATTCTTCCTTATTTTAGTTATATTGACGGACGAAATGTTGCTTTTAACGACCATCAACATTAGGTCTGATCTTCTGTCTTAGTTGATATTTCACTACAATCATAATGCTGTTCTAAATAGATTTGTTATATCCATCACTATACATACTGTTAGTTGGTTCGCTTAGATCGGTTAGCAATAGTCTCGGCGCAAGCTGTCTCGACCCCGCTCGATCCTTCGAGCTAAGATTAGAGCTAATCCGTTTAGGTGCCTCGACTGTCGGCGTGTGTAGTTTCATCAGAGGGTTAGCCGATGAGTTATCTTATGACTAGATCTAAGTCTTGTATCGGCCTCTCATGCCATATCCTTTATTTAGCTGATACTATTATTGATCTCACTTGTCTATTTGTTTATTTTCAATATCTTATCGATATCGGCTAGAAGCACGCCATCATTGGTTGATCATCCGATCGGCTCTTGGACCATCAACATTAACATCATCCGGAGATGCTACATCACATCGGCTTGATAGCCGATCAACTCCACGAAGATCAACACTACAACCATCTTGTCAGTTGCAGGATCAAACTGACTGGCACGCCCGCATCCTCAGTATTTAGGACCTGCACTAGAGCTAAGCAGATCTCCAAGGCCTTCGTGTGTCTGAGCGCGAAGAACTCCATCGGCCAACACACTTGTCAACAATGCTCAGCAGCCGGTGGCAGAAATTTGCGTCAACAAGACCATCGGCTGAAACCCCGATGGAACTACACACGCCGTCAGCCGATGCACCAAAACCGATCAACTTTAGTCTTAGCCCGAAGGATCAGACCTAACCGAGACAGCCTGCGCTAAGACTATCGCTAACCGATCTAAGTGAATCGATTAACAGAATGCATAGTGGTGGATTTATCGTATCGTATTAGCCTAGCGTTGATACATCAGATAGATAGTAACCCAGTTAGAATATCAAGCCGAACCGAGGGAGTCCTAACTAGCACCTAAACCAGAATATCGGACCGAACCGAGAAAGTCCTAGCTAATATGAATCGATATTAAGGTAGCAAGCTGATCTATAAATTGGGCGATATATATGATACGCGACATGCACATCAATAACTAAGTATATCGGACTTAACCGAGAAAATACCAGCCATTGATATGCACAAAGTTTGAGACATACCGCCTGCCGTAGTTCAGACTTAACCGATGCAGTACGACCCAACAGCATAGTCTCGTCGAAACCTAGCAGAAAGCCAGGGTGGCGATGCACCGAAAGTGGTATTGATCGTTGGATAAAACTTACAGGGATCCCTGGCATACAATTTATACCCTTAGGTCAACTGAGACCTAACAGGACATGATTCAATCAGCTTGCTATATGCAGCCGTTACAACAAAGGAAACTAAAACTCCTAAACTTACATAATTAGGAAACTGATTGGCTTTTCTTAGACTTCTTCCTAATTATATCTATACCTATTATAAACATTTAAGATGTTTCCGTTCGTCACATCGTCCGTCGTCGCCTTTTGTTTGTCTGACGTCATGCTGACGTCAGCAAAATCGGCCCAGAAAAAAACAAATTCACAGATTGAAAAAAATTGAAGATGACGAACCCGTCGTCGCTCTCGGTCCCTCCAGCCGCTACTCGAGCCCACCGCCATTGCCGCTCCCAAATGGCCGTGCCGCTGCTCGGGCCCGCCACCGCCAGTCGCGAGCCGTCGCCGCTTCTCCAGGCCGCGGCTGC
>CM002484.1:15092645-15117771 GCA_000325765.3 Leersia perrieri
GAGGGGGCTTCTAGGGTTAGGGTTTGGGGGGAGGGTGGGTTTTGTTCCCACCATCTTGCTGCCTGGCCGTCCAATCCGAAACCCTAGGATCGGACGGCCGAAATCGACCAGCCCGAATCGGGCTAGGAAAAAAGCCTTGGGCCTATGGAGCAGGCTGAAGAAGTCTATTTTATGTCCCTCGGACAAAGAAACAAGTTTAACTTTGGTCCTTTAGTTTTTGAGAAACATTTATAATTCATATTTATTGAATTTGTTAATTTCTATAATTAATTTTGCCCGTTGCAGCGCACGGGCACATTTGCTAGTAAGGAAAATAACTAAAACATGCCTAATTACTAGATAGAAAGACTGCCAATCCGTGGTGTACATGACTCTTTTCTGATTTTGGCCTCTTCTAGGTAACCTTCCATCGGCTCTTTCCCTGACCGAAACTAGTACAGAATATACCATTCCATTCGTCACCTATCCGTTTGGTACGTCATGACATCAGCAATTACGTCAGCGAGTCCGTTTTTCCTTCCGTAATGCGTTCTGGTTACGAAGCAATATGTCTGGCCTCGTCCGTTGGGGTTAATAAGGGGATGCAGCAGCAACGGGAAACCATCCGGGTTATGGCCCGGAATCAGTCAACTGAAAAGCAATAACACATGTATACACGTCATCCCATCTCAGTAACACACATGTGAAGCTAGATACACAGGTACAGAAAAGGAGGTTTTAATCTACATGTATCGAGTAAGAAGCTTGGGACGAGCATGCCTCATAAGCTGGCTTCACCAATTAATCGAAATAATGTTTTAATTTTTTTAATATTGGTTTTTCTTTTTAATATAACTTTTTTTTGTTTGATCCATTTAAAATTTTCTCATGCTCAATATTTGTTTCTTGCTAAATAAAACTAATAGAAAATTTAATTCAAATATTTGTTTCCGTGCGTCGACGCCGGTGACACGCCACCTCCCCATGCTCGCCTCGCTGCCTCCCCGCGTCCGTTGTCTACGCCAGCAACCTCAACCGTCACGGTGAGGCTGCACTGCCCTCACCACTCCTTCACTTTTCAGTTTTTCCTTTCAAATTAAAACTTTTTCAGTTTTTCTTTTCATTCGAAACTTTTCTCTTTCCTTTTTGAATATTTCTTTCTTACTGAAAATGCATGAGAAAAGAGATACCTGAGAGGAAACGGAATAACCCGAGCGTCAGATGCCCATCTGACGCTCGTGTGCGAGATAGCTAGGCTTGATCTTACACTCCCATATTTTGCCGTTGCAACGCACTGGCACTTTTTCTAGTTTACTAAAAATTGAAAAACGAAATTTATAGTAAATTGCCTTTTTCATCTTCTTAAAGTAAAGAAGGGAATAAAAATGATTTAGAAAATTCAATGTTTCTTGAAATTGTAAAATGGATTGTTAGCGCTCAAATGAAATTAAGGAAAAAAAACGCGCGCGCGCACACAAAAAAAAAGTGTGCACACATGAACGCTGCACCTTGCAAAGACAAGGCCACAAGAGCCGTCCTCGTTTTCTCCTCTTTTTCTTTCCCCTGGTTCCGCACAAGCAACAATCGGGACGCCATGCTGTACGCGCGCGTGACGCGCCCATCGATCGGTCGGCGGCATCTCGAATTCCCGACTCTCGACCGATCCCGCGCGCGCATATCGACCGGCGGCCTGGCGCGATCAATAAACGGATCGGACGACGCGCGAGCATGCATGCATGGATGCGTAGTGTGCCAGTGGGCGATCGGTAGTTCTAGCTAGCCGCAAGCGTGGCGGGCTACGCACTAGTAGTTGACTTCATTCGTCTCTTGATGCGTCGCGCCGGTGCATGCGAGCTGAACGAGAGCTAGTGCCGTGAGCCCGTGACGACTGACCAAGACCGGCCGGAGTCGTCGGTGTGCGGGAGATTGATTTATGCCGGCCTCCACGACTTGCCGTTCTTGCACGGCGGGCGCATTATTTGTGGGCAACCTTGACTAACCGGAGAATATATGTGAGCACCAACCCGCGGCACCACATAGATTCGTCTAATTTAGCAACGGGTGTGAGTATCTTACGAGCAAACACACCGAAAAAACAAAGGAACAAAACCGAAGTGGAAATTCTGTGATCATGCACCATTGTCCATAGGAATAGACCACACTAATCTAGCTGATCTTTTTCTCTCTGCTTGAGGCGTCTATATAAAGCAGCTAAGTTCGGAGCCAAGTTCTGTCAAAGGCGACTCAGCAAGCACAGTAAGGGAAGCTAGTACATCTATGTGCCCGTGACCGTGAGATCGATCAAATTGCTCGCCAGTTTCATTCATGGCGACCTTCACTGAACGTACCCGTCTCCTTGCTGCGCTGCTCGTCATCGTCTCCGCGGTGATCATGAGCTTCTCCGTCGACGTCTGCCACGGCGCCCGCGAGGGTGGTCAGCTACCTACTACCTCTCCTCCTCCCATCTCATAATTAATTTTGAATTTTAACTTTGCTGCAAATTAACTAACTAACAGCTAGTAGAAGAAAATATACGATTACGTAGGTTCTCACACATATTGTGTTCATGTGCGTGTGTTGATGATGCACAGGAACATTCTCACGGCCTGATCAGGCTGAACAGCCAGGCTACTACGGACGACGCAGCACGGATCCCTACTACCCCGAGCCCTTTAAACCCGGCCGCATCGTCTGCATTCGCTCGCCTTGTCCAGGCCCCTACCTCCCCAGACACTATCCCTACCGTTCCACGCCGCCGAAGTCGTCGTCGCCGTCGCCGCCGCCACCGGCGCCGGAGAAGGGAGAAATCTCGCCACCATGATGGCCGTCGACGCGGGCGAACTCGCGATCGCACGTACGTACCTGCATGGTTCATATATATACGTGCGGTGACAAAGAGTTGTAGCGAATGCGCACTACCAGATTTATATATGGCAAAACACAAACAGTCCATGTCCAGTTAAAAGAGGGCAATACGTACCGTCCCGCACGTGTGCTCGAGTTTAATTATTAGCTCGAATAAAACTGGTGTCAAATGTGTAACTCTCTGGTTTCCAAAAAAATAAAAGACTGGTGTTGTCGATGGCTAAATATATGCTAAGGTGCATGCTAAGGAGTATTATGCATATTCATTTGAACGATGAAAGAAAAGTGGAACCTTCATCAAAATGGTTTATTTACGGTTCATTCAATGGATTTTGTATTGATTAATAATCTCTCTGTCGAAAGAAATAAGTACTCGTGGAATCTTAAGATGCCACTAAAGATTAAAATTTTAGTGTGGTATTTATCTAAAGGTGATTACTGAATAATCTAAGAAGAAATTGGAATAGTGACAAAAATATTGTTTCTAGCTATATGAAAAATAAAACTATACAACACTTTTTTATTTTCACTTCGCAAACTTTATATGGAGATTGGTGTTTTTTTTTTGCCTAGTACCACCGAATAAATTTTTCATATATGGCTTCGTGGTATTGATAAAAATGTAAAAAAAAAAGAGTTTTAGTAGTAGCATCTACTATTTGTTTGGTCTATATGGCTTAGTAGAAATTATATGGTGTTTGAGAAGACCGCGATGAAATCTTATATGCATATTCTATTCAGGGCAACCCAGGCTACGTTTTGGGTGAATATGCAAATGTCTGATGATAACACTACAAGAAATCTATAATAATGATAGGTGATGTTTCATTTACGTCACAGAAACTGAAAATTACGTCACGTTTCAAATTCTGTGACGATCCTGTGACGAAAATTTGTTCACCTATCAAGCTTCTCTATTCATGTTCTATGATAAAACATATTTTTTTCGTCATTGATCTAGCGACGATTCTTATTTTGACATTGAGTTATGACGCTCATTTTCGTCATTGTCAAGACTATGAAACGTCATAAAATGCAGTATGGCCCATCAAGAGCCATGTAGTGAGCTGCTTGTTTATGGGCTAAGTCCAACGAAATTTAGAATTGGCCCATAATTTTACAAAGTATTTTTAATGGAATAGTCCATTTAACCCCCTGAACTCTTATGTTTGTCTAAATCACACCCCTCAACTCCATAACCGAGCAAATCACATCCCTCAACTGTTAAAACCATGCAAAATACTCCATCGAGTGGTTTTGACTAATTTTTTGCCACGTGGCGCCGACATGTTGGTTCGGTCAACCCTAAAAAGTATATAAATAAAAGAAAATAATCTATCTTACCATGCCGCACATGAGAGAAAATGGGGGAATAAGGAGAGGGGAGAGTGATGGGTGAGGGAGAAGAGAGGGAGAGAAGAGGGAACAACATTGAAATGTCAGCCTCACTATTTTTAAATACTTTTTTAGGCTGACTGGACCGACACATCAGCGCCACGTGATAAAAAAAATAGTTAAAACCACTCGAGGGGGTATTTTGCATGGTTTTGATAGTTGAGTGGTGTGATTTTCCGGTTTTGAAGTTGAGGGGTGTGATTTAGACAAACATAAGAATTTAGGGGGGTTAAATGAACTTTTTCCTAATTTTAACCCAATTTCAATACATTCATTTCGGCCCAATCCATTTCGAAAGCCCATTTAGGACCAGAAATTGTACCCTCTAACCAGCCATGCATGTACATAGCCCATCTTCGTAGATATACAGCCCAAAACTTTAATTTGCGAAGTGAAATAAAAAAGTGTCATCTATTAGGCCCAGTCTATATTTGAACCGAAAAATATTGATGCAACGAATAGTATCGGGCCCTAGAAATTTTTGGCGGCAACCTCTCTTCTTTCCTTGAAAACAGAATCGCCACACCATCCATCCATAAAAACAGATCGCGCGTAACTTTTCCGGCTCCCCAATCGAGAAACCTCGCATCCTAGACCAATCTACGTAGATTCATTTAGGCACAGTCCATTTTGAAATCCCATTCACGCATGTCATCTTTCGGTTCAAATGTTTCAATATGAATTGTTTAAGATGTTTCATCACTTGCTAAATGTGTTTCATTCAGATGCATCGTTCTATCACACTGACCTCAACACACAAAACCAATATTGCAACATTAGAGAAGTTTTAATGCAACGTAAAATAAATACTATACCAATTTGTGAAACATCGAAGAGAGACCCAAGTGCAACATTCAATATGTGCAACTTCTTCGCTAGCTTATTTCTCCCACTAGCATGCCTCTCATTAACCGATGCTTATGGCTACTTCTTCACCTCGTCTTCCATAGCGGTGAGGGACACAGCAACAAAGACGGTGCCTATAGAAATCTGGCCCCTTACCTAAAGTCATCTCCCTTGCCTCCTTCTCGTTTACATAGCAACCTCGAGGTCTCCATCTAATCTTGCCACAAGAGCGTCCATCAATATTTGGGGAGAGGAGTGAGAGTGTATGGTAGGCTTGGCAATAGGGAGGAGCAGGGCCGGTTGGAGTAGAAATTGGCATCCGCCCCCAGACCCATCAGGGGATAAAGTCAGGGGTTGGGGTTGGGGCCGGGGGAGCACCGGGGGATGAAGTCGGGGGCAATAGGGAGGGGCAGCGCTGACACCCAATCAAGGCCCCTTAGGGGTTCAATGCAGCATTCGAGGGTAGTGACGGCACACGATCAACGACGGGAGATCGAAGCGGATGACTGACAGCTTGAGGTGTCAGCGGCAATTGGCGTGCAATAGATGCGGATCCAAGTGAAAGAGACCAACGATCGAGGGCGGCAACGGCCAGCTGGCGATGGCTACGGAATTGAGGTTGGCGGTGGCCGACATGCCCTTCAAACTTGGCATGTGCGGCGCACAAGGTGAGGAAGTCGGGTTAGGGTTAGAGTTTGTTTCAATTGTTTATATACTTCCAAACCTTTGCTATTGGGCATTTTGGCCAAATTGTGATGGGCTACTCTGCAACATATGTAAATTCAAGGCCATATTATAATATTTAGTTATTAGTACAATGTGCAACAATATAATAACATTATGACAAAGCATTTAATACAAATATCACATGCCATCGATTTTGGATCAAAATTTAGGAATGGAAGAGTTATAGACACCTAAGAGAAGTGAGATGAGCCTTAGAAAGCTTATTGTATAGATTGAATTTTTGATGAGTTGATGTAATTTTGATTAGGTGGTCTATAAGTTGAAAATATTGGAATATCCGTCAAATTGACTTATGGATAATCGATCAAAAAGTCGGATAATCCGTATTCGTTGGATATTGACGGTACCATATCCGACTCAGCATCCGCATCCCACTATCCATATATGCATCTATATCTGTTGGATTTCTATAAATCGCTATCATATTCTCACTTTGGACGGACTCGGATGGAACCTCTGCTCTGTTTACACCCCTTCATGGATGCATAGTGTGCCAGTGGGCGATCGGTAGATCTAGCTAGCTGCAAGCGCTGTGGGCTACGCACTAGTTGACTCCATTCGTCTCTTGGTGCGTCGCGTCGGTGCGTGCGAGCTGATCGAGAGTGCCGTGAGCCCGTGACGAATGACGACCAAGACCGACCGGAGTCGTCGGTGTGCGCCGAGAGTGGTCGATCGGATTGATTGATGCCGGCCTCCACGATTTGCCGATCTTGCACGGCGGCGCATTATTTGTGGGCAACCTTGACTAACCGGAGAATATATGTGAGCAGCAGCAACCCGCGGCACCACATAGATTCGTCTAATTTAGCAACGGGTGTGAGTATCTTACGAGCAAATGCACCGAAAAAAAAGGGACAACAAAACCGAAGTGGAAATTCTGTGATCATGCACCATAGGAATAGACCACACTAATCTAGCTGATCTTTTTCTCTCTGCTTGAAGCGTCTATATAAAGCAGCTAAGTTCGGAGCCAAGTTCTGTCAAAGGCGACTCAGCAAGCAGAGTAAGGGAAGCTAGCTAGTACATCTATGTGCCCGTGACTGAGATCGATCAAATTGCTCGCCAATTTCATTCATGGAGAACTTCACTGATCGCACCCGTCTCCTTGCTGTGCTGCTCGTCATCGTCTCCGCGGTGATCATGAGCTTCTCCGTCGACGTCTGCCACGGCGCCCGCGAGGGTGGTCAGCTACCTACTACTATACCTCTCCTCCTCCCATCTCATAATTAATTTTGAATTTTGACTTTGCTCCAAATTAACTAACTAACAACAACTAGAGAGTATACGATTACGTACGCTCTCACACACATTGTGGTCATGTGCGTGTGTTGATGCACAGGAACAGTCGCACGGACTGATCAGGGTGATCTGCCAGGCTACTACGGACGACGCAGCACGGATCCCTACTACGGTCGTCGCGGCGAGCCCCTTGATCCCAACCGCGGCATCTGCTACCGCGGGAATTGTCCAGGCCCCTACCGCCCCAGACCCTATCCCTACCGTTCCACGCCGCCGACATCGTCGTCGCCGTCGTCGTCGCCGCCGCCGCCACTGGAGAAGGGAGAAATCCCGCCACCATGATGATGGCCGTTCGCGCGCGAACTCGCGATCGCACTGTTACAATAAGAATAATTAGCGATATTTGATCACATCAAAGGAGCATCAATGTGCTCCTAACATGCTCGTATAACAGCCATTTTAAGTGGAGCAAATGAGGCTTTTGGTGTGCCACAATGGGGCAAATAATGTGCTGCATTAGAGTGCATAATGCAGCCATTTTATTGACCTTTATTCGCAATTTTGAGTTACACATTGTACCCCTATATATATGAGCAAAAGATCAATACAAGAATGGACGATTCACCTACATTTGTTTTCACTCTATTGTGTTCATGCTATTGTCTCTATGTTCTTTCAATTTCACTTCACAACACGTTATCATGCACACGTAGTCTCTCCGTAAGAGCAAGAAGAACAGGTGGAAGAACTCATCTCGAATGTTAAGAATGGTAAGAACAAAGCTATTGCAGCGGTTGAGAGTGTTACGGTTGTCACAGCCATGGACGCCATCAACGCGATCCATGCCACTGACGCCGTCGCGCTCGCCGCATCACCACCACCCCCTCCTCCCTTATCGGAGTTGAGGATGACGGCACATTCTCCAGTGGTGGATGACATATGCATCATCATCGAGGACACCTCCTCAGAGCAGTCCTTACCGACGTGACTGCGACAACGACGGGTGACGCTGCATCGGTTCCTCTGAACTCGCGGAAGCGGCAGTAGCGGCAGCTGCGCCGGCCGCACCGGCCACGCCGGCGGCCAACGCCACCGCGTCGGTGCTGCCCCATCTAACGGCAGCAGCCCGACGGTGCGCCCGCCTGCGAGCAGCAGCAGTCGCGGCGGCGTCCTGGCGGCGCACCCGCACCCGCGGGCGGCGATGGCCTGGCGACCCAACGACACGCCAGCTCCAGCGGGCGGCGGCGACGCTCTTGCGTGCAAGCATCAGCGACGCGGCTGCGCTTGCAGCTGGCCGGCTGCGGCTCGACCACAGAGGCGGCGACGCGCCTGCACCCGCGGTAACGGCCTATCGGCTTCATCAGCGGCTCGGCCAAGACGGCGGCTGCAGCGCCACCCGCGACACCGGCCGCATCAGCTGCGACGGCGTCGCCCGGCCGCATCAGTGGCGGTGGTGTGCCCGCAACGCAACAGCGCCTGCCCATGGACCTCATGCGGTCGTGCCCAAATATGAAAATATTTCGGCCCACCGTCCAATTATCTTTGTAATTTTCAGATTTTAAATTATAGCCCCTGTTTTGGTTAATTTAATTTCCTGTAAATTGCAAAATAGTCTATAAAATTTTGTACCTATGCAGTACAATTTCAGTTTAGCCCTCAAATTTTGTACAATTCCGTGGCTAAATAAATGACAGATTCTCTGTCTACAATATAGTCCTAAGGCTATATAAATTACACTGTAATTTATTTGCCTCATGCAAATAAACAATTTTGACCCATCGGTCATCAATTAAATTTTAGACCCTTAGGTTCAATACAATTACAGTGTACTCCATACACCTCAGTGTACTGTAAATTATGTAAATGTTCAATGCGGATGTCTATCGGCATTCCCAATAACATATACATATTTTTGGATTTATTTCCATTATTGCAATGAATTAATTTTCTTGCACTTTAATTTCTTGCAATTTTAATTTTATTGCAATTTAATTTTCTTGCAATTAATTTTCTGCAATTAATTTTCTTGCAATTTAATACTATCCACCTCTATAGTCATATTGAAATCATTCAATATCTTTGAGTATAAAAACAAAATAATGTGGAGACTAAGACACATCTTAAGAACGAGTTCTCTCACTCGTCCACACCATGTGTTTTACACTATAATTGGTGTTTATGCACATTGTTATACTCCTATATGAGGTTATATTATTATGCATCATTTGTATTCAACCATATTAAATTCATCAAATTCAACTTTATAAATTTTGATTAATTAAGCCCTATGTGCTTAATTCCATTGGAATTTATATGCAAAAACTTGATAATGATTACCTATATATTATATTAAATTTTATATCACAGGTGTAGTCTAAGGCATCTACTACACATTTTGTGTAGATTATGACCTTAGCAATGATGCTCTATCCACCAATTTGGTGTTCACCACCACAAAGTGATTATTCAATATTTAAGAATATAAATTAAATTATGGAGACTAAGGCATCTACAATATTTTGTAGGTCACGTCCTTAGCAACGAGCACACTCGTCCATATAATTATATTCCAATTTGAGGTATACAATATCATCATATGTTTACAAGACTCATCTTGTTTACATATATTTTGCATAATATTGCAGAAATTATCATACAATATTAATTTATCACATGTAAATTAATCAAATTTATGGTAATCACATGTTGTACACTAGGCAAAGAATTCATAATTCTTACACCAGATGGTCACACGACTATCTAACATGGTAAAGGACTTAATGCCAACCATCCATTTCATAGATTATATGCGGCATTTCAACCTCCTCAAGAGGAAAATCTACCGCTATTAGATTAAGAGAAATGTGTCTTGCTCAAAGCAAGACATGAACCTATAAAGACGGAAATGATGACATTTTCTGCTAATAGGATCTCAAATGGGAAGAGGCTTTCTTTAGGACAAATTTCAAATTTGTCGTAAATGTGATCATAAAAATCACATCACTAGGAAATACCGCACTTCACACCATCTCATTGATCTATACATTATATCTATGGACAAAATAAATCTGCTCAAGACAAATGATTGGAACCACATTCCAGTCCATCACCCGCAACATCGGGAAAGCTAGTTGTTCACAAAAGTTTCTAGATGGAAGTTTACAACAACACATCCCTTCCTCAGAAGGATAATCTCATGAGCATTGATGATATAATTGTGAAAAAATTCTTCACAATATATTTAGAGAACCTCCAGTTTTCAAAATACATACACTTATTGGCCATGTCCTACTATAGGATTGCAATATTAATGGTTGTCATCAAATGGTAATATCGAGCACATTCGATGGATCGTACAATTGTATGAACTCTATATATCTGAAAAGAATTTCATATCGAAATTCTCCAATCTGTATATAGAATTTTTCCATACTTGGCATCATAGCCTTGCTCATCCCGACATAGGGATGATATGGAAAATTATCAGCAATTTTGTTGGTTATGCTTTTATTCCCAGAAATGGACACTACTTGTGCCTTCGTGAATTCGATTTTCAGACCCTCTTTCCTGAAAATTGGAAGCTTGAATCACTTAAATTCCTTAAATTCATTCAAGTCGATATAAGTAACACATACAACCATTTTATGAACTTGTTTAGGAATTTCATGGTTATAATCAACGCATCTACATGATGGTCACCTGTGTGCCTTATATACACACAAAACCATGAATTTATTAAGTTGATTGCTCAAATATTAGCATATCACCCTGAACATCGAATTCATTCAATTCGAATGGAAACATTGTTGTATTCTACTCATATGCCTTCAATGACATTTGAATGGCCCGTCGAGTTTGAAATCAGCACTATGTTTCAAAATGTTCATATGCATAATGGTTGGTTATATTTTCTTCTAGGAGATAATCAAGCTCATGGAAAAACCCTTAAATTGCACATTTTACCAACATCTATATCTTGTTGGTGATATGCAGCTCTACACACCGCATCATAAAATCAAATTCATTAAACTACAATCATACGGCTCCCTCCGTTGCAGTCAGTACGTGGAAAATTGGCCTTAGCCAAAAGATTTCCCATCTACGAATCGGTAACGTCTTGCACGTGCCGTATCACCACCCTCACATACATTGATGGGCATTGGAAGATTCATACGAGGTATTATTATATGTCTATCATAAATACCTTACATCCTTCCAAAGAGATTATACATTGCCCGTATGCTACACACATTTGATGATATTACAGGCATTAGGAGGAGATTTATACCACATATTGAATGCCAAGAATTAAAAGTGAATGTCACACACATGTACATTCCATCCTCATTTCCACGTACCAAGTATTTCGAACCAAATCGTTCGGAACAACTTTTATTTGCATCACATTGCAAATAGCCTGCCATAGCATTTACTGCTCATTATGGTGTCATATAAATTTCATCCATAATGTTATACCAGAAAGAGTGGGGGTACCTTACAAAACCACTCAACTCCCATGTAAGAGGGGGAGAAGTACGGTTACAGCCGAATTCAGCTTATTGCAAGCATCCGCAAACATTGAGAAACAATATTCTCAAAAGCATTAAATGTATATCAACATCAGTTGATAATAGACACCATATGGATATTTGTTATCCAATGCCTATGGATGTTTACCGTCCAAAAGACCAGCATAATTGCGCATAAATTTCAGGCGCTGGGTCACTGGAACGCCCTAACTCTGTTGTGGGAAATAACATAGAGTGTGAAAGGGTTGATATTTCCACACGCTATATTGGTTCCATTGAATTATCATACAAAGTCTACAGTATGTCGACATCTCCTCAAAAATTGTCATATACCTTCACTAGATCTAGACCAAAAGTCCTAGGCAGAGTGCTCATTTCACTCAAATCGGGTCAAATCAAAGATGACAATTAAAGGAGTATTGCTTTTGCTCAATAATGAAAATATTACCACAGTAATATACCCTTCTTATAATGCCTTCTTATGGAAGCATGGTGGTGAGATAGCAAGAGCTTGTAGCACATGGTTTCTCGTAGAGACCTAGAATAACATACCCATTGGTATGTGTGGAAATCAAGTTCTACATTTCAATCATGGCAGATGAAATGAATTTGATAGATTCAGACAACCAAGTCCTGACAGACTTGATATTCTGAATCAAACATGGTCAAATTATTGTGGTATTATTGGTTGTGTGAGTTTCTTCCACAGAAGGTAAACTCCAACCATGTCGATTACCATGTGTGCTTACAAAGAAATCCAAACTTGGATTTTATATCATCTCAACAAATATAGATGGTATTTGTAATCATCGAAAGCACACAAACTAAATGGTAATCATCTTAGGTATAATTTCTCATCTGAGCAATTAAACCTTAAGGACGGATTTTGAGGTGATAGATTTGGATAAAACCAAATCATGCTTAAGTCTATAACTTAAGCACATAAATCAGTTTTCAATATCCAATCGATATTGTCTACCAATATCAAAATGATATTGTATAGTCATATCCATAAACACTTATGGTCATTTTATCCCTAACGGTGGATCAATATCCATTGACCCTGGGATGAAAACTATATGCCATTAAAGCGCTCATATATCTTGCAAATTGCAATCAAGCCTGATATTGCATATGCAGATACCTTGCTAGCTCATAATAACGCATATCTAATATCACCATTAGGTGAGAGTTAGACTTGATATCCTTAGATATCTCTGTGGCAATAAATGATTTTGATTTACTATTAAAATCAAGATAAAACCATAGTGGGATATGTATATCTTGGCAAACTAATCCCCACAAAGCCAAATTACATATTGATTATCATTAGAAGTGATTAAATATAATTAGTTCCACATATCATTTCGAAGTTCACAACCTCGCAGAATGATTAACCGCATAACTATATTATGTGGTATTGATTCCATTGAATCACCTATCATTATCTACATAGATAATGATAGTTGTGTTGTTCGATTGCAAAATAGGTTATCTTGTAAACTAGGTCTCTACCAACTTCATCTTAACTTCACGTCATAAGAAATTGGTATGTGGTCAATTTGTGTTTGCAAGTGTCAGGGGGAGTAATCTTCTAGACTAAACCTGTTCAAATGCAAATATTGTACTCTTTTTTCCTCTTATGAGTTTTTCCTATCGGGTTTCTCATGAAAGGTTTTTAATAAGGCAATATATCAACGCAAATATATATCGTATCCCTATTTTCCCCGTAGGGGTTTTTAAAGGGATACCAAAGATATATAATAACTTCTCATATTTTTCCTATATGTTTTTTGGAGAAGTTAACCTAATTATGATCCAAAGGTCATAATCATTGTCCTCAAAATTCTCACATGAGTTTTTCCTTTTTCAAGGTTTCTTAGAGAATTCATGAGACGATAACACATATATGTCATATCATTTTTTCCTTATTTTCCCATTGGGTTTAAAGGAGTTTTAATGACATATCTATACCATAGTTTCTCCTCAAATTTTTCCCACAGGGTTTTAGAGGAGTTTTTTCCATGGATGCATCAAAAGATGATAACAAGAGACAAGCTTCAGGGGGAGACTTCCTGAATGATGGTCCTTGTTAAACGCTTCACATTGTACTCTTTTCTTTTATGAGTTTTTACCATCAGGTTTTCTCATACAAAGTTTTTAACGAGACAATGATTGATACAAGCATATGCCATATCTCATGTTTTCCCCCACAGGGGTTTTTCTAGAGATATAACAAGACATGGATTACTCCTTAAACCTTACAGGTTTATAATAAAGCAATCATCCAGCAAATAATTCATATTTTTCCCCGTAGGGTTTTTCAATGGAATTCAAAAATATATTGATCTTACAGACTCCAACAAAAGGGGGAGTGTTACAATGAGAATAATTAGCGATATTTGATCTCATTAAAGGAGCATCAATGTGCTCATAACATGCTTGTGTAACAGTCATTTTAAGTGGAGCAAATGAAGCTTTTGGTGTGCCATAATGGGGCAAATAATGTGCTGCATTAGAGAGTGCATAATGCAGCCATTTCATTGAGCTTTATTTGCAATTTTCAATTACACATTATACCCCTATATATATGAGCAAAAGATCAATACAAAGATGGACGATTCACCTACACTTGTTTTCACTCTATTGTGTTCATGCTATTGTCTCTATGTTCTTTCAATTTCACTTCACAACACGCTACATATGTACGTGCGGTGACGACAAGAGTTGTCGTGCATGCGCACTACCAGATTATATATGCTGAAACACAAGCAGTCCATGCATGTCTAGTTAAAAGAGGGCAATACGTACCGTCCCATACGTGTGCTTGAGTTTAATTATTCGCTCGAATAAAACTGGTGTCAAGTGTGTAACTGTCTGGTTTCCAAAAAATAAAAGACTGGTGTTGTCGATGGCTAAATGCTAAGGGGCATGCTAAGGAGTACTCCGTATTATGCATATTCATTTGAATGATGAAAAAAAAGGTGAAACCTTCATCAAAATGGTTTATTTATGGTTCAGTCAATGTATTTTGTATTGATTAATAATGTCTATATTGAAGGAAATAAGTACTTGTGGAATCTTAAGATGCCATTAAAGATTAAAATTTTAGTGTGGTATTTATCTAAAGGGGCGTAGTGGATAATCTGGCAAGAAGGAATTGGAATAGTGACAAAAATGCTGTTTCTTATATAAAAATGAAACTGTACAACACTTATTTTTTATTTTCACTTCACATGAACCTTCGAACTTGGCATGTGCGGCACACAAGGTGAGGAAGTGGGTTTAGTGTTAGAGTTTGTTTCAATTGTTTATATACTTCCAAACCTTTGCTATTGGGCATTTTGGCCAGATTGTGATGGGCTATTCTGCAACATATGTAAATTCAAGACCACGTTTCTTTCTTTCGCGGGTCAAAAGTGGAACCCATCCTGTCCCAGAAATACCATGCCCCAACCCCAACAAATCATAGGGGTAAGTCCCCAGTGGATCTCGGACCCACCAAGAAAATTATCAAGCCTATTGTACAGGGTGGTTGAAGACAATAAAGATAGGGGAGGTGGTCTAGGAGACGGTGGCGCGATGACTAGTGGTGGTGGCACGAGAGAGGAAATGTGTGGGGAGATGGATGGTACCTAATTTTTTTTGTCATATTGGTGTTTGCTACATATCTTTTTCCTTTGTTAAATTATGAAAATTTTCATAATCAAACAGTGCATATTCTTGTAGTTACCATTTACTAAAAATTGAAAGACGAAATTTATAGTAAATTGCCTTTTTCATCTTCTTAAAGTAAAGAAGGGAATAAAAATGATTTAGGAAATTCAATACTTATTGAAATTGTAAAATGGATTGTTAGAGCTCAAATGGAATTACGGGGAAAAACGCGCACACAAAAAAAAGTTTGCACCCATGAACGCTGCACCTTGGACAAGACAAGGTCACAAGGGCCGTCCTCGTTTTCTCCTTTTCTATTCCTTGTTCCGCACAAGCAATAACCGGGACGACACGATGTACGCGCGCGTGACGCCCCCCTCGATATAGATCGGTCGGCGCGGCATCTCGAAATCCCGACTCTCGACCGATCCCGCGCGCGCATATCGACCGGCCGGGCCTGGCGCAATCAATAAACGGATCGGACGAGACGCGCGAAAATGCATCGATGTAGGGGTGTCGACGGATTGGATTCAGTCACATGGTAGCTATATCATATTATTTGCGGATGCACATGCGAATTATAATTATTTCAGATATGAGATATGTTGCAGAGTCGGCTTGGAAGCGGATTAAGATGGTCAAATACGACATGTATATGCGACCAATATAATATTAAGTTATTAGTACAATGTGCAACAATATAATAACATTATGAGAAAGCACTTAATAGCAATATGAAAATATCATGTGCCACCGATTTTGAATCAAAATTTAAGAGTGTAAGAATTAAGTAGATACCTCGGAGAAGTGAGATAAGCCTTAGAAAACTTATTGTATAGATTAAATTTTTGATGAGTTGATGTGATTTTGATTAGGTGGTCTATAAGTTAAAAATATCGGATTATCCGTCAAATTGAGTTATGCATAATCCGATCAAAAGTTGGATAATCCACGTCCATCGGATATTGACGGTACTATATCCGTCTCAGCATCCGTATCCTACTATCCATACATGTATCCATATATGTCGGATTTCTATAAATCGCTATCATATCTTTAATTCGGCCGAATTCAGATCAGACTGGAGTGAATAATATCTGCTCCGTTTACACCCTACGTGGATGCATATAGTGTGCCACTGGGCGATCGGTAAATCTAGCTAGCTGCAAGCGTTGTGGGCTACGCACTAGTTGACTCCATTCGTCTCTTGGTGCGTGCGAGCTGATCGAGAGTGCCGTGAGCCCGTGACGAATGACGACCAAGACCGACCGGAGTCGTCGGTGTGCGCCGAGAATGGTCGATCGGATTGATTGATGCCGGCCTCCACGATTTGCCGATCTTGCACGGCGGCGCATTATTTGTGGGCAACCTTGACTAACCGGAGAATATATGTGAGCAGCAGCAACCCGCGGCACCACATAGATTCGTCCAATTTTAGCAACGGGTGTATCTTACGAGCAAAAACAATTAAAAAAGAAGTAAAAATTCTGTGAGCGTGCACCATAGGAGTAGACCACACTCATCCAGAGCAAATATTTAAAGCCAAGAATACATGGCTGGTAGCATGCTTACTAAGGTGTTGCTAGCCGAAAGGGAGTAGCAAACCGTCTAGATCTAGCTGATCTTTTTCTCTCCTGCTTGAGGCGTCTATATAAAGCGGCTAAGTTCGGAGCCGAGTTGTCAAGGCGGCTCAGCAAGCAGAGTAAGCGAAGGCAGTACATCCATGTGCCCGTGACCGTGAGATCGACTTGCTCGCCGTTTTCATTCATGGCGACCTTCACTGAACGCACCCATCTCCTTGCGGCGCTTCTCGTCATCATCTCCGCGGTGATCATGAGCTTCTCCGTCGACGTCTGCCACGGCGCCCGCGATGGTGCTGGTCAGCTACCTTACTACCTCTCCTCCTCCTATCTCATAATTATGTTGCATTTTTTTTGCGGGGAATAATTATGTTGCATTTTAACTTTGCTCCAAATTAACTGCTCCGTCCGGTTCCAAAATAATATATGTTTTGGACAAAAACATGATAAAAAAATATATAAAAATATAATAATGAATAATTGATGTTTTTTACTATATTTTTATATTATAATATATGTAGAAACATCAGTAAATATATGATATAAGTAAATTATTTTTAAGCTGAACCTATACAAATAGTTTTTATGTTGCTGAAATAAATATTTTTTAAAATTATTTATAGTTAAAGCTTAAAAATTTTGACTTTAATTTTATTAAAATTTTAAGTATCATGAGACATGAGAGAGTAATAACTAACAACAGCCAGAGAGTATACGTACTCACACACATTGGGGTCGTTTGCGTGTGTTGATGCACAGGAACTTTCTCATGGACTGAACCGGCCGAACGGCCAGGCTACAACGGACGACGCGACCCGGGACCCTATTCCTACGGCCCCCTTTATCCCGGCCGCCCAGTCTGCATCAGCGGGCATTGTCCAACCCCCTACTTCCCCAGACCCTATCCCTACCCTCGCACGCCGCCGTCGCCGGCGCCGGAGAAGGGAGAAATCCCGCCACCATGATGGCCTTCGACGCGTGTGAACTCGCGATCGCACGTGCGTGTATTCATGGGACCATATACGTGTGGTGACAAGAGTTGTAGCGCATGCGTACTAGTACCAGATTATATATATGCTGAAACACAGGCAGTCTATGTCAAGGTTTTCCTTTTCGTTTTTCGCTATTCTACCGGGGGCAGCGAGATTTCCGAAATCTCGGTAATTTCGGAAATTTTGAAAAATTTTGGAACAAAATTAATCAAATTTTAATTGAAATTTGACCAAATTTGAATAAATTTTGACCAAAATTTTTAAAAAAAAATTAAAAAATCTGGAATTCACGAAATATTTGGTGCTACCGGGAGGGACCAAAATTCCCGAAATTTCGGGAATTTTGAACCGAAATTGCAAACTCTGGTCTATGTCCAGTTAAAAGAGGGCAATACCGTCCCGTACGTGTGGTTGTGTTTTAATTATTAGCTGGAATAAAACTGGTGTGAAATGTGAAATGTGTAACTCTGTGGTTTCCAAGAAATAAAACACTGGTGTTGTCAATGACTAAATGCTAGTAAGGGGCAGGCCTTTAGTGGTTCAATGGTATTCACAAAAGGGGAAATAATAAAATATTTTATAAAAAAATCAAATGTATATAGCGGACATAATGCATACTCCCTCCAATTCTAAAATACTAGACGTTTTGAACAAAAACACGGCCTACAAAAACAAATTTGACTATATTTTTCTATTATAATACATATAAAAATACCAACAAATATATGATTTTGTTGAAGTACTTTTCAAAATTAATATATACAAATGATCTTTAGGTTGCTAAAATAAACATTTCTAAAGTTTTTTGTAGTCAAAGTTTGAAAAGTTTAACTTTAATACAAACATAGTATTATTAAACTGAAGGGAGTACGTGTGATTTTTCTAAGAGGTTACATTGACGATGCACACAACAAATGCACTTCACACTAGGGTTGAAACCGGAGCGTGTGCTGTGTGCTGTTGTGGAATGATTGTTTTGAATGCAAGAAATGGAGTGGAGAGTCGGCTCGAAAATGGATTAAAATTGTTCAGGGTAAAAAGTGTTACATGCATATTTAATCAATGTAGAATCAAGTTAATTTATCGGGCAGCAATATACTATCTCCAGTTTTTTATATAACGTTGGTTAGCTTAATTTTGAGATAACCAACGTCAAAAGAGGGAGTAATATAATAGAACACAATCTCCCTCTCCATGACAACAAACAATCAACAACCCATCATAATAACTATTTGGTTACGTACCTACCAACATAAATACACGATGTCCATTTCAAAATACGATTAAAAAGTCTAAGATGGAATCAACATATCGACGTTGTCAACGGCCTTGATGGTTTTTTTAATAAAAAATCATTATATTGATAATGACCCGGCTTTTAAACAAAGCTCAAAAGGTTCAGCAATATTCATACAAACACTGGCGATACCAGTTTTCCATCACAGGAACGAAAGAAAGCCAAAAAGAAAAACAGAGTCTTCCAGCTTCAGATTTCTTCCGGGAGGTCCCCATCTTGGTTGATTAGCAAGTTTCAGGCTTGATCGCTTCGGTAGAAGATTGTGTTAAATATGATCCAAATTTTGGTATAACAAATATATTTGGATAGTTTTCTAGGTATTTGTTACTTCCCTATTTTACTTCTTTGTCTTTTCCTACTACTTGGATTCTTGAATTGTAAACGGTACGGAAAGGTCATCATTGTCGGTCAGGGCATGTGCTTTTTTTTCGCAAGGGTTTTTTATTTAAAATTATATTCTCTGTTGTGTATCTATTTTTCTAACAAGTGGTTACAGAGCTTCGGCAATTCTACAATTTTATAATAGATTCAATTTTTATAGCAAATACTGCTCTACTTATGTTTGCCCGGCTCTAAATGATACCGGAGCCCATGCCAGCCAGCTGCTCGGTTTCCTCTGATATGATTTGAGTATGTTTTACTGTACAAGTTTGAGTTGACCAGAATATAAAGGTCGAATTGCTTCTATGTATCGCTATGCAAGGTTTCGTCAAACTCTCTCCCTTGCCAACACGCAGATGCTGTAGCTTATTACTTTAAAATGGGTTCCAAATGCAAAACATCCGTAGTCCAATACACATTTGACTACTATTTCCTCCAGAGGGAAGAGGCATGCTTAAATCGATCAGGAACATAGCTCAATGACAGAAACGTACGGAGATAAAACATCAAAAATAATATTTAGATAGGCAAGTTTTTATCAATTTTCAGTTGCTCTGCGTTCAAGAGTGGTTGTAAGCTACAACAGTTAGCTCAGCTGTTTCTGTGAATGATGAATAGATGGTTTGAATCCCATCGTCCATGGTTTTTCTATAACACCATGGTGACTGGCGGCAAAAGGCTTGAATCATTTATTATCCAGTTGGTTACTGGCCAGAGGCATCAATGTTATTCTGCTGGTTTGCTTTCTCCATGTTTGCATTTGCAGGAAGTTCCATGGCCTTGTCTTGTCATCTCATTTCCAGCAACAAGGAAGTATGCAGTGTGCCTGGATAAAGAGAGTAGTGGTAGGATATTTAGGCAACTGTTTATAATTGTTCGATATAGGTATAAGCAAGGAAGGACTCGGTAGCAATACAGACCTGAAAAAATTCATCATTTTGGTTTTTGTGCCCGCGTCTATGCTTTCAGTAGTATCCACAGCTTGCTGCATGTGGTGTAACCATCGCTCTGCAGCCTTGTGGGTAACAGGAAATGGTCGATGTCGTGCAATCAGGGCAGGATGTCCTACAAAAATAAAATAGGCAGATCGTATGTCAACAGGCAATTCAAGTAATTGTATTTGATTTTGATTGTGATTCAGATGTGACAGATGATCTACAGCTGCTATAGTTTTGTCACAGAACAAAATGAAAGAACACATCAAAATTTTACTCCAGGACAGGGTTTGCAATACAGTAAAGCATCAATAGAGAACCTAGTGAAGAGTGCGCAAGTCACTAAAGCCAACTAAGCCATCCCTATGATCATCGCAGGCAAATCTTGCTGATCATATGGTTGTGGTGAAAGAATAAGATCACCAGAAGAAATTTAGTGTACTGAATCTAAAATTCCCCATTGGCAAGTACGAAGAAAAAGCAATGATACTGTTAAAGGTGAACTGTAAATCGTAATGAGCTGAATTCTACCAATACCAACTGTTTACCTTGCCTGTTTAATTTGATATTTCCATTGCCTAAAAATGTATTTAGGCGAATAAATATTTCTAGATTGCAATTGAGATTGCACATACTTTTCATTTAATTCTAAAGAAGAAACATTTCAGAGAATGACAGCATATCTCATCATTTCTGAATATCATATCTATGAGCAAGGGCATAATTTGACGAAAGAGTGAAACACAACGAAAACATGCTCCAAACAATTAAATCAACTACCAACATGACGCATACTTTTGGGTATTCACACAATCATTTGAGGCCCAAATTGCACTCCTAAACTAAGGTCAGCAAAACATCTAGCATCGATAAATAACACGTCTGGCTGGGTTAGGACATCTGAAAAAAAAAATACAATCTTCCACTGAACCTCTCCTACAGGACAAATTAACCAGCAGCACAGGATACTAGTCGTATCTTGTTTTTCACAATTCAGATTGGTGTGTTCTTGTTGAGTCCTGATGTTGTAGCATTGTGACAAACTTGTCTATTAGCTTGATACAACTAAATCTGGGTTACATCATTTGTCAAAAAAAAAAGGATGAATTTCCTCATCTTTCAGATATTTCCTCCACACTTCCACAGCCAACGACTGACTGATGCAAGCATCACCACCACATGAGCAAAACCAAAACAGAGCAGAGTGTGAAAAATTACCTCTCCTCTGTGAGAAGAGCTGGGGTCCGCCCATCCGCTGCACCAGGAACTCGTACTGGTTCTGGATCGCGTCCTCCTTCTTCGACCCCGCGAAGATCTGCCGGAACCACTCCTCCTCATCCTCATAAACCCTGCTCCCCCATATCGCCCAGAACAAATCAGAGACGAAATCGGGGCCCGACGGAGGCAAATCGAATCAATCAATCTCACTCACCTGGTGTAGAAGTTTGTGGAAAGGTCGACGAAGGGCTGCGTCGTGCCGCCGAGCGCCTCGAAGACGTTGCCGTCGTCGATGGCGAAGGCGTCCCCGTTGGCCACGCCGCTCCACTCCGACGCCTTCTCCTGCAGCGACTGCATCCTCCGCCGCCGCCGCCGCTCTGCTCCGATCCCCAAACGCTTGGTTGAAGTTGACTACTCGTGCTGTCGGGGTGGGACAGTAGGAGAGAGCCACTATAAATACCCGCCGACCAATCGGGCGGCGGGGGTGGTCCCGTCATCCCGTGGGCCCCACGCGTCGGTGAGAGAGGAGCTCGATTTTGGATGGGGCGGGGCCCGCGCGTCGGTGAGAGCGGGGATTGATTGTTGTGGCTGGCCATGTCGACACGATTTACCATGGATGGCGACATCCGGTGACGACACGGACGAATGGTGCCGAACTGCCGATGAGAATACTAGCTTTGGGTGCCCATGGATTTCGCGGCGAAACCGGGAAGCGAAGATCAGCACACGGTTTGGTCGGCTTTTTACCGTTTTAGATAGATGGCGTTGCGTGACGCTTCGTGGCGGGAGATGTTTGGGGCTTTTGGATGCTCCGATATGGAAAAGGATGTGCTTATAGAATTCTTCGAGCATAGTTTTTGTGAATGTCGATGTGGCATGTTGGGACGAAATTTAGATTTTCTGTAACGTACTACTATCCTAGTATATAAGTTTTTAAGAATTTTTTTGGGACTTCTTTAAGACTGCGTTCAGAAGTAGAGAAAAAACAGTACCAACAAATTCCTAAGTGTTTTCTCTTTTTTTCCGTGCGCGCGCTTCCCGAACGAATAAACGGACCTTTTTTTAAAAAAAAAATGTTATACACGAAAGTTATAAAAAAGCAAAACAATCTATTTTACAAATTTAAAATAGTTAATGCTTAATTAATCACGCGCTCTTTTTTCCCTTTGGATAGCACTGTTTTTTTCACCCTCCGAACACAGCCTAAGCACTTTTTTTGTGACCGACTTTTTTAAGCACATTAGTAGTACTCTTCGAATATTAAGGTAAAAATTGACGGGTTTATGGATTTTCCTTTTTATTGTAGGGGGAGAGAAGAGGGCTAGTGCGAGGTGGGCTGATAACAGGTTCATCTAGGACGGCCCGTAGTTACGACATGTTAACGGGCTAGGCAGGAAACAAATCTAGCTAATGGGCCCTTTTACACGTGGATGGGCATAGTTTTTTTTTTAGCCCATCAAAACATCAGGAGTGGGATTTGGGAACATTGAAGAGGGTACTCTCTCACACACATACTCATAAACCAAAGGAGCACTAGATAAGGCTTCACATGGGATAAACAGAGTTTTTTTTTTTTTTGCCCCAAATGAACCTGGTTCCGGGGGGAATTTGGGATGAACTAGCAAAACGAGTAGGTTGATTTTCTTAAGATTAAAAATTAGTAATGATTTTTTGGGAAAAAGAAGATTAATTTGTGTGTTATAACATAATTTGTATAATAAAACTATATTGTGCAAAGACTTTGTCGTACAAACATGGACACATATAGTGACTTTGACAATCTGAAGATACGTTGACCCACTCTTTAAAGGTGCTTATAGAAGTAGTGAGTGTGTGTTTATGGATGCTTGCGTCTTTACTTCTTTTTTAAAAAACGAGCAAGAATGTTTTCTTCCCATGAACGAGCGAGAAGTTTGGCTTCAATTTTGTCTAAGCCAACGTTATTTGACTTTGATTATGTTTATAGAAAAACCAGTTGGCATGTACACTAGTACTTAAAAAGGTGCAACATATTTCCTGGTAAATTTTAGTAAACCCATTTGATAGCGTAGATGTTGGTGTTTCTTTGTATAAATGTGGACTCTGTTTGGGTGAGCTTCTGGCTTCTTCAATTTTTCCTACAAGTTGCAACTGACAAAGACTTTCCTAAACAATCTAGATTCTGACTAAATTTCTGAGAATATGAAGTTATGGATTCTAAGAAATGAACCAACAAGCCATAAGTTATAGAAGCTATGTTTTTCAGCTTCTCTAGATTCAACCAGCAGTTTCTCATAAGCTAAGGCTTCTCCAAAAATTTCCTTGATTAAAGTTCAGCTTAGAACGAGGCTAAAATATATAACTTATACTATCCAAAAATATAACAACCTATGATAGGATGCGACCCCTCTTAAATCAATGTATCTAAATATGTCTTATGTCAAGATACTTAGTAGTTCATATTATAGAACATGTGGAGTACATACTTAGTAGTTCATATTATATAAGGATTCAATTAATTTAGAAAACATGCAGTTCTCAACAGTTTAGTACTGGATACCATCATACCACACGCACGCTTACGATTTGCTCGGCCTTATGGCGTACGGTGTGGCGGTTTGCATTTTTCAGATCGTCTTGAGAAAATTTTGCATGCTGATGATTGAACAAATTAATTTATGACACGGACACGCAACTAAATCAGCTATATATTATATATATAAGTTTCTTCCTCAACTTGTGCGTGCTAGAAAATGATGCATAAACGTACAGACAGGGACTATATAAAGAGATGTCAAGTGTCAAGACGATACACGAGACTTTTTATCGATTGATGTACTGTTATAGAGTAGCGTTTAGGCAGTGCACAGATTGGACTTTACTCTCTCTCTCTCTCTCTCTCTCTCTCTCTCTCTCGGGACCTTCCGCAGTAGTACAAACACAAGGAAACAAATGTACATAAACATTTGTCTTTGTTTTTTGTGACTCTAGTTGTCATTTTCATATCATAAGGTACATCAATAATCATCTCCATATCCCTGGTCACTTTACATTACCACTGACTTTTGTGGAAAACAAAGTGAATCGTCCACTTCTTTTAACCTGGGAATTAATTGGTCATCACGGGTTTCAAGGCTTTTCTACGCACTTTGTCCTCGTTCATGCGCATCCGAGAAGAACTTTCCGGTCGGTCACCCATCTCCAAATTGCTCTAGGCCAAGCACGCTTAACCTTGAAGTTCTTTTGAGATGAGCTCGTGGAAAAAAGTTGCAACTTGTTGGTATGAGTATTGTATCAAATCCTATTAAGTCCTGGGTCGGGATGTCACAGAGAATATCCGATAAAATTCATCAAATAAGCAAAAATTATTTAAAAGTCCTATAAATTTATGAAAAAGAATATGAAATAGGTATAGACATGAACCACATTCCCTACGCCAGAATCACTCGTTGCAGGCGGTTGGAAGGGGCCATCACGGGCGGGCGGC
>CM002484.1:15125724-15179806 GCA_000325765.3 Leersia perrieri
GCGTCGTCGCCTTCGGGGCAGTGGGGCCCCGGTCGCCAAGCCTCGCCGCCGCGTCGCTCCTGGCCTCCGGCGACAGGGCCATGTCGATCTGGTGTCTGCGAGTCGCCGTGACAAGGCCGTCGCCGTCGTCTTCTTCTACACCACGCCACTGCCCTCGCCGCCGCATCGCTCCTGGCCTCCGGCAGCGCTTCGACGTCGGCGACAGCAAGCGACGACGGGCCCATGTCAATCTGGGTGTCAGTTCAGTTGGAGTTTTGTTTGGTTGATACGGTGTTTGTTTGGTTTGAGATTGAAGATTTTGACTGAACTTTCTGTTTTCGTCTCCGAAATCATTCGCTTGTGTGAAACGGACGCTGACGTCATCACAGATGAAAAATATGTGTAGAAAGATGACATATTCATCTTGAACTTTTATAATAGGTAAAGATATACTGCTAGCAAGAAAATTATGACAATCGTAGGATTGTTAAAAAGGACGAATAGGAGAAATATAGGATTTCAAGTGTAAAAGAGAAGATTTCAAAACACAAAAAATACATTTATTTGATAAGACCACAGAAAAACACAGAAATTAGAAGAGAGATAAACTCATAGAAAATTTTCCAAAAAATTGGAGCTCTTGAAAAAATTCCTCCAAAATGTGTATATAAATATCCATTCTATAGAAATTGCACAAAATTTGGAAATCTCGAATCCCTTGATTCAAAGCGCTATAGAATATTCAAAAATTTTATGCCTTTTTATTTTTTCCGTCAATTATTAGAGGTGTTCTTGAAGAATTCCTACTATAGTTGGATATATAATCAAATGCTATTATTAAAGATTGTTTCAAATTATACTGTTTGTTTGTCTATTTGCATTGTTTTGAATAAATACTAGTGCTCCCCGCAAAAAAAAAAATACTAATGCGAATGTAACCTATGTTTGTAAATTAAAAGAGCAATATGTTTGATTGAATTGATTGAATGTCGTGCGTTGCACGTGCACGGAGAGTCGGAGACTAGTGAAGTCTAATTCAAAGTTCCCTTTGGTGTGTTTTGGTTGCGTTCGACCGCATTTAACAGTAGCTAGTACCCGTATGGAATAACTAAAGAAAGACCTAAATAAAATTACTGGCCCAGTGCATCAAACAGAGAAGGGACGGCCCGGCCCAATGAACCCCAAAACCCAACGGAAACCGCACGCTCAGACCGTACCGTTCCCTTCCATTGCCACGCCGACCCAACCAATAGGCCGTCTCTCGTGGCACACCTCCCCCAATCGCACCACGCCACGTCACGCCTCTGACGCGCGCGCCCCCCTTCTATAACACGCGCCTCCGCCTTCGTCCCCGCGCTCCACCACGCACGCCACCGATCTCCCCTCCTCGCCGGCGAGCCGAGCCATGGTCACCAACCGCAAGGGCCGCGGTGGCGGAGGACCTCCCCGTCCCCGCGTCGTCGACGGCAGCGGCAGCGGAGGAGGCGGGAGCATGGCGTCGCGCGTGGCCGTGCTCGCGTTCTGCGTCGCCGGGATCTGGTCGGCGTACATCACCCAGGGCGTTCTCCAGGAAACCCTGTAAGAGCCCGCTCATCTCTCTATCGCTCTCTAATGGTGCTTCGGAACAGTGGGGAATTCCCAAATTGGACTCTGTTTCTCGCCGCGGGTTGCTGAATTTTTGCTTCTCGGTTCTCCTTTGCGCGAGGCTCAGGTCGACGAAGCGGTTCGGGCCGGAGGCGCGGCGGTTCGAGCACCTCGCGTTCCTCAACTTCGCGCAGAACGTCGTCTGCTTCGTCTGGTCTTTCATTAGTGAGCCTCCTCTCCCCCCTTTCTCTATCCGTATCTTCCCCTTTCGAGTGGTCGCATTCCGTTACGCGGAATGTGGCGGCGTCGATTGCGGATCGTGTGAAAGGTGCGTGACCCTGGTTTGTTGGCGCAGTGATCAAGCTGTGGTCGAGTGGCGGGAGCTCCACCGGCCACGCGCCGCTGCGGAAGTATTGGGGTGTCAGCATCACCAACACCATCGGCCCGACCATGGGGATCGAGGCGCTCAAGTACATCAGCTACCCAGCTCAGGTCTGGTCTCAGCCCTGTGCATTTTGTGTCTTGTATCTCTAATTAGGCGTGTTTCCGCATTTGTTTTGTTTTATTGGCAATGTAGCACGTAATTCCTGTGAAGTGGAATGTTCTATTTTTGGATTTGTTTTAATGTGCTGAGTAATTGAGTGATGTAATGTGTTTAATAGCCTTATCTCTGCCTTGATGAGATAGATAGTTTATTGAAATTGTTTATGGCAGGCCTAGTAAGTATTGGAGAGAAAAAATGAAGTTTAGATTGATGAATTTATGGATATAGATTCTGCGGATCTTCTATTGCTATTTTGATGCATGTGGAGCTTGAATTCAGTTTGGTCAGATTAAGATGGCTTATGAAAAAACTCCTGATTCATGAACATACAAACAATGTTTAGGTATGTAGTTCATTAGCAATTTTATACATACAAAGCATATATGATAATGTATGCACAAGTACGCAAAACATGGGGATTTAACATGGTACTTATATAGCATGTCTGGGTGAAGACTGGGAACCATATTTCCTCATTAAAATTTCGGGTTAGACTTTCAACCATCCAATATGCAGCATATCGAAATCTGCAGGCTGAAGTTATATTGAACTTATTGGACCAGTTACAACAAACCTGTCTGAATATCAATTTAATGTCTCATATTGTATGGCAATCAAGTTTTCTGATTTGATTGAACAGCACAGTACCTCTTACAAAGGAATTATTTGCTGTTTTTAACAGGTCCTGGCAAAATCTTCTAAGATGATTCCAGGTGAGTTTGTATCGATTTATGCATGTGGCCGAGTGTAGCTTTACATATCATTTGATCATTAATTTTTGCTTGGGCGTTGGTCCAGTCATTTGAGAAGTTTCTGTGTAAAGAAAAGTACACTGAAAAAGAGCAGGAAGCCATTTCTTTCCTTCAGCTTTAGAATGATTGCCCTGCTCAAAGTTTCATATAAGAAATATACTGGAGTAACTAATTGTTAATGATCCATGAAATAGTCATAGACTGGTATTGATATAGATTTTGGTTCAATGTTTACCTGTCCGAACTGGAGAACATCAATGCATGGACACCGCTCTTATCTTCATAAGTCTGAGCATATGCAGTTGCCTGATAAAGCTTATGTTCTGAATTAAGTTTTGTTTTTAGAATGACCAGTAATTCAAGCAGTGCACTACTTCAGAAACTCTTGAAAACTGGATTTTAGGTGGCACCATGATGTGTCTGCTTTAGCTCAGTTTTACTCCACTAAACAGATAGGACCTGTATTATTTTCAAAACCATACCAAATTTATGGCAAGAATATTTCCATTTGTATTGGTAATTAATCAATCTATGCTAAATAACTATTAGTGATAGTCTTTTCAAGTTTACTACTAGCATTTATAGGGATGTACACATCTTTCTCATAAATTATTCATTATGTACAGTGATGCTGATGGGAACTCTACTGTATGGTGTCAAGTACACGTTTCCGGAGTATATTTGCACCTTTCTTGTTGCTGGGGGTGTATCATCCTTTGCGTTGTTGAAGGTAAGGAGGCAGTCATTTCAGTTATTCATCAATAACCCATGAGCCTTCAGTAAATAGTTGAAACCATCCATACTCCATAGTATATGTAGTACAAATGTATCGATTTTGCTCCTTACTATCATTCTTGTTCTGATAATGTGAAAAGAAGATAGCTAAATCAAAATCACTATAACTAGGAGTCTTCTCAAGTGTTATGCACACCTCAGGAATGAAAGAGAGAATCAAGTATCAATGTTTCACTTGGATCGCTTTTGGGTTTATTAGATGCTGTAAACAGTTTATTAGATGCTGTAAATGGAAGTTTCCATGAGTATTGATGATATTGATTGTGTTATCATTTCTGAGGATTTTGTTTGTTGCTATGTACCAGACAAGTTCCAAGACAATCAAGAAGCTTGCTAACCCTAATGCGCCTCTTGGCTACACGTTGTGCTTCCTCAACTTAGCTTTTGACGGTTACACCAATTCGACCCAAGATTTAATAAAGTCCAAGTAATTATGCCCTGCCAATTTCATATTAATTCATTCTGGAAATTTTGTCTTCTTTTTATTCTAAATGGAAAGTAATCTTATGTTATTTCAGGTACCCAAAGACTAACCCATGGGATATAATGCTTGGCATGAACCTCTGGGGGACCATATACAATGCTGTGATTATGTTTGTTGCTCCATTACTATTCAGTAATTGGCCTTACGCAAACGGCTTTGAAGCACTGAAATTTTGCCAGGAGAATCCAGAGGTGGCATGGGACATTACCCTGTTCTGCCTATGTGGTGCTGTGGGTCAGAATTTCATCTTCCTAACCATCAGCCGATTCGGCTCTCTTACTAACACTACTATCACTACCACCCGCAAGTTCATGAGCATTGTCGTCTCATCCGTCATCAGTGGCAACCCACTGTCCTTGCAGCAATGGGGAAGTGTAGTGATGGTCTTTTCTGGTCTCTCTTTACAAATCCTTCTCAAATGGAAGAAGAAGAAGGGTAGAGACCACAAGGGATAAGCGATTCTTAGCCTTATTCCAATTTGTAGCTTTGATTTGACATATTTAATTGATGTTGGGGTATCTAGGAGATGCAGCCCGTTACAAATTGAAGTTTTACATCGATAAAGAAAGTATGAAATGTACTATGTATGCCAACTGCGAAGCAAAACGCTGGTAGTTTTTGTTCTACAGAGGGACAAGATCTGAAGATGCAATGGATTGTTCTACAGAGGGACAAGATCTGAAGATGCAATGGATTGTATTGCATTTGAGCTGTAGATTTGTATTTGTATGGCGTCCTTGTCTCTTTGACTGATGATGACTGATCCCCTCTCTTCTAGCAAAAGTATCACGTTCGCGTCTCGGACACAAACGCTCGGAGATTCTTCTCCGACGACCCGCCGGGGGAGACCGCCGACACCGCGCGGCGAGCCCAGAGTTCCGCCCGTTCCCTGACCGCCGCCGCCGCCGCGCCACCCATCACCATCCCACGCAGCGAAGGAGCTCGCCACGAGACACCACCCCCTCGCCGTCCACCCTGGCACGGACGCCCACTCCGGCGGACTCCTCCACCAGCGCCGCCACCGTCGTCTGGTCGGCCCACCGTGGCACGGCCACCATCGGCACGCCGCCGGCGAGGCTCTCGACTGTGGAGTCCCACCTGCAGTGCGTCACGAAGCACCCAACCGCCGGGTGCGACAGCACCCGTCGCTGGTCGCACCACTCCACCACCATCGCCCTCTCGCCGCCGCCGCCGCCGCCGTGCGCCACCAAAAGGTACGGCCGGCCGGTGGCGTCGAGGCCGCGTCGCATCTCCTCCTCCTGCCGCTTGCTCACCGAGAGGACGCTCCCGAACGAGGCGTAGACGACGGATCGCGCCGGCTTCGTGTCCAGCCACTCAATGCACGCCTTCGCCTCCCCGGGGAGGAGGAGGAGCCCGCGCCGCGGCGGCTCGTCCCACGCCGCGACAGGGCTGACGGCGACGAGGTCCAGCCGCGGCACGGCGCGGAGCGCGTCGCGCTCCAGCTCGTCGAACGTGTCCACCAGCACCACCGTCCCGTGGTCCTCGTCGTCGTCGTCCAGCGCCGCGAAGAGGTCGCGCAGCACGGCGAGCGTCAGGTGGTGGCGCTTCCCCGGCGACGCCATCGACGCGAAGGACGGGAGCGCGTCGCGCCTCAGCGGCGGGAGGCCCGAGAGGAGGAGCTCGGCGGCGTGGCCGTGGAAGTAGCGGTGGTACACGGCGAACACGGTGGCCGGCTTGGCCCAGAACAGCGCAGCGGGCATGCCGCGCGCGCGCGCGACGCCGGCGACCCACCCGACCAGCGCGGTGTACACCACCCGCGTCACGGGGCGGCCGCGGCCGGTGAGGCGTTCGACGACGTCGCGCAGCGTCTCGGAGCCCACGGCGCGCGCCCGCGGCCAGTACGCGTCGGCGTTCGCGCCGTGGAGCTCAGGGTTGAACCCGGCGTCGAAGCCGTCGGAGTAAGGGATGTAGGAGACGACGCCGTGGAGGACCTCGCCGTCGGGGGACTTGAGGTGCGGGAACATGACGCGGTGGGCGGAGACGGCGGTGGAGAACGTCACGCGCGCGTTCGGCGCCGCCGCCGCCACGCGCTCGGCGAGGCGCCGCGTCGAGGCGACGTGACTCTGCATCGGGTCGGTCACGAACAGGAAATGCTGACATGGCGCCGCCACTCGCCTCGAGCTGTTCGACATCGGCTGATCGGCCATTGCTCACAACAACTTTGGTGAGTTCAACTTAGCGAGGACTATATATTTACGTAGCCACATTGATAATTTTGATGAAGGTGAAATTTTCTACTGCTGTGCTGTGATTGTCGATTCGATTGGTCTATGTTTATTAAGCGCATATCATCTCTAGATTTTTATTATCTGGCCGGCCAAAAGCCCCAACATTGTCCGCATTGCTGTAAAATTTTCTTAGATTTCTTGTGTCCATCGACCGGTGTGATCTCATACAAAGCGGATCAGCTCAAACACTACACATGGAGTCTCCACATAGTCGTCCCTTGCATAAAGTTTGGCGAGATGAGACACGACACTGTGCTGAATGAGCAGTAGATGTCAGCTCGTCGCCGGAGATTACAAGGACGGTTGCACAGTTAGGCCATGTACAACGCTCTAGAGTGGAGCATGATTCCAGCCCTCAACGTAGGCCATGGAGAAGAGAGAAGGTGCGGGGCTATGGTTTTGGCAAGCCGCTCATGGCTCCTGCAAGCGCCCGTGGTTTCAAGCAGAAAAGGAAGAAAAATGATGAAAAGAAGAGTGTGCGGTCTCCTTCCACCTTTGAGCAAGCAGAGCGGTGGCGGTCGGGAAAAGCGGTGGCCAGAGAGAACCATACCGCCGTCGCGACCTCGTCGTCGTCGTCCGGATCTATGCGTCCGCCGCCGCGAGCTCATTGTCGTCGTCTGGATCCGCACGTCCGCCGTCGTGAGCTCATCGTCGTAGCCAGATCCACGCGTCTGCCGTGATGATCGATTCGGATCCGCGACCGTCGATCTGCGTTTACGGTTGCCGATCTGCGTCCGTCGTCGCCGATCTGCGCCCGCGGCTGTCGGTCCGCGGGCCCACCATCGCAAGCAGGCGAGGAAGGCAGCGCCGACGTTGGAAGGGTGGGGAGGGCCGGCGCTGGCAAGGGGGGTGAGCGTCGGTGCGCTGAGGAGAGAGGAGGCGGGGAGCGCTGTCGGGAGGGGAGAGGGAGCGCCGGCGCCGGATTTGGGTGACGACGTGAATGGAGAAAACTGGAGGTTGGATTTTATATTAAAACTTTGGATTTAGGGGTGTCCAACACAAAATTATGTAGCTACGGGTATATGTTATGGGAAAAAGGACTAAAATAGAAATTAATAGTGGCTGATTTATAAAATTAAAAGCAACCTAAAACCCCATTTGTATTGTGGGAGAGAGGGTTGTGGCTCACATGGCGTCTGAAACCCCTTTTAACCGGTTCTACGTGGTCCTGTTTGGATTCGGACGGCTAGCCCTCCGGAATCGAGTATTAAATATAGATTACTGATAAAACTCATCCCACGATTCCTGGACTAATTTGCGAGATGAGACAAATTTGATGATGTATATCAATCCATGATTTGCTACAGTAATGTTACAGTAATTATTCTCTAATTATGGATTAATATATATCATTAAATTCGTCTCGTAAATTAGCCCAGGGGTCGTAGGATTGGTTTTGTAAATAATTGACGTTTAATACTCCTAAATAGTAAGATTTCGGAAGGTTAATTATTAGTCCTCCGGATCAAAACAGGGCAATAGTCTTGAATGTGATCATTGCACCAGTAAAGCCTCGTCAGAAGGCCACTCCAAGCTGGTAGGAGTACTGAACTACTGGTACTGATGACCAAGGACAGTTGGCCAAAAAAGAAAATCTGACGGATCAGCAGTGTATAACGGCGACTAGACAACGGATAACTCAAAAGTAATTGTGACATAGCAAAATCAAAGAGTAAAAGAAATAAAGAAAACACCTAACAAACACACCAAAGAATCCTGTTAGAATGTTCTAGGTGTTGGAGTTTAATTTAGATTGATCTTCTTAGCCTAACATGATCCTCTCTTATTTGCGGAATTAAATTGATCTACTGGTCTGATGTCAAGCGATTGAAATTGGATTGATTTACTTGACCTTTTTTCTTTTTTGACTGAAGGTAACTTTTCATTACCCGGTTTTGGAAAACAAAGCCCAAAAGGTAACTTGTCCTTTGTTATTTCTTCTTCTAAAACCTTTTGGGCTGCGAATCACTTTCAGTGCATTGAGATTAGATCGATCTCTTTTTGGATTTTTGGGAGTAATCCACAGGTATGATTAGTTTATTATGCCTTATACCAGAGCATATTTATTTCCCGTTCAAAAAAAAAAGAACATAGAGTATTTATTTCTTTCTCATACAGAAGGAAATAAAGGTGGATTTTATCAGCAGTGTGGGCTAAATCAACAAGTTGTACCCTTCCATGTTCTCATAACCAATAAGATTCCGGATTTGTCACAACCTGTGCTGTTCGTTAAAAAAAAAATCCGGATTTGCTCTCACAGCCAAACCATACATAATTGCAGCTACCCGAGCCATCTCTACTCCCTTAAGCTACCTCTGGTCATAATCCGGCAACGCCAATGGCAATGGAGAACTCTCCCCCATCGCCGCACTTCCTTTTCGTCGTAAGCGGAATCCAGGGCCACATCAACCCGGCGCGCCGCCTCGCCACCAGCCTGATGACGTCATCAACGCCGGCGGCCGTGCGCGTCACCTTCTCTGTCCCCGTCTCCGCCCACCGCCTCATGTTCCCGTCGCTGACGTCGCCGGACGAGGAGACCGTCGACGACGCCGGCGTCACGTACATCCCCCACTCCGACGGCTTCGACGACGGGTACAACCAGGAGGTGCACGGGACGAGCACGTACAAGTCGCGCACCCAAGCCGCGGGCACCGAGACGCTCGCCGCCATCGTCGCCGCCCTCGCCGCGCGCGGCCGCCCCGCGACGCGCATCGTGTACACGTTCCTCGTCGTCTGGGTCCCCGCCGTGGCGCGCGAGTTGGGGATCCCCGCCGCGATCTACTGGATCCAGCCGGCCGCCGTGTTCGCCGTGTACTACCACTACTTCCACGGCCACGACGCGGCGCTCGCCGCGTGCGCGACGAGCGACGGAGACGACGACCATGCTGTCGTGCGGCTGCCGGGGATGCCGCCGCTGAGGTCCGACGAGCTGCCCTCCCCAGTGTCGATCACCTCGCCGGCGCACCGGCACTACCTGCTGCTCGACATGCTGCGGGACTTGTTCAGGGACATCGACGAGCTCAGGCCCACGGTGCTCGTCAACACGTTTGACGCGCTGGAGCACGACGCGCTCCGCGCCGTCCCGGAGCTCGAGATCCTCGCCGTCGGGCCCGTGGTTCCGGACGATGGAGAGTCGTCTCAGTCGAACACCGACATTTTCCGTCGAGACGGCGACGCGAACGCGTCGTCGTACATGGACTGGCTCGACACGAAGCCGGCGCGATCCGTCATCTACGTCTCGTTCGGGACGATCCTGACGATGAGCGAGCGGCAGGTGGAGGAGATGAGGCGCGGCCTCGAGGCAACCGGCCGTCCGTACCTGTGGGTGTCTCGCCACGACGCGGCGGCGGTGAGCGAGAAGGGGATGGTGGTGGAGTGGTGCGACCAGGTGCGGGTGCTTTCGCACGAGGCGGTGGGGTGCTTCGTGACGCACTGCGGGTGGAACTCGGCGCTGGAGAGCGTGACACGCGGCGTGCCGATGGTGGCGGTGCCGCAGTGGACGGACCAGCCGACGGTGGCGTGGCTGGTGGGGGAGAGGATGGGCGCCGGCGTGCGCGCGCGGGTGGACGGCGAGGGCGTGGTCGAGCGCGGCGAGCTGCGGCGGTGCGTGGAGCTGGCCATGTCGACGGACGGCGACGGAGACGGCGTCCGGGCGCAGGCGGAGCAGTGGAGGAAGCGCGCCGAGGAGGCCGTCGCTGTCGGAGGGTCGTCGGAGAGGAATCTCCGGGCGTTCGCATTGGGGCCTTGATTCCGCCGGCGGCCGGCCGGCTGCGATGGCGAACGCAGCGGCTGCAATGTTATTTTCTTATAAAAATTCCTCAGATAATTAAGGCGCGATCATTATGTTGGTGTAACATCAAATCTGATGGTAGAGCTCACTAAACTTCAGATGTTGCCATGTCATCTACAAGCAAATCCATGAAGCCATGTTCAGTGCAACCTCGAGATTGTTTAGCCGCCGGCTTGTCTGTTCCTCTCATTTTTCTCACCCACAATCGCAACGGTCCAATTACTCCTACAAGTTTTACTTCAGAAATTCGGCAGTTTTCTTGTTTCTAGCGTTCCACGTTGACATCAGATTGGGGACAAGAAAAAGACCAGTCTTTTTACGAATGGGGACACTTGACATGAACTAATTTCTTTGTTTACTTCTCTATCACGTGAGATTAGTAGCGAGTCGAAAGCCACTATCGATCGTTACCAACACGATACCTATATCTAAGAGTTGAAAGCCATTAGCAGAAGCAGGCCGATCAATTAGACAATCACGGCCATGCCGGCCGGCGTCCCATCTTAAAGTTTTATATTGACGGCATCGCCGCCGGCAGCCCGGTTGCATAGCCGACCGAATGAGCAATTATTAATCTGCCGTCGCGTAGCTAGCTAGCTAGTCGATCAAGTAGGTAACGGATTTTGCTTTGACTTCAGTACTTCAATAATGGATCAAGAAATTCTTTTAGCTAGGATCACTTTGTTTAAGGTTTTTTCTTTGAAATCATCACTTTGTTTAAGTTACTAGTAGTATCCAAGAGGATGGGTTAAAGAAAATTTAGCTTAGGCTTACTCTGTTTAAGTTACTACGGGTACCATGGTCCATGAATTCAACACCGTGGATGAACTATTCAACAAGGGTAAGTGTCACGTCTCAACACCATGGAGTACCTACGAATTCACCATTTGTCCATACATGATAGCTTGGGTCGTTGATTTGGTTGTATGCATCTCAAATCAAGCCTTCCCATTTTATCAAAACGAGAAAAAAAATCCTTGTTTTACAATAGTTTTTCTCTTAAGAGTGATGTCCTTAAACTTGTAGCTTAAACTTATAGCTAGATTCAACCCAATCCACAGACTTACAAAGAGCGTATCGAGGTACATAAACTTGTCTTATTTTGTCATTCCTGTCTAAATCGATGTTTGATCACGGTAGTACCAACATCGAAAAGCCTCTTCCGCGCCTGTGCGCGAGGCCCATCAACTCGCGCACGGGCCGGCCCCCCTAACACCACTTCTTCCTCCTCTTTTCTCTTCTTTCTCCCTCTTCCTCTTCACCGTTTCTTCTCCCTCTCCGCCGCCGCTCGCCGGAGCTCACTGCCGCTCGTGTTAGACCACGTATTTAGGGTTTTGGGTATGGAGAGGAACTCGCCAGAGAGTGGTCGGACCTAGAGGGACGCCAAGGAGGCAGTGGACTGGCGGTGGGCGGCAGCGCCGCCGGAGCCGCAGGGCCGGCAAAGGGTGGTGGCGGGGGAAACTCGCCGCTGACCAGTTAGAGTGGGCGAGGCATGGGGCGGTGGCAAGGCAAGGGGCGACGCGGCAAAGCGGTGGTGGCGCCGCTGGCTGTCGACGGTGAGGGCTAGGGCAGTGGGGGCGAGGGCGGAGGGGCGCGAAGCTCACCTAGGAAGGGCGCTGCCGTCGCCGGAGGTGGACGAGGGGTGCGGCCGCTGCCGGAGGTTGTCGTGGGCCGGGTGGGCCGAACTGTTCGTGGCGGCGGCGACGCAGAGCGTGTGCGCGCATTAGCCCCTGCCCGTCGTCTTCTCGTTCTCAAGCTAGGAGCGTGGAATGCGACCATACCGCCGAGGCCGCAAACAAGCATGCTCCTTCCTGTCCCCACTGTCCCCCATTGTCGTCGAAGCTTGCCGCAAAGACCATGCCCACGACGGAGAGATAATGAGGGAGAGAACATAGAAAGAGAAAGAAAAGAAAATTATTATAGGTGGGACTGACTTGTTAGTAAGTGCCGGGTTGGTTGAGGTGTCGTATGAGCGTCCACGTAGACATGCTACATGAATCAAGAAAAAAAATAAAATTATGCCACTATATAATATGTGTTTTGGTGGAATGCCATCCCACAACAGTTTCGATATAATGGCATGTTTAACTTAATTTTTTTCGGGTGGAATTTAATTTTTTGTCAATCTTACGGATGAAATGGCATGTAAAATAACATCCTGGCCTGGCCCACTGTCAGTGACTTAGTCGGACCCACCTGTCAGTAATACAGCCCGAATTACCATCCGTACATCCGTAAGAGTGGCATATAGTTAAATGACCTTTTTTCGGTGCTTTGTCATTTTAGCCTTTTTTTATTTTATATGAATTTTTACTGGTTTTAGTAAATAATTTGACTGTTTTGCCTTTTTTCTTCTTCTTCTTCTTCTTCTTCGGTCAACGCAACCATCGCTGCCGCTGATTGAAGACGACGAAAGGGCAAGCTGCCGCCGCTGCACGTCCCCTTGGCCCCCGCTGCGAGGGAGCAGCCACGCCGTCGCTGTCCCCTGCCACCACCGTCGTCGTGCCGACCGACCTTCGTCGATGCCGCATCCTCCTCAACCTTCGCGCCGCCACACCGTCCCCACTGTCGTCGCCGCCGCTTTGCCTCCCCTTGCTGCCGCTACCGCACCTCCCTCGGTTGTCGGGCACTGCGCCGGTCGGGCGTCGTCGATGTTGCTCCTCCCAATCCTTCTTGCCGCTGCGAGAGAGCAGCCGTGCGTGCGCCCCCATGGATGCCCTTTTTGCCGCTGCGCATTTCCTCCATCCGCCACGGCGCCTCTCCTTCGTCGGCCTCCGTCGTTGCCTCATCTCCTCCGCCGTTGGGCACCAAGCCGGCCGGGCGTCGTCGCCCGCATCACTCCACCACTTGTTCAGTCACCGCGCCCTAGCCTCCTTGGCCTTGCGAGTTTGCCGCCTGCTCTGCCGCTTGCGTTGTCGCCGTCGTCTCCATCCCACTAGCGGCGCCTGGGATCCCCTTTGACTGACCGAAAATGAAAAAGAAGAGGGGCAGAACAGTCCAATTATTTTTTATAACTAGTGAAAATTCATCTAAAATATAAAAAGGGAATAAAATGGCAAAGCACCGAAGCCCACCTAATTAAACGTGTCATTTATCGAAGCTCTCTGATGAGATGACATTCCACGGGTGCAGTGGCATAATCACAATTTTCTCTACATCAATAAGACCACGATGAAACGGGATTCTGGACTACGGTACAATAAACTCAAGTTTATGTACTTCCATACACGCTTCGCAAGTTCATTGACTGAAACGAAACCTCGCTATAAGTCCAAGGATCGCTCCTGCAATTACTCTTTCGCTTAGAAGTAATTTATGGAGGATGCAGGTGTCAAAAAAAAATTATGGAGGAGGTAGGATTATGGGCTGAATTCACCAGGCTTGCGAACCAATAGAAAATGCATTTGAAACTCACCCATGGATGTATCCTCTCGTTTCTTCGTGTTATCTAAAAGAAAGATTAAGGTTAGTATATAATTCCATGAGTTTGAACTTTTATATTTGTGGAGTGATTTATCTCACATTGTTCTACTTGTCAAATTTTTTTTCCATAATTCTTTGGATGACATTATAACGAGAAGACATCCCGTTAAAATTTAAAAAGTGTTTCCCCTACCAATGTATGTCGTCATATGGGATTAGATTTTTTTTTTAATTACGCAGTACTACGTAGACACTCATAACACACGCACACATGTAAATCATACCCATATGAACATCTCCGAAGACTTGGCTGGCAAATCTTGAGATTAACGAAGTCACCACGGACGCCTCGCTGTCGACGGGTACGTCGCTACCACTGAAAGCATAAAGCCGTTAAATCCTGGAAAATTCGTTCCCACGGGAAATCGAACTCAGGACCTCAGGTGCTACTGAGACTGTTGTAACCACCGGGCTACAGGCCCGTTCACGGATTAGAAATTTTTGGAAGAGAGGATTGCTAAAGAATTTTTAGATTATTCAATTTTCTACTGTTTTTCATAGAGAGATGTACTATAGAATATTCCACGGGATGGTAATCCCTATGGGAATAAGCAGGTTTGACCTGTATTTTTTTTCTTCAAATTTCTTTAGCACAATGGCTTCTCTAGTCATTCCCCTGCTCTCGGTTCACGTTTTTACTATATTGCCTCTCAAGGGGTCTTATTTTGTTATGGACGCATTCTAACTTTATTATGTACTAAGGCTTCCATCGTTTCACTTTTTCTTATATCCTGCAACCAAATTTTATTTTTTTATCCTTAATCTTAATGTTGATTTTGAGATTTTCTATCGTAATCTTTTATTTTCAGTCTTAGAATTGCAAATAGTGAATAATACAGATGTAAAAATTTTATCCGTAAATAACTGTTTATTGCTTCGTTCATATGCCAACCGCTTTTTAGAAAAAGCAATATGATGACAGCCTAAGTGTATTTAAATCTTCAATGTTTGACTTTCATGTAAAAAAATTTAAAGCACATCTTATTACGTACACAACTCATTTCAATTGCCACCACTTCTGGCACTCTCCACGAAGGCCATCAGATTACGATCCGACGACCCACCTTTCCCTAGAGCCTCCTCGACCGCTCGCTTCCACGCCGCCGCCGTGCGCCGCACCTCCGCCGCCGCCTCCCCCTCCCCCATCACCTCGTCCACTCGCCGCCGCAGCTCCGCCGCTCGCAGCACGCCGTCGTCCAGCTCCGCGCGCACGCCGACGCGCCAGTCTCGCTCGACGAGCCGCGCGTTCATCCGCTGGTCCGACATCTGCGGCACGCTCACCATGGGCACGCCCGCCGCCACGCTCTCCAGCACCGAGTTCCACCCGCAGTGCGTCACGAAGCACCCCACCGCCGGGTGCGACAGCACACGCACCTGGTCGCACCATTCCACCACCATCCCGTTCTCGCTCGCCGCCGCCGACACGTCGCCGTCGACGGCGAGGTCGGCCTTGTTGTCCTTGCGCACGACGCAGATGTACGGACGCCCGGTCTCGTCGAGGCCCGGGAGGAGCTCGTCGATTTGCCCTTTCGCCATCACGGTGATGCTCCCGAACGCGACGTACACCACGGACCCGGCCGGTCTGGCGTCGAGCCACTCCATGTATTTGTTGTTCTCCTGCTTGAACAGCCCGGCCTGATCCTCGTCGCCGGACGGGAGCACCGGGCCGATGGTGAGCACGTCGTAGGCGCCGACAGCGGCGAGAGTGGTTTCCTCCAGTTCTCGGAACACGTTGACGAGGACCGTGGCTTTGGGTTTCTCCCTGTCGAGCGTGTCGAACAGGTCGCGGAACGTGGCGAACACGCCGTGGAAGTAGTCGTTGGGGTCGGTGGCGTCGGTGAGGAAGGACGGGATGTCGCCGATCGTCAGCGTCGGGAGGCCAGGGAGGTCGACGGGGAAGGAGTGGTCGTGGCGGTGGTCGTCGATGGCGGCGGCGTGGCCGTGGAAGTAGTGGTAGTAGATGGCGAGCACGGCGACGGGCTGGATCCAGTAGAGCGCGGAGGGGACGCCGCGCTCGCGCGCCACGTCGGCCGCCCACGGGAGGAGGAGCGTGTACACCACGCGCGACACGGGGCGGCCACGAGCCGCGAGCGCGTCGAGGTGGTCGCCGACGCTGCGACGCCCGCTCACGTGGAACGACGCCATGTAGTCGTTAAGCTCCGACGCGCCGCCGCCCTTGGCGAACCCGTTCTCCGTGCCGTCGGAGAACGGGAGGAGCTCGAGGCGGTCGTCTTCGTCGCTGCCCCGGCCCTGCCCGTCGTCGGCGTCGGCGAACATGCGGCGGTGCGCGGCGGCGGCGGTGGAGAAGGTGACGAGCGCGTCCGGCGCCACGGCGAGCAAGCGCCTGGCGAGGCGGAGCGCCGGCGCGATGTGGCCCTGGAGCGGGAACGTGAGAACCAGGAAGTGCGGCCTCGGCGACATTGTTCGAGCCACCACCACTCCACCACCGTCTGCGTGTGGTGTGGCTCTCGCTTGACTGGTGGGACTCGTGATTTGAGAAGCTCACCTATGTGGCGCATTGGCAAATGGTGTAATTGGCCAGTGATTTATTTGCGACTACTCCTCCGTAGGGGTTTGGTGGTGTTTTTCGTGTGGCGACCAGTGCAGGCGTGGAGAGACTAGAGAGGAAAGACGTCGATATGGCAGCATCGCGTCCACGAAGTCCATGGTCCCAGTGTCCCACTAGATCAGCGCTCTTGTTTGGACTAGCCACGGGACAGTCTAAATTAGTTGGCGTCATCAGCGCTCTGCTTTAAGCGTCTGTTTTTCCTGTCCTCAGCTTGCCGATAGCCGAGATCTTGTCGTCTGGTTGGCTCTTTCGTCCTGCAGTTTGAATACAGCGACATGTCCATGCGAGTATGTCTTTCTCCTGCCTTTTCTTTTCGCGATGGTGATTAGTTTTCGCTCACTGCGTGATGTTTTTCTGTTGGGTTAAGTTCGGCTTGCACATAAACTATTGTAAATGTCCTATTCAGCCCCTAAAGTTTGACATTTGGCCGTTGGTCACTGATCTCGGCAAATCGAGATTGGCATAGGAGACATGATCCACCCATGGCCTCCTTAAATACAATTTTATTTCAATGAAATTTATTTCCATAAATCATATTTATGAACTATAAGTCACAATTATGTGATATAAATCAGAACTATATGTCATTACCGAAGGCATAATTCATTACGCCATCCATCTATGTGAGCTAACGATTCTTTTCTCTGTACGGTAAGTCTTTCATGAACCTCTAATGTCCCGATCATGAGAACCTAATTGGTTTCTTCTTTGCTTAACATAATCGAATCATAGGCTATAAGATGATCATAATTGTCTATACAAAGCTCAAATTAGTTACACTCAACATTCTGTGAAACCATCAAAACCAAATTGGTTTCTTTTTTTTTTCTTGCCTTCGCTTCCTTTTCCTTGACACACTACCAACGCAGCTATATCAGCTAGGTTATCGACTTGATCATGTTTTAGCCTCCAATTTTGGAAACCGGAAACATCATTTACCAATCCCTTGATAAAACGACAAACCTATACGATAAAACAACCACAGAATAACACATAATAGGGTCCAAGCAACATGCCCACGTGCAATTGACTAGGGCCGGGACCTAGCTTACTTTTGAGTATTTCCTTCTCTTTTTTGGTCCCTGTACTTAATTAATTAAATAAGCAAAGAAGGGTGCTTTCGTACTCAACAAGTCACCATAAAATATGCAATTATATGTAGGATATAATAAGGATGGCTATATATTTCTTTCCGTAAAGTTAGAGTTTGCAATAATAGATAATAGATTTAAATCGTATTTCCACAAGCTAGGGGGTGTTTGGGTTTGGGAGTGTATTGAAATGGGTTGGATCCGTTCCGTTTTCTTTTTTTTTATTGGAACGGTTTCATTTCTCTATTTGGTTAACAGGTTAAAGCGAGCCCTATTTTCTATTTGGTTAAAGGAATAGGGGATGTGAATATAATGGATCCCGTATATCCATGTTGGTCCATGTTAGCCAAAAAAATCGTGCAAATCCCTACGAGCAAGAGCGCATGTAGACATGGAGGGCAGAGCCCGGGCGGCGGAGGGCGGGCAGGCACGATCTCGGGCGGTGAAGTGCAGGCATGGTGCTCGGGCGACGATGGGCAAGCTCCCACGGCGGTGGCCGACAAGCTCCCACGATGGCGGCCAACAAGCTCCCGCGGCGCGATCTCAAGTAGCGTCATGCGGGCGGATCCTAGTGGTCGACAAGCTCCCGCGGCAGGCTGATCTCGGTGGGCAGCGTGCGTATCCCGGCGGGCGATGGGTGGATCCTAGTGGCCGACGAGCTCCTGCGGCGGCGGCGGCGAGCTCTAGGCACAACTCCAGATAACGTCGTCGCTCGGCTGCCATGGGTTTGCTCGGTCCATCAGATTTTGGCGGATGAGCTGGACCCGAATCTGGGAGGAATATTCCTCTCCCGAGTCCAACCCACTCCACCCCTCCCTCAACCAAACAGACCCAAGAATGAGTCGGCTCCATCCCAATCCCCCAAATCATGCGAACCAAACACACTATGGGCTTTTGCACTTGTGGTTATTCATGGGTTAGAGGATAGCCCTTTCTACAACAACCCAATACCCCACATGGAGATCCTTCGGTGTTTAGGCACCTCCTCTAGTCCACTGAAGATCGTTTTGGCTTCCCCAACCAAGTGCGATGGGCAGGAAACAAGTACTACTGTGTGTCTACTCTTAGTTTTCATTTCTTCTCCTAACCCATTTTTATAAAAACTAATCGAGATAATTATAATTCCGCCCAATGACTATGTGCATGACTATTCAAATAGTTTTCACTCTGCAGAATCTATTCTACAGATTGTACGTTGGACCCACATGACATTACACTTGTCTAGTCGGTCAAGACATTGAGCAGAAACGCAACGAAGGCTTTTACAGTATGTCCCTACTGCCAATATCCTTGCAATGGCTCTCCGGCGATATTCAGTGACATGCTCACTTGAGCGGTAGCCGGACGCGACACACTGTGCAGGGACCGGCGGCGTACGGGTTCCACAGAGGCAGCAACACGAGCCTGAGGTCAGTGATAGCGTGTGGTTCATCCCGAACCCCGGTGCGGCTCACGGCATGTACTTCGTCGCGATTTGCCTCGGATTTGGTTTGTTCACGGCGCACAAGCAAGGCTGCAAGGTGCTTGACGGTTGGCGGCGAGGTAATTCGTCCTTAATTGGTGACTCATATGACGTGGATGCTTCCTCCCAACAGTAGCATATTTTTAGCATCAGTTTTTCTGCGGTTCCACGAGTCAGTTCAGTACATTTTTCAGAGGGAATAAAAGAGAAAAAAAAATCAAAACAACACACTTCCAAATTTCCAATTCTCAATTCCCCTCACTGTCACACTATCTCCCCTCTCGCTCCCGGCGTCTCCTCTCCACATGGGTTGCTCTCACGTCACTATGCGAGCTCTCCTCTCCCGCATCCACGCGCCTGGATCCATCTCCACAACTTGCTTTCTCAACCCCTCCTTTTCCACCACCGCCACATCCGCTTCGAAAACCCTAGCTCCGACCCCCGGCCCCGTCACCCTCCGCCGATTCGCCGCCATGGCATCCGCCGCAGCCGAGGAGTTCGTGAAGGGACGCGTCACCCCCAACGGCGTCGCCGTCATCACCCTCGACCGCCCCAAGGCCCTCAACGCCATGAATCTCGGTGAGTGTCGCTTCTGTCCTCTCTCTCTCTCTCTCTCTCTGGGTACTGGGAGTACGGTGACCTGGCGGAGGTCTCGAGGTGTATGTGAAATGTCCCGATAGCTTGGAATTTGTGCTGCGGTTGTGAAGTGTCTAACTGGATACTGTACACCTTTTTGTTCTGTAGTGACCAGAAAGCAATCCAAATAATTTACCACTCAACCGCAGAGAGCTTTAGTGAAGTTTGAGACGGATGGTACTCTAGGCGAAATGTATGTCAAATATGTCATCCAGTTGACTGTGTTAGAAGTTTGAAATTGACACTCAGTTACAAATTTGTGCTGTTTATTCTAAAATCCCAGGTCTGGGAATTTTGCAGGCTTCCTGCACCTTATATGGGTTTCGTGCAAAATCAAGTACAACTGTACACATGCCCAAATAGTCTCATGGAAATACATCATAAAATATGCTATAGATAGTTATGTTCTCGTCACTCACGGAAAGTAGATTACAATGGCCTTATTGGTCTGTATCTAAGTGACATTTACCGTGCAACAAAATGATGCATACAGGCTCGTTTGAGTACATTGGTAGTATTCTGAGATTCACTCACATATTTGAGATCTCACATGATTGCAGAAATGGACATCAGATACAAGGCATTTCTTGATGAATGGGAAACAAATCCAAGTGTCAAGTGCATTCTTGTGGAAAGCAGTTCTCCTCGTGCCTTCTCAGCTGGTGATTATTTCCCCATTTCATTTTTCTTTATTTGGTGGCAAAGCTGGGTCTTCTATGTTGAATATGCTGTTTTGCCTTTTTATTTCCGGAGCATTGGCGATGTTTTCAATAAGATTGATGACCCAATGCAGGGATGGATATTAAGGGTGTTGCGGCAGAAATTCAAAAGGACAACAACACACCACTTGTGCAAAAGGTTTTTACCTTTGTCATGTGTGTTTTTGATAAGATTTTACTTTCAAATCTCTTTTTTTTCCCCAACAGTTTAGGCGACAGTGTGACCGTGTTGTTGAGTGTTGACAATTATTGTTTTGCTCAGATAGTGACTACTGTTAGTGTAAACTGCAGGTGGGGATGTGAAGAGACTTGCTAATGATTGCACAATGGCAGAGATAATAGAGGTCTAAGTAATAAAAATGATTAATGCTTGCCTGGATATAGTTTTCCATTGCTTAATGGAAAACCATTTTGGTAATTGGGGGTTTTTCTAGGAAAAAAAGGCCCTCTCTTTTTCTAAAATGTGGTTAAAGGATATCAGAATTGATATTGCAAGTCCGATTTGAGAGGACAGCCAAATAGAGTTCTTATATGGTGTTCACAACCAACTGAAAGTAATGCAATATTAATTTCCGGAAATTTTGAATTTGCGGTTCAATATTGTAGTTCATAGATACAAACATTGAATTGGGGCTTAATATAGGATTAAAGTCAACCATTGATTCTATCATATTTAAAAAAGGGGTCTCATCCTCTTGTGGTTCATCCAAAACAAAACATCAAGCCATATTACTCTTTTGATTGAAATATACACTGAAAATAAAAGAAATCGAGTTATGTTGTTGTATGTTTTTTAAGGTGACCAAGCTATAGGTTTAGCAATCTGCTATTTATTATTTCTTGTGTTCAAGTTGTGAATGTAGATACTTGAAAGCTTCAGTTATTTATTATCCTATTGTCAATCAAAAAGTCCATATGTAGCCTTTTCTAACACCAGCTGCTTTATCAGCTCACCTCGAAGTACTATCATTCGCCAGTACAATTATGATCAATTCTGTCTGCTGCAACCTACAAGCTACCCCTGCTGCCTGATGCATGTACAAGCTTCCTGATGCATGTACCTGCTTCTAGTAGATGACTGGTTATGACTTATTAACTTGCTTTGGACTAACCATGCCTAAACAAAATACTCCATCCCATAAATAGCTACTTCTAGCTTTCAAATTTTGTCTTAGAATATAGCTAGCATTCAAGTGTTGTTTTTAGTAATGTAATGTTGAAAGTACCCCTCACTGATCTCCCCTCACCCCAGCCAAACATGAAAGGAAGGGTAATTTAAACTTTTCATCCCTCCCCTTAATATGTGTGCATAACTACAGAAGTAGCTACATGCCTACATTATGGGCAGAGGGAAGTAATACTAATATCCTCTATCTATGGATGCACTTGTGCAAAACTTATTTCAACTCATTTGAAATAATTTTTAATTGTTTTTTTTGTAATTGTACTAGCGCTTGACATATTTATATACATGCTTTATTATTCAAAGCAAGATAATTCATACCTAAATAATCTAATCAGGGCTCTTGTGGCTTGTTTGTTTATTGACCCATCATTGGTGCCAGCGTTAGGTACAATGAGTCATAGTGTGGTTTCTCAACCAGTGAACTATACTCCCGCCACTATTATTTTAATTAAATACCACAGGTAGTAAAATTCGGTACGGTTAGCTGGTTTGCAAATGATTTGAGCTTCAAGGCTACTGAGCACTGGGATGCAGACACGCTTTGCATCTTTTTATTGAACAAAAAGATGTTTACAGGTCTATAAGCAAGATTAATCTTACTAGCACATTTTTTCTGGTCCTTGCATAGAAAATGAACATAGCTGACGATTATATCATTTTTTTTTTCCAAAATATTGTCAAAATTTACATAAGAAACACCTTTTGTTTTCAGGTCTTCACAGCAGAGTACTCTTTGATTTGTAAGATTCATGAATATGCCAAACCTTATATATGCTTGATGGATGGAGTGACAATGGGATTTGGAATTGGATTGTCAGGGCATGGCCGCTACCGCATTATTACCGAGGCAAATTTTTGTACCTTGAACTTAGATATATTATGTTAATGGTTTGCATTCTCAATATTTGCATTGTGAAGACTCACCATGCTTGTACATTGCACTTCTATTACAGAGGACACTCCTGGCAATGCCAGAAAATGGTATTGGCTTGTTCCCAGATGTTGGCTTTGCTTACATCGGTGCAAAGGCCCCAGGAGGGGGTGCTGTAGGTATGATTCTTGACTTTCTTGCTGTCGTAATCCGTAGAATCATGTGTTCTGCTACTAATTTTATCACCAACATATCATCATAGATTCATACTCCTTGATAACTAAACAACATAGGAAGTGCTCTGTACTGTAGTTCTGAGCTTGTGAGCTCTAGATATTGCATGTTATGCAATTTTTATCCAATTTTGCAAAGTTGACATGATATCAGACCTTTTTCTCTTTGCTAACTAAACAACATAGGAAGTGTTCTGTACTGTAGTTCTGAGCTTGTGAGCTCTAGATATTGCACGTTATGCCATTTTTATTCAATTTTGCAAAGTTGACAAGATATCAGATCTTTTTCTCTTACTGTCCTGTCTTTTGTTTTGCTCTCTTAAGTTATAAGGCAAGCCAACTGTCCCAGACAGATAAAAGCATTTCTATCAGATACTGGCTGTTCTTTTTTATTTACTTGTCACTGCCTCCCTGACCAATTGTGCTTCTTTCAGGATTGTACCTTGGGATGACAGGGAAAAGGATATCATCACCTGCTGATGCTCTGTTCATTGGCCTTGGAACTCATTATGTACCTTCAGCGAACCTGGTATCGCTCAAGGAATCGCTCTTGAGTGCTAGCTTGTATGTTCCTCACCGTTATTTGGCAAAAATGTCAATATTAAATGCTAATGAAATGATTACTATTTATCATTCGTAATTTTTCATCAATAATGACACATTCAATGGCCAATGACAAATCTATCTGATGGCATGTTAACATCTGATGTGCTGTTTTTTATTCGTTTGCAGCACAGATGATCCTCACAGAGATGTTGAATCACTGCTGACGAAGTACAAGAATGAGCCAGAGTCAGGGCCCCAGCTAGAAAAGTTTTTGCCATATATAATTTCTTCTTTTGGTCCTGATAAATCAGCTGCTGAATCTGTCGAAGAGCTTAAGAAGAGTAGTCAAAGCAGTGATGCTGCAGGTACTCTTCTGAATCTAAGGCGTCAAGAGAATGTTGTTATATTCATGCACAAGTGGCCAAAGACATTTCTGTTTTGAGATGGGCTGTTTTCCGTGTGCCTTTTCAATTGAGTTTATCACCGATGAGGAAAAAACGGCTGCACACATGCTTATCTGTTGCATTGTTGTCTGCAGTGGCAGAATGGGCCAATGATGCCTTGGCAGGACTTACGAAAGGCGCTCCATTTTCTCTTTGTTTGACTCAAAAACATTTTTCTCGAGTTGCATCAGCATATGGGAATGATGAGCACTATCTTTCAAAGGTAAGAATCTGAACCTTTTTAGCCAGTTAACTATTACAACTGAGTTTCTTTTAGTTAGTATCCTGCAACATAAAGCTAAATCTTTCATTTTTCTTGTTCAGTTGGCTGGTGTTATGAAATTGGAATATCGCATCGCCTTGAGGTCATCAGTTCGAAATGATTTTGTTGAAGGTGTACGTGCCGTCTTAGTTGATAAAGATCAGGCAAGTTATCCATGTGACTTTCATATTGTTTTACTCCACAATTTATGATTTAGCACATCGTGTAGTAAATGTTTTAGGACCAGATCCTACAGTTCAACAGGCCTCCATCTTTTATCACAACCCATTTTTGCAAGGCAAAATTGATCATTTGCCACTCCTTAGAATGGTACTTGATAATTTGCCCCCTAACACCTTTAGTTTTTATCCTCCAAATGTGGCATTGTTGATCTTTTCATAAATTATCTATGAATCCTATCAGGCGATCATTAGTACACATCAGTTTATTGTCGTTGTACATAGGCGGTCATCACTACGCATCGGATTATTGTCATTGTACATACACATCAACCTCATGTAGAATTTTGAGAAAGAGGGCCCAGGGATGCTTTTAAAATGGTTAAATGGCAACGAGCTTAGATTGAAACTTCTGGTTGTGAAATTATGCCGAACACCTTGTACCACTGACTTTGAACATTTAATTGAAATAATAGATCCTATAATCCACCCATTTCCTGTGCAACTGTTGGGTAAAAAGGATATGTGCATTCTAGGATTCTGCGGTGCAAGTTTTACTACCTTCGGCCACCCAAGTATACAATATAACAGTAGCTTTTTCCCCATATATATACCCAGTAAAATAAAAGGCATGCACCTATATACTCCCTCCAGTTTGATAATACTAGACGTTTTGAATGGTACTAAAGTTGAACTTTTCCAACTTTGACTACAAATAACTTTCGAAATATTTATGTTAGCCACTTGAAGATCATTTGTATAGATTAATCTTGAAAAATATTTTAACCAAATCATATATTTATTGGTATTTCTATATGTATTATAATAGAAAAATATAGTCAAAGTTGGTTTTTGAAGACCGTGTCTTTGTCCAAAACGTCTAGTATTTTGGAACTGGAGTGAATATTTTGTTTAGGTGGTGGTATTATGTGTATCTCGAATTAAAGAGGGGGTCAGCATAATGCCCTTGAACTTGTTGCTAATAAATTTCCTTTTCAATTTGTAGAATCCGAAATGGAAGCCAGCAACTCTGGAACACGTGGACATGGGTGAGGTGGAATCAGTTTTCGAGCCATTAGGTGCTGAGGCCGAGTTAAATGTATGATTTTCGACAGCAGCATATAAGATTATTGATACCTGAACATCCTCTTTAAGTTTCCGTGCGATGTTTGCAATAAGAAATAAAAACATACATACCATGCTCATCGATTTCTATTAAATGATAACAAGATAACAGTATATTAAACTTGTTCAAATAGTGAAGTGATTTATGTTACGGTCCAAATCAGTGCCAAATATACAGGTACTCCTAAGTGAGAGAACCTTGGAAGGCCAAGCACACATTTCAACACTATTGATGGACCAACCATGAGCTTTTCTTTCTATATGACATCATCGTTTCTCAATAATTCATCGCTGATGCTATGATGCATCATGCGTTCCTTCCCTATTTTGTTTCTGCTTGGTTTAACTGTAGTGAGCGAATAACAAATAGCAACATAGTGGTGATTATATGCGACTATGCATTTATAGTTTGTGAGTTTTATGAGCAGAAGCCATCGGCATACAGTCAATTTGTTTTGCTTACTCCGTTTGACATGCTCTACGGTCAGTTTGTTTTTTGCTTGAGGCCGATAGATCATTTTCGGTCATTTTGCAAGTTGTCACTGAGCTAGTAACTGAGAGAAACTAGAGAAGCCGAAGCACACAGACAACGACCATTGATCGACCAGCATGAGCTTTTCGTTCTATATGACATCATCGATTCACAATAATTCTTCACTGATGCTCTGGTGCAAGATGCGTTCCTGCCCTACATTTCTGCTGGTTGAACTGTGTGAGCGATTAGCAATATAGTGGCTATTCTATGGTGAGTGATTAGCAGTATAGTGGTTATGCGTTTCTAGCATGTTTATGGGTTTAAGGAGCAGAAACCATTGGCATAATCTGTTTGTCTGTTTGTTTTGCTTACTCTGTTTGATGTGTTGTACAGTCAGTTTATTTTTTTTCCTGAGGCGGATTGATCATTTTTGTCAGATTGCAAATTTCTTGCCAGTGCCCAGTTGTCACTCACTGAACTACTCCAAGTGGAGTAACGATTAACTTCGAGCTGGTCGATTCAATGATGAGTTTATCACACAACGTGGCAGAGCTAGCTCACTTGCTCTCGCATTTTCTAGTGTAAACAGTTTGATTGCAGCTAGCTTCTGTTCCCTCGAGCACATCCATAAGTTTGGCTACAATTACGCTTCCTACTTAATCTAACCCTCAGAAAATGACAAGTTATTAAAGAGAGCTTATCATAACTCACCGTCAAAAGAAAAACGAAACAGAAGGAGATAGCTTTCAGTTCAGTCTGGATCCGGATAAGCGCCGCCCGTGGGATCGATCCGATCGATCAACGCAAGTGACGCCTCGTCCCGTCACAGGCTCACGCCGACCGCGACGCCTCGTCTCGTTTCTTCTCGTCGCGCCTCCAGATTTTTTCCATCTGTTGCATACCGGGGTACTCGGATAAGAAGAGGCAAACTCGCGGTGAAGTGAACTCTCGATGGGATAAGGTGGATTACTACTTGCAAGTTGCAAATACCACCGGCCGCTCGTGCGCGACGTGATATCCCGTCCACGGGGTTGGCTGAGGCCGGAGGCTGCACAAATCCAAAACGGTCAGTCTCATTGTCGCGTATCGGTATCTCGTATCCCTATCAAGAATCCGTCGCTTGTTTTCCTCTTCCTGTATTCTTCCTCTTCCCTCCGCGTACGTCTCTGTCGTTAAAAATCCAGGGGACAGGGCGCGTGGCGCAGCGTAACTGCGTGCGCAGCAAGCAGTTTTATGTGCTGATCATGAGGCCTTTAGTAATCCTCGCCTGAATCCGACTGTCCCGAGAGTCGATCAGAATGAACGACACGACGCCGCTAGTTCGGCGGGTTAACACATCGTCGCCTAATCATCACGAGCACATTTACGGCTTCACGCGCCGGGCGGGCAGCGAGCGAGCGAGGGAGCAACCGGACACGTACGCGAGACGTGCGGCGGCGGCGGCGCGCTGCTCGTGCACGGTGTGATCCGTTCACAGGCCGAACCCGAGATATGCCGATATGTATGGGCGGATGGATCTGCTCCTGACGCGTGCACGCGCTCGCGCTCGGTTCGGCAATAATGAATCTCCCGACGTGTGGCGCGCGTGAGAACTGAGGTGATTTTTTTCTTTTTGAAAAGATCCGTCGCGATCGAGAGACTCGGGTACATCTGGCTAGTTCGCCGCAAAAGCGGTCGAACTCCACGCGACGGCACTTCAAAGAGTGTTGAATCTGGCGCCCTTCCACGGCGGCACGGACGGCGCCGTTACGTGCGCCGCGCCCAACACGTGTGCGCTTAGTGGAGAATCCTGCTCGCGACACTGTGCCACTCCTGGCTACATCGAAGTATCGAACCGTGCTAGTACTAGTGTTTCCCTCAAATTAAAAGGGAGCGTGTTCGCGACTAGCCGACTACTACTGCGGCTGCTAGCGTCGAAGTTTTTGTTCTAGAAGACCGGTACAAGCTCCGTCAGCTGCCGAGTGCGGCGGAAACCGGAAACTGTAGGAAGTGTGAGATACTGGTGGCCCCCACATCGAAGCGCACGGTTTTTTGTGGGCCCAGTTTCTTGGCTCAACCGTCCATCCACGCCAGATATCCACCGGTGTACTCGTGTACCGTACCGCAATCGCCACAGTGTCCGTAGGTTGCGTAGGACCGGACCAAGTTCGCCTTTTGTAGTTTTGTTGCGTTTAATACGCGAAGTGATAGTTTTCGGGTCATGTGTCGTGTGTTACTGTGTTTAGCCGGAGAAACGCGGAATCAAGAGATTGCCATCTTAGCGGGTTGAAATTGACCGTGTTGAATGATCTTTTCTATAAAAACTGGCTGGACTGAATCAATTTTTTTAATGGCTAACTAGAGCCAACCAGTCAGCCGAACAGGTCCATTGTTTTTGTTGTGTCTTGTCCTAAGGTAGCAGGATTACAGTACCACACGAAGGATCAATTTCGTGTCTTGTGGTAAGGTAGTATCATCTCTATTAAAAAAACACGTTTCTGAGTTTGAATCTGGATAGATTTGGACCTTGATAAACTATATGTCTAGATTTAAACCCAGAAACATGTATTTTTTGACGGAGGGACGAAGGATTAATTTCGCTGTTTTCCTCGTGCGAAATCAAAGCTACAGGTTCTTCTTGTAGTACATGTACTAATAGTACTAAAAGTTGTCAGCTAAGCCAGCTTAACATAACGTGTGGCGCGTGCAAACAGTGAAGAGATAAACCTCCAGACAGCCTGATCCTTTACTTCGGCCACCACAACATACTCTACATCTGATGTGGCGCTCTTACCCCGAAACAGAGCCTCTCAAAATGACAAACTATATCACGTAAGAAAAAAAACAAAAAGAGCTTAATCTACACATTTTTACACGTCACAGAGTCCATAAAATCTAGAAAAAGCCAAACAGAAATCATAGCCGGGCACCCAAGCGGGCCCCCACAAAACCCCCTCAAAAAAATCACGCATTCCATCCATCCTCCCCTGTATAAGTAGCCGATGCCACTCCCGCCACTCTGCCTCACACAAACACATCTACACAACACACCAAAGCTCACACAAGCCAAGAAAATCATCTCATCTCATTCTCACGCATTTCTGGCTCGAATTACAGCTCGATTGATTCGAATTGCTCATCATGGGTGATGATTACAAGGAGCTGATTCCCGGATTACCGGAAGAAGTGGCAAGGGAGTGCCTCATCCGAGTGGGATTCGACCAGCTGCCGGTGGTTCGCCGCATCTCGCGCCAGTGGAAGGCGGAGGTGGAGTCGCCGGCGTACAATCGCATGAGGAAATCGGAGCGGCTGACACGGCCGGCGATCGCGCTGGTGCAGGCGAGGCCGGAGCTCGCCGTGGGCGCCGGATTGGCGGCGGAGAAGGACTCGTCGCCGGGGAATTCGTACCGGATGGTGCTGATGGATCCGGCGGAGGGGAAATGGACGCCGTTGCCGGAGCTTCCGGGGATCAGTGGCGGGAGCTTGCCGCTGTTCTGCCAGGTGACGGCGGTGGACGGCGGCGGCGCCGAGGGGAGGAAGCGGCTGGTGGTCGTCGGCGGATGGGATCCGGAGACGTGGGCGCCGACGGATTCGGTGTTCGTGTACGACTTCCTCACCGGCGCGTGGCGGCGCGGCGCGGCGATGCCCGGCCCGCGCCGGTCGTTCTTCGCGTGCGCCGCGGTCGGCGGCAAGGTGTTCGTCGCCGGCGGCCATGACGAGGAGAAGAACGCGCTCCGGTCGGCGGTGGCGTACGACCCCGACGCCGACGAGTGGGTGTCACTCCCCGACATGGCGGAGGAGCGCGACGAGCCTCGCGGGCTCTCCGTCGCGGGGAAATTCCTCGTCGTCGGCGGGTACACGACGACAGCGCAGGGTCGGTTCGTCGGCTCCGGGGAATCGTTCGACCCGGCGTCGAACACCTGGTCGCCCGTCCAGGAAGGACTCGTCGACGACGGCGCGTGCCCGAGGACGTGCTGCGTCGCACCCGGCGACGGCGAACGCATGTACATGGTCCGCGACGGGCACCTCGTGGCGCGCCGCCACGGCGAGTCCGCGGCGTGGCGAGCCGTGGCGCCGGTGCCGGAGGACGCGCGCACCGCGACGGTCGTAGCCGCCGTCGGCGACGGCGTCGTCGTCGTCATTGGGTCTGATTGCCACGGCGGCGAGCAGGCCGTGTACACGTTGCGCGAGGAGGGCGGTAATAAGCCGGCGTCGTGGGCGCGCTCGCTGGCGCCGGCCGAGTTCGCCGGACACGTCCAGGCGGCGTGCGTTCTAGAGATCTGAAGTGTGTTTACGGATACAAAAACTCGTGTATACTTGTGTTATTGTCTATTGTACAGTATATCTGTGTACATATGCGTGTGCCGCGTTTGCTCTGGCACGCATCGAGTTTGTACAGAAACTTTTACATCGAGGAGAGAAATGGTGTAATCAGTGTGTAAACAGAGTAGTAATAGCATAGCATGTTTTGATAATTTTGAGCAAATGATACTGTATCGGTTTTGATGCTCGAGTTCGAGTAGAGATGAATGGAAGCTACATAAAGTTGTGTCACCTGTTTGTTTGTATGTTTGCTTAGTTTTCCGGTTCTAATTTCTGAGTTCCCGTGGCTTCTAGAAGCCATCGTTACAAAAATGCGAGCAGCTTACCTCGAGCCGAAGCACTCTTCTGTTTCGACAATCTGTGTTTGGAAGCTTCTTGATGAATCCCTTGGTCGTATCCTAGCCGGCCACCTCCTGTCATCCTCGCTGCATTTATTTTCGTCGCCACTCTCCTTCCGGGGCCAACCAATTTTGCACGAAAAAAGAAAATAAAAATCCCACTGAAGTAAACAGTAAAATTATGTGAATTTCTCGATTTCCAATTTGTGGTTCGCTGTCGAGTGAAAGTTTCCATCTTAGCTCAGCGTGCAATTGACGTGACGAAGGAGACGCATCCCCCAATCCACCGCACCTGAGAGCAGCGGCGGCGAAACCGTGCGCGAGCCAGCCACAATAACCGCGACAGGTGGGAAGGAAGCGATAGGGATATATAGCAGCGAGCAAATGAGCATATCTCCCTTTCCTCATGCTCCTCATGGGTGGGGCAGCCGCCGCCAGCGCATGCTTCCTTTTGCCTATCCGGTTTCGGAACGGCGGCTGCTCGATGCCTCGATGGATTAGATTGGTCGGCGACACAGCCCCAAACCCAAGCCAATCCACAATCCACCCCGCCGCGTACGTGACGACGCTGTTAGTTTTTATCCGGTCGCGGTCGGGTGGTCTGCGTTTCGGTTGTTGCTCTGCGGCGTCATCCGCGAAACGGCCGGTCTCCTCCTCCGTGGGTGCTCAATTAATTCCGCGCGTTGTTTGGATCAGATCGACGTCGTTTTTTTTTTTTCTTATCAGAGTTGCCTGCACAATGGTGATAGTGAGCTGGTGCTTTGACGGAGGACTTGGAGAGGAGTAGGGTGGTCGGCAAGTATTGAGGTCAACGGGACGTGAGAATTTTGAATTGCGCTGTAGCTTCACCGATTAGTCCTACACGTCAGTGTTTTGCTCGGTGGCCCGGTACTTGCTTGTTTTATTGGCCGGAGCCGTTTGGATTGGAGATGGATGATATTAATCCGGGGCTGACTTAAGAGATAAATACACATTACAACCCTTAACTATTACATTAATCTAAAATAATTTTTTTTAAAAGATCTCTTAACTATACCGCTAAGAAGTTAGGACATTATAATACAATCTTAATGGTGGCTTTAATTAGTTTAATATCTAATCATATATTTTTAGCTATATCAAGTTATTTTTATGTATACTGTTTAGATTTTGAAATCATCAAAACCATCATTAAAATCGGGTTGTATTGCTTTTAGGGGATATTTTGTCCGGTTCTGATAGTTGAGAGATGTAAAATATCCAATTTCAAAATTAAGGAGTCTTTTTTTTACCAATCTAATATAATTAAGAGTTGTAATATGAATTTATCTATTGACTAAACGGGTGGACTCGATCTGCTTCTCAAGCATGAGGATAACGAGACAAGGATTTCTTTCTTGGGATTTATTCGGTATCACGGTTTACTCCAGTACTCCCTCATCTCGTAGCACTGTAGTTGCAATATTTGTTTTGTTATGTATACGAGTCAAAGTTTTTACCCTCATTTCAGAATAGAATATTGTTTTGTTGGCCGGTGACGTTTTTATGGCTTGTAAAGGTCTAAAGGAGCCGGGATAGATGAAAAAAAAAATACATCAATAAATAGCCCAAGTGAGTGTGCCGCCGCAACTATCGATGGTAATTGCAAGATCTTAGACTTCATAATTTGGAAATCTTGCTAAAATGTAGTGATATATGGGTACATCTTATCATCGTTAGCTCTACACAGTGAGTGACAGAGACTCCCTAATTCTAATTTAGAGGGTTCCGTGATGGCCGGTGAGCTAGATAGCTGAAGGACGACAAGCTTGAGCAATGAGCACGCGCACTTGGACGAGGTTGCTGGATCGATCGATCAGGACGGAGAGATAGTATGTAATACCTCCGTCCAAAAAAAAAGAATAAGTCCACTTTGACTCCCTCAAGTATACACGAAATCTAAATCGTATCCCTTATCTGTAATATCAGACATTTTAACTCCCAAATTGTCAAAACCGGTGCAATTAGACTCTCTTGGTGGTTTTGGAAGGTGGTTTCGCTGATGTGGCGCACATGTGGCAGTGTTGACCTGGTTATCGTCTCACGTGTTGTTTACGTGGCATTAAAACTAAAAAAATATATTGGCCCCATTTGTCATTCACACAAAAAAAAATTGTGGGACCCACTGACAGGTGGGTCCCACATGCAATCCTCTCTCTCACTCCCCTTCTTCCTCCTCTCTCCCTTCTTCCACCGTCGCCACCCATGGGCCAGTGCCCCTCCTACTCCCTCTCCGCCCCTCGCCGCGGCGCTGCCCAATCCTCCTCTCTCCCTTCGGTGCTCACGACACGACCGTCGGCGCCGCGGGTGGCGGTGACGAACGACAACGTGGTGACCGATGGGAGCTAGATCTAAACGCCGGTGAGAGGATTCAACAAATGAAGCTCGGATTCTGCGTCGGCCGCGACAAGCCATCCATCCGACGAGCCAACGCCGCCGCCGCTGCCGCCGCGCGTCGTCAGATTGAAGGGGAGCATGAGCCATGGCTGCTGGACGGCGCGGAACCTCGCCGCCGTGGGGGATGCGGGGTTGGCCGACTGCCAGGTGGCACGGGGAGGACGGACTTGAGGAGGTCACAAAGGAGGTCGGCCCGCCGCTGCTCCGGTCCCCGCCCGGAGCTTGGTGACGAGACGAGACCCCCCTCCCCCCCCCGCCGTCGCTTCGGACCCCGCTAGCCTCCGCCGCTCTACCGCTCTGGCCTCCGCACGCTGCCACCGCCGCTCTGGCCACTGCAAGCCACCACACGCTCCGACCCCTGCCCGCTGCCGCCGCTCCAACCCCTGCCCGCTGCCGCTACCGCACGGAGAGAGAGGGAGAGATAGAGAAGGGAGGATGAAGAAGGGATAAATAGAGGATGACATGTGGGACCCACATGTTAGTGGGTGCCACGTCAATGCCACCTGAGACGATGATCAGGTCAACACTGCCACGTGTGCACCACATCAGCGAAACCACCTTCCAAAACCACCAAGGAAGTTAAATTGCACCGGTTTTGACAATTTAGGGGTTAAAATGTCTGGTATTGTAGATAAGGAATACGATTTAGATTCCGTGTATACTTGAGGGAGTTAAAGTGGACATATTCCAAAAATAAGTAGTTTTTGACTATAGACGATCTTCAAAATGCTTTATGACCCATAATATTTGTTAAAATATACTATTTTAAATTAAAAGAGTTGTATTCTATAATAATTTATTTAATCATGATTGAATAGCATCGTTTTTACGTGATAGTTCATTTTGAGTTTTTCAGTGTTAATAGTCAAAGTTTAAAATGTGGAAGGAGGAAGTACCTTTCCCGAGTGTTTACGATGAAAAGTCATACGTGTTAATAGGAGAAAAAAATAGGAGTGTTAATATGAGAAAAAAAATGAAATGGGTTCCTTTATGAAGCATGTTAATGTGGCTGAATAAAGTGCTAGAAGTATTTACCCTAACTGGCTAAACGCCGGTGCATTGCAATCGATTTTTTTAAAAAAGCAATCGCACCAACTTTCTAAATGATTAATCAATCAAATGAATATTGTTGCTCAAAGCTAATCAATAATTAATTATATCATAAGTTAAAAAGAGAAATAACAATTGGTAAAAATATATTTTAGGGTCGCAGATGTATGATATTTAGTGCAAGATTGAAATGGCCAAAAAGAAGCTAATAGTGCTTAGTGATTCACTGCCACAACTAGTCTTGTCGTTTAGAAGTGGTATAAAAAGAAGAAAGAAGAGGACGGTATAACTGAATATATAAGTCGCACGAAATTTCACGCGCAAAGACCGAAGCCATCGAATCGAATTTGATTTGCAACCTTGGAAGTCGCTTCATTTTTAAATTGTGATGTGGCAGCTCAATCCGTTACAAACTTAATTAGCCAACGATGCATGCAAATCCACATATAGTCAATAGTTGCACAGTGTCACACAAGGACCAAAGGTATTCTGCTATTGCTTTCCACAGTACCCAAACACTGTTTCGGAGTATATCGCATCGTAGTACTATGTACGCCCCAAGGATGAGTTTTTTTTTGTAACCAAGTAATTAAACGCACCTGTGATATTTTTCTTTGCAAAAAACGTGGCAAACTAAAAAACCGCAATATTACATAATGTGATCGGTACAGCATGAGAAGTCCTAATTTTTGTTATATACGTAACTTCACACGGCACGTAACCTACTAAAGGGGTTGTGTTCTTAATTTTCAGCTACGTGCTATAGCGAGAGGATATCAGGACCGCACAGTATCGTGCTCCCATGTTACCCTTCAAAAAACATATCAAAAAGTCAAAAAAAATATGAAAAATTCTGATATGTACCACCACACAAAATATCAGACAAATTTGTGCTCCAAACAGTATTCATTACAATTCACCTGATATTTGCCTTTTTTTCTCTGCTTGTGTAGGTTGTATTTTGAGTTGATTTTTTATGTGGTGGTACATGATATAGCATTGTACATCTCAGAATTTTTTCATTATGACTTTTTGATATGTGTTTTTAGATTTGGTAGTATAGAAGCATGCTACTGTAGCGTAGCACTTGATCTTTTTTCGTACTATGTTGAAATTTCATGTAATGCTTATTACACTCGTTTGTGTTCTTATATAATTATCATAAAATCATAACAATATATAGCCCATTCGTTATGATTAATATTTTTTTAAAGGAGGGCAAAAGCTTTGTTCCCGTCTATTAATAGAGCAGAAGAAAACTGATACAATAGCACAAACCTAAGAAGGCTTGCAATCAGGATAAGAAAAATCCACCACACCACAGGTCTAAAAACTGATCCAGCTATCGACGCAAAACAAGAGCACAACATTATAAAGGCGGAGGATCTTCTAAACGACGCCTTAAAAAGGGAACGGCACCAAGAGAACCGCCGTCACTCATTCCGGAGAGCCAGGACAAGGTTTTCGCATGAAAGATCCATCAGGGAAGAGCGGGAATACACAACAACACCCAAATGGAGAACGTTACCGGTAGACATCGTCGTTGCCGGCCCAAAAGTTGGGCTTTCGCCCATAAACATCTTGCCCCTCCATATCGAATAGCTCCTATCGGACTTGGTAGCAACCACTAACAAGGAACCCTCGACACGTAGCCACCGAGCCAGCATCTTGCTGTCGACCGGCCATCAACCAACAGCTTAACATCCAACGTGCTCCAAATCCATCCACGCAGTAAGCTCGGTTAGGGAGAGGGTGATAGAGAAGGATGAGTCCCCTCTCTAATACGCAGGCCCGCCTGATATGGCCATCTTGTGGTGGCAAAGGCGCCAACACTAGAGGACAACGTCCAGATTAGGAGCCTACAATAGGTCTGCACCGCCTACCTCACAGCGCAATTGTCGTCTCTGCCTCAGATGGGCTACCCATGGCGCTGCCGCTATGGGGAGCCAATCAGCATCGCTGATACCTCGCCGCTCTCTATTCCGGCCTTCATTCGGTGTCACACCAAGCTAGCCTCCTCACTGGTCGGTCTTCCACCTTGCCGACCGTCGACCTCCCCTAGCTGGAAGACGCCGCTGCCGTTGCATTAGCCGGCCATAGCCGCCACCGCAACGCCGCTCGACGGCCACACCTCTGTGAGCCACCAGCGCATCTAGGCACACCATCAACCTCCGTCCGCGCGGGCCACGGATCAGCCCCCTCCGGGCCCGGATCTGGCCTCATCAGCGTCCAGTGCGCTGTCGCCGCCATCGGGGACTCGGTGTATGCTGTCACCATCAACTCTGCCCATTCATCGGGTTGACCTCACCGCGTGTGGTCGCTGGCATGGTTCGAAATTCCGGAACGAAATTTCTGAAATTTCTGAAATTTCGGTCATTTCGGTGGGTCCCGATACGAAATGAAATTTCAACAATTTCAGTCAAATTAGGTCAAAACAATCAAAATCCTCAAATCTAATTGGATATGGCTATATGATGCATTGTTTTCCCACATTGTTATAGCTAAGTAGCTATTAGGATCTACCCCCATAAAAACAGATGAAATTCATTTAAATTTATCTTCAAAGTTTAAAATTTATTTGAATATTTCATCCGAAATAAATCCGAAATTTCCGAAATTTCGGAATTTCGGTCACCCAAAATAATTTCCGATTCCGATAAACCGAACCCTGGTTGCTGTTGCACAGGTGTCGTCGCCGCGCGTCGTGCCGCCCTCGCCAGGCTGCCATGCCACACTCGCTGGTGGACTCCCTCCGCCGCCACCTGCCGTACGGGTCATGCTGTTGCCTTTGCCTCTGCACCACCATGCGGCTCTCGCCATTGAGGCTGCAACACAGATTTGAACTTGAGGCCACCAGATCCGTCCATGACGCCAGTTTACCGCACACACTATGCCGCTTCACGTGTGCCATCCGCCACGCTGCCTCTCGCGTGCCACCACCGCACGTCTCCATGCGCCCAGCTAGATGTGCTGGCCGAGGGGCAGACCAGACCGCGAGGGCCCCAAATCTTCTCGGAGTCGCTGGAAGAGGTGCCTCTGGGCGCTCCTGCGATAGTCATACCATCTCGACGGTGCTCGGCCGCCGCGACGAGAAAAGAGGGAGAGCCCTGCCACCGCTGTCGTCACGGCTGACAAGGTTTGCCGGCAGCCGCTTGAGCGTTGGCAAGGCAGAAGAAGGGGGAGGGTTGTGGCGTTGTCGCCTGTTCGGTCGCCTCGACGAGACGACACGAGCTCAGTTTGGACCGCATTCGCTACTGTTAACATTGGCCATTCGCCCTCTGTTGTTCCTGCTCTCACCATTGCCGGCTGAGGTTTGATCAACTCCAAATCCGATATGAATCTATGAGTTGATACTTGATAGTGGGCTTTGAAAGCCCCTATCATATCATATAGCCCACAGTCACTGTTGCTCGTGTCAGGTGGTCATGCCCACAGCTAAAACGTCATCATTGCTGGCGAACCACTATCGTCATGTTCTTGAACGTTGCATATATATTCGGTGATTTTTTCGTGCTAACACGGCATATTACACGAATCCTGTGCACCACAAATTGAACATCTGCTCTACGTCATCAAATTCGTGTGATCAACGTGGGAGTTTTTTTTTCATAAATCGATTAAGACCGAACTATATGTTACCAACTATTGTTTACCATACAATCACATATTAGTTGTATGTCTATAAGGGGAGTTTTTCCTTAGTTGAATAAGTTGAGTTATTGTTTATCCTTGTTTTCGAGAGGCTGATAGTCTATGAATGGTGCTTACAAGTGTAATAAAGGAATATTTATCGATGGTTACCTATGTGCGTAGTTGTAATGGGTTAATTGTAATGTTCCATGGATGAGGGGATGGGTGTAATAATGCACCTCTTGTATATTATAGGAATGACAAATGTACTGTATAAGTAGCTTCTCAGTATATAATACGGGATCGATATACTTTCTTGCCCATGCTAGGAGGGGTGGTGGCGAATCACGGAAAGCACACTAGAAGATGAGACTAGTGGGATTCCCACGCACAGTGTTCATGCATGTTTGGATAACAGACAAAAACAAATTAGTGATTCAATCATATCATGTGAGTCCAAGCCCCACGGAGTCAAAATTAATCGATTACCCGTACTCACGGTCATGAGCAACATCGTACTCATGGTCATGAGCAACATAGTCTATGTCATGAATATAGTTTTAAGATTTCTTACAGTTTGAGAACTTTGGAATATGGGAGGTTTTATTCGCTTTACTTATGACCAAACTTATGAGTATTATGATCATGATAACTCATTACCAGGGAGGGCACAAGTGATATATTATTGATGATGATTCTTTTTTCTAAAAGAGTTGCAAATTTCTGTTATGAAACTATTATAAATGAAAATTGTTATTTATGCAAATGAACCTACTTATAGCCCTCCATGAAGTGAGCTAGCATGTAGGACTGTATGGTTGTTGTTTTCCCCTGCTTGAGTCTTGCTTTTTTTTTTTTTGGTGCTCCTTCGTATAGACCATGCTGCAGGTGATGATCGCGATCATATATACGTAAGAATATGGTGTCTATTTTGTGTGTATTGCGTTGTTCTGTGCATGTGTATGAGTATTAGTAAGTATAATATTTACGGTGTATGAATGGACACTAGCCTAGCTGAAATTATATATGCGAGACATTGTCTTATTATCTTTTGTCTTTTAATAAAGGACATTCCAACAAATATTATCTTTGTCGATTAATCTATTCGAGAAAAAATTATTAGATGAAAGGAGAACCACGTCTCGTCAATGTTCCCTATAGTGAATATAAGTTGCTCGGTAGCATCGATCACGTCACCCAGCGCTACATGAGCAGTTTGGGTAGTTCCCAGGCGGCTTGGTTGATTAGCGGATTCCTCTCGAAGAAGTTGGATGGTCGGAGCTCAAATGCGCCGCTCATCGTGGGCATCACGGGAAGTCCTCCTGGTACGGAACATGGTGCAGGCCAACTGTATACCACAGGACGATGTCCACGTCTTTTATCCTTCTGTTTCTGCTCGAACATACCCACACACACAAAGGCCATATACACAGTGAGATATATACGTGCCATTCTAAGCTATACTACACATGAATCGAATTATGGCGTGCGACGTAACACAAATTACCTCTTGCTCCAAGTGGCCAAGTTGTCGTCTCCCGTGCTCTGCTCTGCGTAGAGCCCGGACACCCACTTCTCTGACTTGTTGTACGGTGTCACCCACACCTGCTTTTTGGTGTAACTAGCACGACGCTAAGGATAATCAAGTATACACGGAATCTAAATCGTATACACCTGCTTTTTGGTCAAACCAGTTACACTTCACTTATTTGGGGTAGTTATACTGGGCCATACCACATCCAAGATAATAAAATGAATCTACACTATAAAGCACAAGACTTTTACAGTTCCTGGGCCTGGAGACACCTACTGATGAATCAATAAATGAGCAATTCAATCCAATTCAGTTCAGTTCAGGTACGAATTCATCTGAACTTCTTAAGCATACAACAACCAGTTCAGGTTCAGAAAATGTCCAATTACCTTCAACCAGTTCTTGTTCTTTCCTGAGCTTGCGACTCCAAGTTAACTAGCAGCAAACCCGTCCTGTTTCTGGTGAGTTGGTATACCTGGCTTTGCCTTCTCATCATAGAACCTGTGACAGTGAATGCAGTTTTCATTATTATTTCCATTATCTAAGAAAATGCAGTATTCATAACCAATGATCTCAAATCATAAATACTGATAACTAGTAGAACAGTTTTTGTATGTTAACACGATTGTATTCTAGCATCTTATTTTTGGTGGAAGCCCTGTATACCTTATCCATGAAACGCTAATCTTTCCAGGACAGATCAACTAAAAGGGGGGAAATCTGGTTCTTAGAACGAGTCCATGCTACACAGGTGTTAAAGCAAATATACTTTTTCACAGGAAGTAATGAACAAGTTTAAATTCTAAAAATGGGTAAAATACAGACTAAAGGTTGATCTAGGTAGAATCATCATTTCCTCTCGAACAACCAGAAAAAGCACACATAGCAAAGGTCAAATCATTGGCAACTCCAAAGCCTATATGTTGGATCTCTAGCTGAAAAGGGTAAAAACAGACTAAACAAGCTTGAATCTGCTCACGCAGCTCACCTCATGGTCTTCTGCCTCTTGAGCGCCATCTCATCATCAACCTTCTTTGGCCCAAACATTGGCATCAACTACCAAGAACTCCGAGACCAAGCATCCAAGAAGCCGCCCCCAAGTAGCAGCCTTTGACGGCCTCACCGGCCGAATCTGGCGGGGAGGCGACCAAAGAACGATCTTTTGCAAATCAAGAGAACCAAGTCAAAAAAATGTCCGACGGCGCCGCGCGAGTGCCAGGGGCGGATCGAGGCATGCGGTGCCGTGTGAGGCCGGCGGCGGATCGAGTCGTTCGGCGCCGCACGGGGCACGCCAGCGGCGGACCCAGCCTGGCGGCGCCATGCGGGGAGGCCGACGGCCAATCGAGTCCTTCGGCGCCGAGCGGACGTCTGCCGGCGGCGGATCCAGCTCAACGACGCCGTGCGGGGGAGGCTGGCGGCGGATCGAGGCCTTCCGCACCGCGCGCGCGTCACCGACGGCGGATCCAGCCCAGCGGCGCCATGCGGGGAGGCCGGCGGAGTCTGGCGGCACCGTGCGGGGCAAGCTTGATTTGGCGCGGGCGGAGCTGGATTTGGCGCGAAGAACTCCCGCGGGCGCGCCCCCTACGCGGGATCCGAGCGCCGTCGCCTCGCGAAGACGAGGGCGTACAGCGGGAGGCGCGGTCGTCTGCTCCGCCTCGGGGCACGCTCCAGCAGCGTCGCCTCGCGACGCGACGGGGAGCCCCGTCGCCTCGCCAAACCGGGGGGATTTTTGCAAAAAAACCATTATAGAGACGGGGCGAAGGGACGCGTTGTACATGCCGTTAGGTGTATGTGATGTGATGCGATGCGATGTAAAGGCCCATTGACTTTAATTTCCCAGTAAACATATATTATTTCTTTCTATTTAATAGTCATCTGTACACTACCTTTAATTAAAAATCACAACAAAATAATTGATAATTGAATGGGTTTTAACAACAACGAATATTCAATCCAATTTTAAAAAATAAACAATATTGTACCTTATACTTCCTCTGTTCCAGATTATAAGATATAATTTATTTTGTTAAGACAAGGTTCGACCCATAATTTTATTAAGATTTATATTTTTTGTCTGATGTGAAAACATGACACTTTTAAATATGAGTATAATTAATAACATCAATTTTATGTCATAAAAAATTTATAATAAATAAATTATTGGTAAAACATTTGTCGTAGTACTGGATATGACACATTATAATACTACGAATCTGAAATAGAACTATGGAGTGAATTGCTAAAAGGTAAAAGTCCATTTAACCCCCTTGAACTATTATGTTTGTCTAAATCACACCCCTCAACTTCAAAACCGGGCAAATTACACCCCTCAACTCTGTGTAAAATATAAAAAAAGAAAAAATCCATTTTACCACGCCGTATATAAGAGATAGTGGGGGAATAAGGAGGGAATGAGAGTGATGGGTGAGGGAGAATAGAGGGAGAGAAGAGGGAACAACATTGATATGTGGACCCACTATCTTTTTTAATAATTTTTAGGGCTGACTGGACCGACACATCAGCGCAACGTGGCCAAAAAATAGTTAAAACCACTCGAGGGGGTATTTTTCATGGTTTTGAGAGTTGAGGGGTATGATTTGTCCGGTTTTTGAGCTGAGAGGTGTGATTTAGACAAACATAAGAGTTCTGGGGTTTAAATGGACTTTTCCATTGCTAAAATAGCACTTATAAGAGGAACCAACTCTAGAATACCATCAACAAGAGATGCCTCTCCAAAACGCGACTCGCAAATACAACTTTATAGCCAAAATGCCATATGAATCAAAATATACGACACTTTTGCCCCCGAGGCCGAAGAGGCGAGTAGACGATGTCAGGGGCAAAACGGTTAACAAGTGGCATTCAGCTACAAAGTTACACTCGCATGGCGTTTTGTTCGTAGAGATGCCTTTTACTAATGCTATTTTAGAGTTGTCAGCACTTCGGAGTGCTATTTTTGCAATTATTTACTATCATGTGTTACGTTGAGTATTAGAATTTTGTATTTTGAGATTATAAACTTAAGACCACATCACCTACAAATATGGAAGAGATCCTATTGCACAATCAACCATGACCAACTGATCTGCCGATCGATATATCGGATCAACCGTGAGCAGTACTAATTGCGATTAGTACTAATTAGTACTTAAAACATAATTGATTTTAATTGATTTTTTATTATTTTCAGTAGGAAATGTTTTTCTACTTTCAGTTGAAATATTTTTTTATTACATTTTGGGTGGAGTTTTTAGTAAATTTTAATGAAAAATTATAATTCTTAATTGAATTATTTTATGAATCTGTGGCATTTATTATGCAAATCAGATATTGCAAAATCAATTTCTCTTCTAATTACCTACCTACAATTTTTTTTAATGTAGGACACCCACATGACACAAGGTCTTGATAGCCAATTGTGATAAATCGCTGAAAACAAGCTCTAGATGAAAAATTAACTTATAGAGGGTCTTTCATATGAAAATAAGTTTAGGGGGCCAGGTGAAAGGAGCAGTGATCGAGTTATGGGTGGGTATTTGATTTTTTCCTATATTTATTCAGATTTTTTTTTAAAGAGCATCACTGAGTACAAGTTGTATTAGCTGAACTTACATATAGATAGACCCTTCACACATACGCACATACCAACACCACACTCGCACACATATGCACAAGCTAAATCCTAACCCTGACAACCATCAATTGTTAAAGATGCTGACGCATGGAATGCCGGTTCATTTCACCCAGCGGTCGAAATCATCAGTTAATCCAATCGTTTCGTTCCGGCGATTGAATAGGTTTTTGAGATTACTCTTATTTATGCTAAGTAAGGACTTGAAAAAAAACTATACTACACGATATCTGCTACTTGTATATATTTAACTTGTTGGACTAGGTATGCATGCTATTCTATTTTGTGGTTATATGACCATGCATGATATAGTAAAGAAACTATGAAAGTGATATAACAAAAAGTTACTTGGATTCAAACATGCATGACCAAAGCGATATATTATATATAACTGGGAATGACCAAGTCTAGGAAATCACATCAAAATATTCATCTCCCTCTAGTCGCAAATAATTTGTTCTTTACAATTGGAACCATCCATTTAAAACTAGTTTACTCGAGGTTGGATTTCAGATGTGATATACTACAAATGTTTTAAAACTAGTTGCCCAAGTGAATTGCAATGGCTATAATTATTGACATCACACACTTTAATCATACAACACACATATTAGTTGTTTTGAATTATATATAGCTACAAAGATTGAAGGAATCCCTTCTTCCTATATAGTTCACCCACAAAGCTGGGATTTCAGGAGGCCACGTCATCGTATTATATCGTCCGTCCGATCAACCGAATTATTAGCCGATCTGCTGACACGTGTATAGCACAAAATCAGATGTATCATCCATTCAGCCCATCAGCCCACAAAGGCCCAGAAGCCAGACCTACTTTCCCGTCCCACCTCATCCGTTGTCACCAAACCCTCCCCCGCCACCCCGCCGATTGCGCTTCGCTCGCCAGCCACGCCGCCACTCCGCTCCCGCCGCCTTCCCCGCATGGGCGCACGTCATTCTTCCTGCTGGACAAGGACTTGCCGCACTGGCGCGCGCGGCTGAGGTTCCACCAGACCGTCGGACCCTTCACCTCCACCGCGGGGGCTGCCACCCCACCGGATCCGTCCACCCCACCTGGCGACGGCGCCAGCCCTGGCCGTGGTCGCCGTCGCGCGCCAGCCACCGGCTACGCTGGCCGCGCGCGGGTGGGGCGACGCCGGCACGTCGGCGCCCTCACCTTCCCCGCGGAAGCCGCCTCCCCACCGGATTTATCACTCCAACTGGCCACGGGGCCGGTCGCCGGTCATCGCGTCATCGCGTACAGACCGCCTGCCCCCTCACATCTCTGTGGTTTCTTGATTTCCTCAGTTTTTTCTCTTTCTGAGTCTCTCAGTATCTTTCTTAGTTTTCTTGATTTTGGCCATTTTGTCATCTGTGATTTTATAACCTTAGGTCCTATTATAATAGTGGAGTTTTTCCTTTCTGATTTTCTGACTCCTTCGTGCCAATTTAGCATAATTATATATGTGCATGATGTTTCTTATCAGTAATTTTTCTGCTGATAGAAGGACATCCAGTAATCTTTGGTACAGGGAAAGGAGAACCAACGGACAGAATGGCTCTTAATCTCATCCTCCATCAATGCCCATTGAGATCATTTCTTTCTGGCTTCCAGTATTGGAACTGTGTATTGAAACAAGATGAGTTCAGAGATTTAAAACATAGCCGCCAGCCGGTCATCGATATTTGCCATCTCCGCCTGCTATTGGTATGCTAAGACTGATATTGATCACATCATCATCAAGTCTATTTCATAAACTGCTTCTGGTCCTCTCAAATGATCAGCCATCAAATTGGTTCACTGGTTCTTAGTTTTTCCCCCAACTGGGTGTTATTCTGCCTGGATGACTACATGTTGAGATCGATCTTTGTATGTCCCTTTTATTTCTTCATACTATTTACCTTCTCATGCTAGATTCATTTTGGCATATCTGCAAATGTTCGAAATAGTCCCCTAATTTTAGCCTTAAAATTTCAGTATTACATATATTCCCTAACGACGGTTCAGTTTTCATTCTCCAATAACAACATTATGTATCAAGAAAAAAAATATAAAGTTGAACCTAGCTTTTAATTTCTTATCATGTTGGTAATATCATTGATGTTATGCCAGTGACAGGTACATCCAGTGATCCTTTTTATCAGAGCACAAACGAAGACCATTTATAAATTGTAAATGTGCAGAGAATCAGCGACATGGTATATGTATTTTATACTCCATTTGCGTATCTTTTACAATAACATTTCTCTCCTATGTTCATGTTTCTGTCATGTGGTTGTTTTGTATTTGCTCAACCAATGAAAAGGTGTGCAATATGATATGTTAAAAGTGTGTTTTCAGATGATTTCAAGATATTCAAGTCTTATTGAGTAAAGTTAAAAAAAAAACATATTATCTTATGCACTTTTCAGGATATGGATGTAACTACTTTGTGTTCAAGATCCTTCGCGCGACTCACAAGCAATCAAGCGCGTGACCTGTTGGTCTGTCCACACCGCGACCGCAACAGAGGGTCAACTGCTTGAATCCCCATCTCCTCAATCTCCTTCGTCATTGCACGGCGAGGCGATAGAGCTTCTGCACTGCAGAGAACAGATGGTAGTGAAGCCCGCATATTTAGCCAGCTCCCGACTCCCGTCTGTCCAGCTTCGCATTCTAATAGCCGTTGCTTTCATTACTTCATTCCTCCCCTCCCTTTCTCATCTTCTTCTGGATATGGATGTAACTACTTTGTGTTCAGGACATGTTTGCTGCTTAGTGCAAGGTCAGTGCTGCTCACCCAATGAAGAACCCTACTCCACTTCATGTCGATATCCATTTTGTTCCCACATTTGTCCTTAATCCTGTTCATCTATCAATTTTCAACGGGCTTCAGTATTCCATCCTGTTCTTCTGTTTTGTCTCTCGCAAAGCAGATTTGTGGCAGCAGGGACAAAGGGCAGTGCGTCAATTAACGGCACGCTACCTTCAATTTTTTCGGTATGTGTGTGGACTGATAAGTTTTCTTTACTGTATATAGAATTACAGTATTGTAGTAAATTAGACTTGCCGCAGACATAACTCCTTTTTCCATATCAAGTTTCAGTTTCAGTGATGAATCAGTGATTTTGTATGCAGCCCATTTGTACACAATGTATATGTGCCTAAGTGCCTTGACGTTAAACAATGAGGTGAAAGTTTACTGCGGATAAATCCTTCATGAAAAGTTATGAATTTAGAGCTATATTTCAAGCTGCCTTGATTTCATGGGAAATTTTGTAATTTTGTATGGATCAATGATGTACTAAGTCCTTCACTCTTTAGTGCTTCACCAGTTCTTTATATAACGATCAATGATGTAAGTGCTACATGAGTTAAAATTTTCTTAGATAAGGATCTTATCTCAACTCTTTCAAAGTGGTACGTCATACATGTTGCTGTTGTGTTCTGTACTTCTGTTCACTCATACAAAATTGCCTATGATTTGAACTATCACCCAGAATATCATAATGCCTTATACATTTTGCTTGCTTACCTTAATTTCTTATTTTATCATTACAAAATATCCCGCAGCAACGCGCGGGGAATTATCTAGTATAATATATCAATTAAAAGTCATGGAATAGTCCATATAAATTATAAATGTTTTCTATTAATATACAAATCAGAAGAAAGTATTAGAAAGTAGTGTAAATACTGATTCTTTTTAGGATGGTTTTTTCCAATATACATTAATTGTATCTCTATTTTTCACTACAAAAGCCTTGCATCCTGATATATATTTCCGAGCTCCCGTGAAAAAAATATTCCGAGCTCCACTGATGCGTTTTTATTGTGCAAACAACGCCAAATGCAAGGAATCAATAAAAGTATGTACGTGGACTGTATATATTGACACACACATGCACACATGAACTTTGATGACAGAAGCTATCGATTTTATATGCTTATAATTGTATATATAACCTTGGACGTTGCTTTAAATAAGATCGACATATTCTTTTGTGGTCTTTGTTATCACGACGCAATTTAATAATATATTCATATAGTCCGAGCTATGCCTTGCAAATTCGCGGGATGTACACTTAGACAAGTCGGCCACTTGATTGCTACGCGTGTGTACCGCGTCAATACTTGTTATTCAGCTCACACAAATGAAATGACGCGTCAATACGCATGTGTACCGCGTCACACAGTAGTACTGTTTCCAATTGGAAGTTATGCTTGAAAAAGATGATATTCCACATGATCACATTTGTACATTGATCAAAGTATAGAAATCTTTTAAATACGCCAACGATATTTCCATCTTCTATTTCAACGAGAAATACGTGAAATCTGAAACGCACAAGATAGGGAGTTGACTTCTGTAAGAACATTCCAACACTAGACAGGACATGCCAAAAATATTTTTAAGTGATAAATTATTAAGTAAATTTTACAAAACTTCATGTTTACATTTGTATGATAAAACCTGATTTCGTTATTTGTTTTATGAAACCCCATCTTTCCAGGCATAATGTTTCAAAAAAAACCCCTTATTTTACGTAAAATATTGTATTTCATCGTTATATGCTATTATTTTAACATAAATTCATATATGAATTTATGTTAAAATGATAACATATAATGATGAAATATTACTTGAAAATAGACATTTCACTCATCCATCTATCCTTTTCTTTAACTTTCCTTTGCGCTATTAAATGAACTAAATACAATACATTGTAATGGCATGATAACAAGTTATATATGTATATAAACACTCAAACATCAATGATCAACGCTTGTTGACATACAACTAACGTGAATATACTCAAAATATCTCATCTAGTTTTATAATTATTAGAGCTTAAAATAATTATCAAATGAATGATATAAGCTTGTACATTCTTAAAACATTTTGCCCCAGAACAAAAGTTTTTATATACAGATTATAAGACCTGTTGTTGTTTTGCGTTGTAGATATCCCAAAACACGGGGTCAAATCCTTAACTTTCCACGAAAGCTAAGGATAAACAAATATGATACTTGAGACGTCAGGTAACTTAATTAATTATTAAGTTGCGGAGGCTTACCTGACGAAATGTCCATCCTCAATGCGGAATCCCCTGCCCTCCGGCTGCACGACAACGCCGGGCGCCGCCGCCGGCCCGACCCTTTCCGCCCGGTAGTCCGTCCCTTCCGCCTTGGGCACCACGTACGCCGCCCTGTCCCTGTACCCGATGATGACCATCCTGTCGAGGTCCACCACCATAACCACGCCCTCCACCGGCCGCGCGTAGATGTTCGCCGTCGCGTTGTCGAATACCAGGCACTCCAGCTTCGCCACCGTACGCCGGCTCGCTGCTTCCGAACCATCCCCGTGACAGCAGCCCGCAGCCGACGCTATCGACGTCGAGGCCGCGCCGACGCACGGACTCGACGAACGGCGGGTACTGCGCCGGCAGAGCACCGGCCGATATCTGGTCGATGTCCGCAAACATCGGAAATCCCGGGCCACGGTGGATGGCGTGCGACAGAACGGACGCTGAGGCGTTGGAGCTTGTCGTGGTGGCGATGTTGACGGTGAACTCGTGCGTCTGGCCGCCGGCTCGGGCGATGACGAACGCGCGGCGCGGCAGGTTGGTTGTTGGGGAGGCGGCGTAGGAGAGCACGTCCGGTTTGTCAGGCTCGTCGAGGCCGACGTAGTGGAAGTAGAGCGGGCGGGCGGGGACGAGCGGGGAGGCGAGAACGGCGGTGCGGACGGCGGCGATCTCTGCGGCGGAGAGCGGGTCGAGTGGGTGGGCGTTCGAGCTGATGGTTATCGTCGCCATGGCGGCGGAGACGAAGAGGATGATGGCAAAGACAGGAATCCCCATGGCGAGATGTCAAGCGGGCCTCGAGGAAGAACGATCGATGCATATGTGATGATGGAGCAGTTGACTACGGCTTGATTCTGCACGTCGATCTCTTTACGGTTTCAGGTATTTACTTCCTCCGTTTCCATCAAGAGAATCAACAATGGGTTTTCATATGTACTCCCTCCATCTCCAAATGATCTTTATATTTGGTTTTGGTGGAGATACCAATACAACCTTCTATGTTACTTAATTTACATCGATTTACACACATAGTTATTACTATAATCTAGTATTGGCCAACTAAAACACACTTACATACAAAAGACATTAACTTCTACACGCAAAAACGAAGAGACTAGTATTCCTTATGCAAATATGAAGATCATTTAGAGACAACAACAAAAATCAAATATGAAGATCATTTGAAGATGGAGGGAGTATAAGTTAAGGATGCATGTTCGTTCCGGGGCCAAACGTCGGACGGTGCTCTGCACCGTCGGATGCACGCGCCTGGCTCTAAGCCGTCTGTACCAATCCAACCTCCCGCACTGCCTCCCGTGCATGCTGCAACAGAAAAACGGAAGGTTGAAACAAAACAAGGAAATAGGAAACAGATGTGCGCGTAGAGGAAGATGTCGCACAAGAGCCGACAGGAGGCGCCAGGTCGCCGATGGCGATCTCCTCCGATGAAACTTCCTCTCACCGCCACGCTACTTTTCCTCCCCACTAGGTGAAACATCCCGGTAAGGCATCGCCCCAATCCCGACCTCCCACCTCCTCTGTTTGCAAGCTTTTGGTGCTGCCTCATCATCCATGGCGTCCATGTGCATTGTCGGCGGTGCTGCCTCATCATCCATGGCGTCCATGTGCATTGTCGGCGGTGGAACAACAAGTTTTCTAACGATGGCCCACATAATCCGTCGGCTGGAACAGGGGTTGTCTCCCCCAATCGATCTGCACAGTGCTGATTGTGGTGCCTCATCTACAACGAGGACTCGAGCCATGTTCACGGCCGAAGAAACACAACAATCTACGCACGGCCTCGAGTGAGTGCGCCCCACTCACAGCCTGTTCCAGATTTTTGTGTGTAGTTGGAAACGTGTGTGCATGTTGTGTTGCAATTTACTTCTGAAAAAAGGTTGCTGTTCCAGTAGATTTTGTATGGGAAAAATTAAGTTTGACTGTCGTGCAACAGCATTTGTTTTGATGTCTGAAACATTTCATTTGTACAACTGTTCACATGATTTGCTATGGTGAAAAGCTGTAGAAAAAAAATAAGTTGACTGTCATGAAACATTATTGGTATGATGCCTGAAACATTTTATTTTGTATCGTTGAAACACATTTTTTCAGGAGTCAGAGCACTCTGCGGTTGCCAATGGAGGATATGTGTCGGTTTGTATAGATGGTCAGGAAGAAGATCATGCTGCTGGTTTTGAAAATGAGGAATATGGAGTAAGCTCACAACCAGTGATTCCTTTTGTTAGGATGGAATTTGACACAGTGGATGAAGCGCAACAGTGTTACAATGCTTACGCAGAAAAGATTTGCTTTGGGACAAGGATTGGCTCATCAAGGAATAGTCGTGTTGGCAATAAAAGCCTGATCAGGAGAGAATTTGAGTGCTCTCATGCTCGTAAGCCAGAAGAGAGCGACGGTGTTGATATAGTTGCTGAGGCTCCTGATGATAATGAAACATCATCAGGTGTTCCCGCTGCTGTTGTTGGGACAGATCTGAACAACTCCATTGGGTGTAAGGCTGGAGCTGAAACATATGATATTGGCTCTAAGCTTGTCCTTAGTAGCAAGAGGAAACGTAACAAACTTGCACGCTTCAACTGCAAAGCTCATATGGAGGTGGGCCTTAGGAGAGGCAAGTGGAGATGTGTTGTGTTCCAGCCGGACCATACTCACTGTCTGATGAAGCGTCGTGGGAGAAGAAAATTCTACAGGTCGCACCACAACATATTAGTAGAAGACTTTGAGTTCCTCAAGACGCTCCATAATCAGAACATTAGAACATCACAAATTGTTGCACTGCTGTCAGACCTACATGGGGTGTGCAGAACCTTCCGTTTACAACCAGAGATGTTTCAAATGCACATGCAAAGCTCGGAGATGGTATGGTGTACAAGGAAATGGCAATAACAGTTGAATACTTTCAGAGAATGCATGCAGAGAATCCCGCCTTCTTCTATGCAGTAAAGTATGATTAGAACAACGCAGTCCAAGCTCTTTTTTGGGTGGATGGCCGGACAAGGAAGTTGTACCGCACATACAGAGACTGTGTGTTCTTTGACACCACCTTCATGACAAATAGGTACAACATGCCGTTTGCTCCAATAATAGGCATAAAAAATCACATGCAAACCATCTTGCTTGGTTGTGCACTGGTTGTAGATGAAGCAACTAAAACTTTTGTTTGGATCGTTGAAACATGGATGCAAGCAATGGGGAACCTGCCACCTTTGAGTATCATGATAGACTGTGACAAGGAAATTAGAGCAGCAATCCAGATAGTGTTCACTGAAGCAGTTCACCGTTGCTGTGTTTGGCATGTGATGGATAAGGTTGACAAGCATTTCATGAGGCTTTATTAGTTGAACAAGGGTTTATTTGATGATTTCCACAACTTTGTGTACCACAATGACACCGCTGAGGAGTACGAGGCATCGTGGAAAAAGATGATTGAGCGCCATGAGTTACACCGGAATGAGTACATGAAGCTGTTGTGGGAAACCAGGCTCATTTGGGCTCCTCCATACTTCAAATTTGACTTCTTCCCCTTCACATCAACTACTGGGTGGTTGGAGGGCATGAACAACTTGTTCAAGATGTTTGTGCACCCGCAAGACTCGATGTGGTCATTTGTGAGACAGTACGAGCACATTGTTGAAACATGGCTAGAGCGTGAAAATGAAGAGGGATACAAGACTGAGGCTACAGTCCCAAAGTTGTGATCAAGATAGAAGCACATACATTCACTGCTATGATACAGATTGCTGACTGAAACATTACAATACTAAATACTGAAACATTTATTTTGTGATGTGTGAAACATTATTTACTAACTAGTGGAACATTATGTTGCAGGTACCGGATAGAGAAGCAAGCAGCAAAATTCTACACAAGACGGGTGTTTATTGAAAAGTTCCAACAAGAGCTTTATGCTTCAACTTCGTTTGATGCGGTTAGGACACAAGACCAGAGTGTGCACTATGATGTGTCCTCAAATGCTACCAGCAGTCCGAAAAAATTCAAAGCAACAGTTGATGAAGTGAGTGATACATATGAATGCAACTGTCATATGTTTGACAAGGATGGGTTGCTTTGCGCTCATATACTGAAGGTGATGACCCATATGAATTTGAAAGAGATTCCAGAGAATTATATGTTGAAGAGGTGGTCGGAGCTTGCAACATTGCCGATACTTGATGATCTCTCCGGTCCAGGACCATCTATAGGTGTCCCAGCAACAAACAGGCTTAGATTCAACTCGCTGTGCCGCAAAATGACGGATCTCGCTTCAGATGCTTGTGGTAATGAGGGTGCCTACATAATGGTTTCAAAAGGTATAACAAAACTAGCTGCCTTATTATGGCATTGCGGCGTCAAGGTGGTACCCCAACTGTACCGGAACAAGAGGGGGGGGGGGTGAAAAGACAACAAAGCATGTCTCGAGGAAAAAGAAGCAACCCCCGACATACTGAATCCTCCAATGATTTCCAAATTTCGATTACATAAGGATGTGGTCAATGAAGAGTGGAGAAAGGGCCTGAGCAACATCCAACATTGTTTACAAGCCATCTTCATAGTTCACATATAGAAAAATGATAAACACTTCTTCCTTCTAACAAATTCTTCAGGATGTCAAGTGAACTCAAAGGACTACTAATCTCCTGATTCCAGTAGTGGCTGGCATCATACTCCATCAGTTTCAGCTGTTGTCCAAGAATATTAAGTGAACATAATTGTTCCATAAATTGAAGCGAAACATATCTGTGATCAAATGCCAATCCTAAGCTCCTCCACGAATGAAATGAAACAGGGCAAAAAGCTAAAAACAAAAGAATGTACGCGAGTATGTAACAATCCATTTTCTTTTCTATTTTGGTTTTCCCTGTACGACAGGATGCAACATCACACAGATGAGTATATAACATTGATCATTGGGGGTGAAAAAAAATATTATTGTGCTGCACCAAAAGATTTAGAGTTGCCCATTCTTCATTAACTGGAGTTTTAGATTGCATAGAACTTTTTTTTTTAAAAAAAAATCATCAGTTCCCAGTGGACAGTGACCCAATATCTCTTCTTCATAAGCATAGCAGCGTTTTTCATTCTTATGTTGGAACTAGGTTTGGTGACAATCTACAACTGCAAATACTAAATAACATAGCAATGATAGCACTCATACATATCTCAATAACGATGGGGGCATTTTAGTGATCACCTTTCCCAGTTTGTATTCATCTAGTTTCATCTTGTCCTACAACAAGAAATGAAAAGAAAATAAAAATTGTCTCCCTTTCATCAAACAAACTCAGGTTGGCGAATTATGTCAACAAAAGATGACAAACGTCAAACTGAATAATGGGAACATGACATATATTTTCATAGCATCTATCCTTGAAGAGTTGAAGTGCCAATGCAAATGATACACCAAAATCGTCACGCAAATGTGGGCTAACATCAACTAAGATAACAACTATGGCAGGTCACGACGACTAGTAGCACGATATTAGTAGCTTTTTTTCCCCTAGATAATGTATATAAATCAGGCCTATATAGCACCATATTAGCTTTGAGCCGGACTATGAATGACAACCACACTTGGCAAATGATTCACATGAAGAAAATCACTATTGAAACTTACATTTTAAGATGAGAGAAGGGTGATTTCAGTTTTTACCTTCCGTGAGCCACCCGAGACCTCGGCCGGGAGCGGCGAGCATGGACGTCATCCGCGCGGCGGCGGTGGCGCTGTGCAGAGGCAGCAGGGATTCCGCGCATACGCTCAACTCGAAGGGCGACCTACGCAAACAACAACGCCGGCGCCGGCGCCGGCGCCATCAGTCCCTGAACCTACCACACCTGACGCTCTGCTAAGTGGAAAGGGGAGCGTCTCGTACCTGAGGATGCGAGGGGGCGCGGACAGCGCGCGACGGAGGGACGGACGCGCCGCGGAGGATGAGGAGGAGGAGGAGGAGGAGGAGGAGGAGGACGCGGACCTCGCCGGCGCGGCGCGGAGAAGGGAAGCGGACGAGCGGAGCAGCGACCTCGCGGCGGCGGCGGCCATTGTTGGATGGATTCCCCTCAGATGGGGGGAGGTTTCGTCTCCTCCGGTGGTAAAGCAAAGCTTGGGCCGTCAAAAGGTCGGATTCAATCTGGGCCGTCCATTGCCGACCGAGCAATTAAGATGGGCCGAATTAGTTGGCCCGGTTCGAGTCGAAGACCATTTGTTTCCCCTCGGCGGCGGCGAGGGTTGCGCGGCGCCTAACGCCGGAGCAGCAGCCGCGCGACCTCGCCTTCTCCTTCTCATTTTTCTTCTTCTCCTTCATGATTGATCGTGCAGCGATTGGTGGTGTCTCCTGACCGAGTGGCGGAGTTCCCTGCCTCGCCGTCTCCACCGGCCGCGCCGTTGGCCGGGATGAGGGTGAAGGTGGTATCGCGCTCCACCGACGAGTTCACGCGGGAGCGCAGCCAGGACCTGCAGGTGCGTCGTTGATTGCTTCTCTATGGCTGTTTCTGTTTTTTGTTTGTTTTTTTTTTCTTTAAGGTTTGACAGTACTTTGATTGGTACTAGCAGTGATGAATTTCTTTAGGGTAATTGCATCAAAGGGAGAGAGCCCCCGCGTCGCCTCCCGTGAGGGCGACACGGGCGGCAACCATAGAAACCGCCGCC
>CM002484.1:15179906-15216300 GCA_000325765.3 Leersia perrieri
AGCCCCTACACGTCACGGGCGGAGGGGGTGCGGCTGGCCAGGGAGGCCGTTGCAGGCGACGGCGTGCGGCACGGTGGCGTGATGGAGGGGCGGCGCTTGGGCAGCGACGGAGGTGGGTGGAGATGGCGCAGCGACAGCAGGGCGCGGAGAAGGCGCAGCGTGCGGATCTGGCGCGCGCCTTGTGGCCCATGTCCGGTCGGCGGGTGGCGGCGCGGTGTGCTGGGGCGGCGGCTTCGCGTTGGCATGTCGGATCCACGCCGCTGCTGCCATTTTTCGCCCCCCTGTGGCTGGATCTGGCGTCTCCTGGTCTCCCCGCGGATCTGGCGGGTGGCGCCATGGCTGGCACGGGGCTGCCGGAGGTTGCCGTCGGCCGGCGCTGCAAGGTGCTGGCCGGCGCGGCAGGTGCGGGCGTCCACCGATGTCCTGGTGGAGACGGAGCTCCCTCATCGCTGTTTGGTCGCAAGCAGTGGTGGTTGGGAGCTCCGGCAGTTTCGAAGCTGAAGGCGGGTTCGTCTCCTTTGTTGTCGATCGGGTTTTCCCCATCTTCGTGGAACTCCTCCCCTTCCTTGCGGGAGCTCCATAAGCCTGGTGAAGGCAGCGGGCAAGATGCATAGGAGGCTTAGATTTCTGAAGCAGCGACGCCCAATTCTTTGCCTCCTTGGTCGGATTCGGCGAGGAGGCCGGCAGGTGTGCGAAGCGAAGGAGGCCTGAGACAGCGCATGGGGCCGGCGGCGAGATGGTGGTGCTGACGACGGATGTCGTCGTCCTTGTCAGCGGTCGTGTCTTCTCCTGTTTGTGGAGCTCCTCCCCCTTTGGGGAGTTCTATGGGTAGGGTGACGACGGACTGTTAGCAATGGAAGGCTTGGGTTGTCGAGGCAATGGCGCCTAATCCTGGACTCTTTGGTCGGATTCGACAAGGAGTGCGGCGAGCGACAGAGCGGAGGGGGCTTGAGCTAGCGCAAGAGGGAGTGGTGACGGAGTAGTGGGCGCTGACGGCAGGGTGTGACTGCGGTTTTTTCTTTCTTCGGTGCAATTTCTAAAATGCGAGATTTTCTGGCATTTTGATCGACAGCGTTCTGTCGTCGTGAAGTTGTACTGAAATTTTACTTCCATTATCTTAATGAAATTGGTCGCCTGAATCTTTCGGTCGACCCGACAAAAAAAATTTCTTTCTTTAGTTCTATGATATAGTATAGCAGGAGGCTTTTTTTGTTATGATATGTTTATAGTTTCTGAAGAAGCATTGGTAAAATATATGGGGAGTCAATTTGGTGTAGCTGCAAATTTCAGGGGCTAATTTGATCCCCTTTTGCTTCATTTTTTTTAAGATAACAGATCTTTTTATAGATCTGGCTTTTTTAGAAAGCCAAAAAAACATACACAGTTTTGAACTATACGGGGGTGAACTAAGGAGAAAAGCAACTAGAGGGGAAGGAAAACAAAAAAGGGGGCGCTAAAGCACCAGAAAACCAACACGCAGGTTGGTGCCATTTACAGTGCATCACTTTCGGCAAGTGCTGAAAACAAACAGTGGTTCTTCCTCCTAAGCTCTTCAGGAAACTTCTCCTCCCTGAGTCTTAAGTTTTCAAAGTACCAGGACACAAAACTTCAGAACAAAAGAACGGCCAATGACATACACTCTTTTCTCATGACCGAAAACAAATCTTCTGCACGAAGCAATAAACGACCAAACAAACTCAAAAAAGAACGGCCAATGACATACACTCCTTTTGCTTCAATTGGGTTGCCTTTCTCGAGTTTATTGCTTGTCATGTTGTACAGGATGACTAAGGTCTATTTGTGAGAGTTCCTTTTCCACTTCTGTTCTACCCGAGGTTAAATTACGAGCTTTGCTTCAAATATATGAACAAAGTATTGATTGGACGATTGCGTCGTTGTTGCTTTGCATTCCATTTTAGAATAGCTTGAGGTATCTGCCATCCATTTTTTTTTAGTCCAGCAATGTAAATACTATGAACTTGGATTTTGGATCGTTTCTTTTTTCTTGAATATAGTGATTTTTTTAATGCCATGTCCAACTCTAGGTTCAGGTCATTTAATTTAAAGTTAAAAATTTGTTTGCTTGCTTGCTTAGGCCATAGGATCACTCACTCTGGTTCCAGCCACTGACAGTATCTATCTCATCTGTTACTCCCAACAGAAAGTGTTCCGCAATTATGATCCAGCACTTCGTACTCAGGAGAAAGCTGTTGAATACACTAGGGCTCTTAATGCTGCGAAGTTAGAGAAGGTTTGTGTGACATTTCTTCTCTGTGTTATTTTTTTTTCTTTCATAATACAGTTTTTGACATGAAATTTGGTGTTCTGTTTGCAGATATTTGCTAGGCCATTTATTGGAGCAATGGATGGCCATGTTGATGATGTATCGTGCATGGCGAAAAACCCCAATTATTTGAAAGCAATATTTTCTGGCTCAATGGATGGTGGTAATTGCCATGCTTCTGTACTAGGCGTTTGCTTTTGTCTCCTGATGTTCTTATGTTTTCTTGTTTGTCTTTGATAAAGTAGTTCAATCAATCGGTAGACTGTAACATACTAACCTTTAGTTTTCTGTCGCTTGGGCCTGGGGATGATACTCGCACCAGATGATCCTTGTAACATTTGCATAGCCAGTTACCTGTGAATCCTTCTCTTCTGATACACTCAAGAACTACACTATGAACCTGAATATTTATCTGCATTTCCTGTGGTCTTCTTAAGAGTACTTAGTTGATTGATTAGCAGAATATAAAATGCATACTTTTCAAGTGTATTGCTATTTGTGTGCATTGATTGTACCTGATGATACAAGCAGGCAGTTGATGCTAGCACATGATCATGTTTTATAATTGTAATGCAAGGAATTGACTTTTAGAACATGACATCAGTGTATATTTGTATTATGCATAATTTGTTAGTATTACATTTCTGGATCCCTTTTTAGTTCACTTCCTGCTATCTTGAAGTATATAATTGTCATTTATTTATCAAAACGATCATCTTTGGGCCAAGGTTATATTTGGATCAGAAATGGTTAACTGTAGCTTATATCTCGCTGGCATATATTCGTCTGTGGGACATTGCTTCAAGGTACTATTGTAACTGTGGTGGTACTTCTACCAGATGACCATCCTTTTTTGTTGTGTCCAAACCCATGGCTCGACTTGGTTCTTTGCATATCCCTGTTAGGAGAGCTTTCTTAATAATGTACTGGCACATACGAGTGTGATTTTCTTTTTCTTGATTAATAAAACAGGAAGACAATTTGCCAGTTCCCTGGACATCAGGGTGCTGTGAGGGGTTTGGCCACATCTACAGATGGCGATTTTCTGGTCTCTTGTGGTGTTGACTGCACGTAAATTATATTATGGTTGTCTTATGAAACAATCTTATTCTCAAACTCAGTCTCAGTTGAGGACTTGAATCTCTGTTAAAAAGGCTTATATGCTAATACTGAACTAGCAGCTGCCTCAGTCCTCAATTTTAACCCAACAAAATGACCATGTCATACACATTTACTTTTATTATGGTTTAGGATTCTTTTGCATACAAATTTAAATTGGTTACACGTGTATTGAAGTTGAACAAACCTTTGCAAACTGGTCCAGTGTTAAATTTACTTTGCAAACTGGTTACACGGATAAAAGTTAACCTTTTCTAAGTATGAAGTAAACAGGTGTAATTGAGGAATACTGGCTGTATATGTTCTTATTGTGTGCATGTATCCTCCCATGGATTGCAGTGTTCGACTATGGAAAGTCCCTATGCTCAAAATGGTAGACCCTAATGATGCTATCGGAGATGCTTCTGAGGTATACACTGAACGGATATGTCTACATTATTTTGATTTATACTCGTTATATCTTATTTGATTAACCTGTTACTGTTTGCAGCCTTCAGCGATCTAAACTTGGAAGCATGCATTTTGGTAAGAGCATCAGTGCTTTGCTGTCTTCCAGATTTATCTGATCGTTCATGCTTTGAACCTATAGCATGCAGGTTGTCGGGTTGATCACCAGGTTTCTTTTCTCTTTACTTCTAGGGATGTTGACTACCAGTGGGATGGCAATCTTTTTGCAACTGTAGGTGCTCAGGTTGATATATGGGATCAGAACAGGTAAAGTATTTGAGGACTCAATTATAAGTATTTTCTTTCTTTTGGTTTGTTGCCAGCACTAATCCTATCCTCACCTGTGTAGGTCAGAGCCAATAAATAGCTTTGAATGGGGCAAAGATACAGTTCTCTCTGTGAGATTTAATCCTGGAGAACCCGATGTTCTAATTACATCAGCTAGGTTAGTTTACTTATTTAGGAGATATTATATTGTCCTTTTGACTCACCATCTCTGTGGAAATATTTTTTCATTTTTTGTTCAAGTACCTCGATATTCTTTTCTCAATCCTATTTCTTAGCTTTCATTGTTTTCATTTATTACTTTTGCTCCTAAAAGATCTTATCATACTAAAGTAAGGTGGTATCAATTTTGCAGTGATCGGAGTATAACACTTTATGATCTACGCATGTCATCCCCAGCTAGAAACCTATTATGAAGGTTTGCTGAATTGTATTTTTGTCTGTGGATGCTATTCATACTGTAAAATGTCAAAAGTAATGCACGTAACATCTGGACATTGTCGATTCTGACGTACAGATAAAAGTTTGCTTTGTTCACATATTAAGTTATCCTTCAAAAAAATAAATAAATTAAAATCAACTTATTTTTGGGACAGAGGGAATGATTGACTGTTACGGGCTTTACACTGGGAGACCAAAGCCCATGACCAGCAGGGCCCGGTGAACAGTAATTCGCGGTACTGTAGCAGCAGATGGAGATTAGATTAAGATAGTTACTTAGGGGTTAAATCTCTCCATCTATATAAGGAGAGGTTGTATCTCTATTGGGAATTAAGTAATGAATAATCAAAGTTAGTCTCTCTCAAGTTCTAGCCCTAGATTCTTCTCTCATCCCTCCTAAACCGACGCCGTCTGGCTATCTTCCCGGTGATGTTTACCCAATAATTGTGCTCATATTAATTTGGTATCAGAGCCAACTGCTGCGCCGCCATCAATGGCTTGCGGCAGGGGTTTCGTTTATCGGGAGGCACGAGTCTCTCGATATTACTACCTATGGCTTCCGACGTTTGACAGAACGAAGAACCCTCAATCCTGGTTGGATCGTTTTAAGTGGTTCTTTGAGGAGGAGCGCACCCTAGAGGAGAAGGTGCACCTGGCATCACATCACCTAGTCGGTGCGGCTGCCTTGTGGCATCGACGGTGGGAGAGCTCACTCCCCTCATCAATTTGGTCATGCGTGACGACAACTTGGCCTCGATTTGCTGAGCAGATCAAGGCCAAGTTTGGTGCACCTCCAGCCATCTTCACCACTCGGCATGTCACCAACGACGGACGAGCCGAGCGCAACGCCAAGTCGACGACCTCAGCTGTAGCTCATCCAACGATCTCCTCCAAGTTAGATCTCGCCCTTTATCTATTGATCTCCATGAATCAAAAGTGGGAGACCCGTGATCCGCACCCGACGCATGATGAGAAGGAGAAGACGGAAGATGAATTGCCAAGAAAGGCCAATCAGGGAGACAGAATTCTTGGCGTAGCACCATCAACATCAAGTGGGCACGTCGTGTCATCACCGTCACAGATACCAATGCCAGTCCTAATTTCGCAGAAGGGACCTCCCTTGCTTCCTTTGCCTAACAGCATCTTCAAAGAACCAAGGGTTAACCTGATCGAGGAGGAGGCCTTGCTGCTGGAGAAGCATGTTGTAGAATGCACGGAGATTGCAGCACCGCCACTCTGCTTGCCACCAAGTCCATCTCTGCCATGGAACATCATGCAGCATCGCCGACCATCGTCTTTACGACCACGGCGGCACGTCTTTGGGCACCACGGGCAGAGCATCGTCTCACGGAGCAAGGTAAACCATCAGCAGCAGTCAAGGACGAGGGTATCTCTTCGAAGTCCTCCAGTTGCCTCCTTTGTTTCGACGCCATACTCCACGGCAAAACAACGAGCCGATCAGCGCTGGCAGCCACATCCACCGAGTGCATGTCCGCGTGGCTGGTCCTGGCAACGTCGGCGCCACCGCTTCCCTCGTCGGCGGCGAGGGGCAGGAGCAGCGCCGAATTCGGTGGATCCAACTGTTCACCTTCAGGCGGCGGCGCAATTTTCGGCGAAGGCAGCGCGCATGGGGCAAGGAGAAGCGGTAGTTCAGGTTGTTGCGTGGCCCTCGGGTGATGCATGCGCGCCGCGATTTTTAGGCACAACAGGCAAGCTGCATCCTCAGCCAGGGAGGATTTTGCAAGCGTTACGCAATTTTCGGGAGGCAGCAAGTCCAGCAGCAATTGTTTGGCAAGGGGGATCGCATGCCGTGCGAATGGCGTGGGATCCAGACGGGCCACACATGCCAGGAAAAGAGGAGCAATTCGGGCGGCAGCGCAGTGCGGTCTTCGCGAACATCAACCTCCTGGCGGCGGCGTTGTCAACGCAAGTCTGCTGCGTGGATAGGGGTTCCTCACAAGTGGGCCGATGGGTTCATTCGTCCAGGCCAGCTCGTTGGACTGTGTCCTATGGGCTAGAAACCATTGTTTGCTGCCAGGCCTTGTTATTGGGTTGGTCATGTGGAGCTCACGAGGCATCACACAGGTTCGATTCCAGCTTCATTCAGGCCTGCTTGATTAACCAGACCACGTTGGCTATTAGACGATGGTCTGGATCTATTCTTTCCTTGAAGGCTTTTGGCTGGGGTCCCCCGATGTTGGATCATGGTGACAAGATGACATGGCATTTCACAGTAATCATAGATTTAATTTTCATCCCAAATAATATAGCAAGCCGAGATGTAAAAGTCTTAAGTTTTAGGTATTTTGTCCGGGTCATGAGTTATTCAAGCATGCAACCCAAGGTCGTGTTGCAGCTCGAGGACAAGCTGCTCGAAAGGAGGGATGTAATGTTACGGGCTTTACACTGGGAGAACAAAGCCCATAACCAGCAGGGCCCGGCAAACAGTAACTCGCGGTACTGTAGCAGCAGCTGGAGATTAGATTAAGATAGTTACTTAGGGGTTAAGCCTCTCCAGGAGACCAAAGCCCATGACCAGCAGGGCCTGGTGAGCAGTAATTCGTGGTACTGTAGCAGCAAATGGAGATTAGATTAAGATAGTTACTTAGGGGTTAAGTCTCTCAATCTATATAAGAAGAGGTTGTATCTCTATTGGGAATTAAGCAACGAATAATCAAAGTTAGTCTCTCTCAAGTTTTAGCCCTAGACCTCTCATCCTTCCTGAGCCGACGCCGTCTGGCTATCTTCCTGGCGATGTTTACCCAATAATTGTGCTCATATCATTGATGGTGTCCCCTTCAAATATTTTGTGCTGTAGCTGCTCCATCACTTATTCACTACCGAACCAAAAGTATAATTGGAACTGTTAGCTTATGTAATTCCTTTTTCACTTGAAAACGGATGGCAAGAAAGGAAGTTACCATTTCCTCTTTCACTTTCTGGGGTTGCGTTGCTGCATATTCATTGATTTAAGATGCTATTTCAGTAACCGGCTAGCTGCAGAACTATCAAGAAGCTAATGTATCCTTTACTTCTGCAGACAAGGTGCAATTCAATATGCTGGAACCCTAGGGAGCCTATGAATTTCACTGCTGTAAGATTTATATGTTCATTGTTAAAGGATCAAACTATCTCCTGTATGTAATGCCGTCACAATGAATGATTTCGACTGTAGTTCCGGAGCTGAAATACTTATCAAGCTTTCCTTTTAAACAGCGTCAAACCTAGAACTATCATTTATTAACATCTATCCTGATGCTTTTTGTTTCTAGGCAAATGAAGATACAAATTGTTATTCCTTTGATGCTAGAAAGCTGGATGAAGCCAAAGTTGTTCACAAGGGCCATGTTTCAGCAGTGTAAGTAGTATTTGGGAGCTATTTTTTTATTCTGGAAATTTTAAGTAAATTTAACTGCAAAGGTCAATTCCTTAGTTAAAAAAAACAATCAATTGCTATGTAAACAGCTAAGTGCTCATCTGTTGCAATGAGTGTTAACTAAAGCATATCATAAGTGCTAAATTAAGAATAATGACCCAATTTTCTCTGAATATGAGAAATGCATACAAATATCGATCACATCAATAAGCTACCGAGAATAATGGCAAAAGACTTGTGCCTGAAATTCCCCAATTATAGACAAAAGGCCCTATAAGTAATAAACATATGCATTCACACATCCATCCAAGAAGGACCTCAGTTTTTTTTATGGAATGGCAGGAGACAACTACCAGTAGCACTAAATACGTTGGTAAAGTAAATATTTGTATATTTATGCCTGGTCTAGTTTATAGTTATCTTATCAATATGAAATCATATAACAAATTAAGGATACATGAAGTGAACAAAAACTGCACTTACATATGTTTAATATCATTTCAATGGCCTGCAATTTGTCTTATGCTGACGAATTGTCTGAAGATGCAAATTTGTTGCATTAAGTAGTAAACTAAAAGTTTGTCTCATGCAGTTAATCTTTTTATCGATCCCATTATATCCTGCAACTTTTATTACTCTATTCTTAGTTCTGGGAAGATATACTTACCCTAGTTGAGTTCTTCACAGAATGGATATTGATTATTCACCAACAGGGCGTGAATTTGTTACGGGTTCCTATGATAGAACAGTATGTGAAACCCTTGAAGATCCTATTATGACCTAACATTCCAGACATGTATTGGTGATTTTTCATTAACAACGTTGTCAATACCTTTTCAGGTAAGGCTCTTCCAGTATAATGGCGATCATAGCAGAGAAATATACCACACCAAGAGGATGCAAAGGTTCTTTGCCATTATTTCATTGGCATCCTTGCTTGCTGTTACTGATGTTTCTCTTACGATCAAACATCTGAGTGTCCTTAAAGTAGTGGACATCAAATATATCAATTTAACATTTCGCCTGCAAATGCATATGAAGTCTGTATGTTACTCCGTAGTACCTGTGATCTGTCAGGCAATTAGCTATCTTATTGAGCACAGATTTATCAGATTTCACTGCATCAGTCTATCTGAATCAATTTACCTTGCCTTTTGCAGGGTGTTTTGTGTGAAATATACATATGATGGAACATATTTAGTTTCTGGCAGTGATGATACAAATCTTCGGCTGTGGAAGTCCAAAGCTTCAGAACAGTTGGGAGTTGTAAGTTTCTAACACCACCTACTGTTTGCCAGTTGACACAATGCCTGTAAATGTTTCTTATTTGCCACAAATTTCATGTGATTTGCACTCACTCTCTTGGTTCAAATTGGAAAATAATTTGGACGTGACACTTGTTTTCTCACTGTAGAATACTAGAATGTACTCCCTCCGTTCCACAATATAAGGGATTCTGACTATTCACTCATAATGTTTGTTAAGTCATGTTTAAACTACTTTTGATAAGTAAATAATAAACAAAATAAATAATTCTTTCAAAATTTTTTAAATAAGACGAGTGGTCAAACGTTGCTAGTAAGGAGTCAAAATCCCTTATAATGTGGGACAGAGGGAGTAGAAGCTTAAAAATGAAGACAAACCATTTGTTTTCCACTTGCTGGTAATTGCTTTTCTGTATGTATATCATGCACTACCATCAACCTACGTGATATTCAGAATTATAAATGATAGCCAACATACCAGAAAATCTTGGCCGATATACATGACCAGTAGGAGAGGAAAAGAAACCCATATAGCTCTCTATAACAGATTTGTAAGGTGGGAGATTGTTGTCTGTACAATGTAAAACAGGAACTCCTAGTGCAGGTAAAAAACCCTGCAATGCTGTTCAAATAGACATGGCCACAAGAAAATTGTCATATGTTAACACCCAAAAAAATAAATATAGTGACTACCAGAATCACTCAACTGCTGTGTTCCAGATTTCTTGTTAAGAGCTGCAAACTAATATTAAGCAATTGAGACATGGTGGGAAGGACAATTCTAATTGATTTCAGGGAATACATTGTTTTACTTTGTTATTTAAAAACAAAAGAGAGTAATAACTCTTGATTTATTCCGTTTTGGCCAAAATATGGCGCGCTTCTGGTCAAGTTGACTTACAGGAAAACTCCTGCCTTTATGATATTGTCATGTGCAGGGGAGGTAATGCCATGAACAGTACCACGCGTTTACTGTTCACGGCAGGGTTCCTATTAGAGATAATATTAGATTTGTTAGTGGTTTCCTTAATCTTAGGGATATGTTTCTTAAACGTCAAGTCATCTTATCTATATATACATATAGATGGGGATTGTATCCTGAATTCATTAAGCAAGAAATAGATCAAAGGTTCGAGGTTCTCCTCAATCCCTGCCCTTGTTGTGCAGCCGCCGGGCATTGGCATGGTCACGCTGCTAGGGTTCGGGGCCATCTAAATATGCCTATAACAGATATCTTCCACGAACAGTTTAAGTGATGCTACATTACTAGGTCCTAAGTCCTTCGGCACCAGAGTGATCTTGTCAGGTGCTAGTTTACTTCAGCAAAGACTAGCGCTAACTTAGATTTTGTGCAAAGCAACAGGAAGACGCTAGACGCTTGATCTACCTCAATGTGGATCAACTTTATCTGCTAGTGCATAGAAGTCATCGAATGCTCTTTGTTTCAGCTGCTTTGATGTGCAATTCTGCCTTGTATGCTTGAAGTTTGATGATGATCTAATGAGGCCTGTTTCAGCTGCTTTGAGGTGCAATTCTGCCTTGTATGCTTGAAGTTTGTTCTGCCTTGTATGCCTAAGGACTCAGGCCTGTTTCTAATGAGGCCTAAGTTGTTGCTTGTTCTAAGAAAGAGCTGTTGCTCTCAGTACCGTGTTTGGTTGTATCTTGTATGTCTTTTTAACATGTTTCCTTGCCATTACACAAAGGAACTGATATACTGCACATAATTGATTTATGTCTTTTTAACAAATTTCTGTTAGAGGTGCTAGATGACGAACAAATTCCTTTTGCAGCTTCTTCCAAGAGAACGCAGAAAACAAGAATACCTAGATGCTGTAAAGGAACGGTATAAACACCTTCCAGAAGTCAAGCGGATTGTGAGGTAATATACTCTTCTTTTGTGGGGAATTTCCACTTAGATCATCTCGTCTTCATACCCTTTACTTGAACAATGGTTTTATTGATGCTGCATGGATGATAGGATGGTGTATTGATGTTCTATTGCAGGCATAGGCACTTACCTAAGCCAATCTACAAGGCTGGCAGCTTAAGGCGTACAATGGTTGAAGCTGAAAACCGTAAAGAAGTAGGAGGGCACACAGTGCCCCTGTGAGCATGCCTCTGCAGCCTTTCAGGAAGAGAAGACTTATCAAAGAAGTTGAGTGAGTAGGGAATGGAGCCAATCCATGTAGCAGGAAGGTAAAGGCAGTGACATTACTGGTCCAGCTCACTGTTGTTACTGTTGATTGCCGAGATTGAGATCAAGCTGTGCCCTTCCAGCTATGCAATGCAACAGAGAGCTTCAACTAGTTAAGAAAGCAGAAATCGAAATGTTATTTTGTCAGTTTATAAGTACTGATTTTTTTAGTAACTTCAAGGTTAATTAAATCTACAATTTTATAGTATACTTGTGTTCAAAATACTCCCTCTGTCCCAAATTATATGGGATTTTGACTTTCTCTTCACAAGGTTTGACCATTCGTCTTATTCAAATTTTTTTTGAAAATAGTATTTATTTTGTTTATGATTTACTTTATTATTAAAAGTATTTTGAGCAAGACTTATCATTGTTTGCACAAAAAATTTAAATAAGACGAATAGCTAAATATTGCAAGTGAATAGTCCAAATCCCATATATTATGGGACGGAGGGAGTATTAGTAATTTTCTCACCAAATTTACTCAACGTTGAAGCAATTTGACTTTAATAAGAGTTAAAATGACTTATAATATGATCCGGAGGGAGTACAACCATGTAGCTTGTGGCGCCCGTCTAGATCCAATTATCTGTTGTGCTATTCATGGGTTAACGGTCATGCTATTCACATGCGATGTATCTTAGAAAAATACGTAAAAACTCAGGAAAATTTATTTAGAAAAACAATGTAACATCGCATTATTTTTTAAAGTTGAAATCATATCCCAACCAATTTCTTGTTTTTTTTTCAACTTTGATGGACCAAAATATAAAGTAAACTTTGTCACTTACATAAACTTCGTTAGTAGCAATAGAAATTGGATACTACTTCCATGAATTCATTTATATTTTAAACCTTTTATGAAAGTATAATTTTGATTAAATTTATTAACCATATTGCACGGTTGTCCTTACCGCCCTTTCGCCATCATGAACAAACACAATATACGGAGGCTACACCACTAGGTACTCAAGATTAGCTACAAGGGTTGCAAGATCCATTCTCAACAATACGCACCGCAAGAAGACGTCCACAAACCCTTATCTCTGGTTTTATCTGATCGTATGGTGGGCTACATAGGAGACAACTTCTCGGAATATGACCCATTGTTCACAGATAAATCTGCAAGTGCATGGAATTTTATCGTACCATTTCACCTCAGAGTGACCCAATGCTATCGAACTCAGGGAACGTGCGTGTATAATCTAAGAACGAAATCGTCCAAGGACAATGACTATATGGAAGGCTTAGTCCAGAGAGGATTGATATGGTTTAATTAACTTGAACTAAGTTGAGGTAACACTCTATCTCTTACTTTGTGCACTGGCTCTCCTTTAGTCTGCCAGTTGAGTCCGACCTACAATTCTATGATGTAGATGAAAATGGAGGATTACTAGGATAAGATTCAGGGTTGTCCCCACTTGCTGCCTATCTCTACAACATGTGGAGTACATAACAAACAAAGGTAACCTCCAACCCAAACACCACATCTACGTTATTGATTACTACTCCAGCGTTGTGCATGGACTTTGTTTTTCATCCAGAGTCGTATTACAGCATTCAATACGAATATTAAGCGATGAATCCACAAGGATGAGAATCTGTCATAGTGGTCGGTATAGGGCACCAGATGTGTACACAATAACCGTGTATTACAGATGCCTTTACATATATCATGAGGTCCACCTAATTATAGTATGATACAGATTACGACAAGGAACCCGGAAGATGATTCCTTTCATAACTTTGAATTTTCCTTCTTGCACCACTTGAATCCGAATAGGACACTACCCTCTAAGGGTATAAATACAAGATACCTTAGAGGGGAGAGGACATGACATAACAACAAGATAAGAGAGGTCAATACAGGACAGATCCCGATGGATATAGTACTGCAAGCCTTGACAAGACGCCATCGCCAAGATACAATAAGGTCTAGGATAGTACGGCTCCCGTCGGCTAGTGTTCGATAACACATAAATGCTCTCTTATCCACACTACTTATGCAATCCCCTTAGTTGATAGGCTAAATCAACTCCCTACTTCACTCTGTATTTGCTGACACGCGACACCTATATATTAAAGGAAACCGACTTGATGGCCAAATAGGAAGCAGGGCTGTTAGCCTAATGGGGACCTAAACCTATATAAAAGTTGTGTCCCCTCTGTGTTTATTGCAACTTCTTGCAGATCTTGGTACCAATGATCCACTGGTTATGCGAATCCAGTATTTGATATATCACTAATCGACAAATATATCTTACTTAAACAAGAGAATTAAATAACCATAAGAAAATCTCAAATATTTACTTTATTCCAAAGAAGCATCTGCCGAGGTACAAGTAGGAAGAGAGAGTTTGCTCCTCCAAAACAGTTCCTCACTCTCTACCTATTTTCTAACTCTAAAAGAGAGAGCAGTCTTGAATAGAAAGAAGAAGAACTCCAAAAGTTGTGTGTGCGCGAAGTGAAGAAGTGACCCTATTTATAGACTTGTAATGATGGTTGTAGGTGGGTAGTTATGCTGGAAAACACCCCAAAACGTCATTGCATGTCCTAATCTTGCTCCACATGGAAGGCCAAGATGAGAGGGGGCAGAGGCAGTTTGGCTGACTCGTGGGTTCCATGTCTCAGCTGGTTCTTCGACTGAGGGGCTGACTGGTGGGCCCTGATAGTGTTGCATGGTGGATTGACCCAAAATAAGTCGGTTTGCACTGACTTGTGGGATTTTTAATCTATGTACTTATTCCTGATTGGTTGGAGATGTGCTTCTTGGTATGACGAGTGCATTTTCTCCCAAATTCTTTGCATGCACAAGTTTTACTAACACTTGTTTATTTATTGTTGATAAAATCTACCACTATGCTGCATGTCTTTTTTATTTATTGTATGTATGCATTGACAGTCAGATTTGGTATTTAAGGATCGTCATTACCCACATGACCATGTGGTGTTAAAATGTTGAGCCTGGATGCAGAATCATCCAAAACATTGATGGATTGATAGTTAAGGCAATAGAGAAAGGATCTATTGATGCACATGGGCACATACTTTAGAATCAAAAGAATGTGAGGTTGCCTGAACACCTTGCGGCAACATATGAGCACCACCTCATCTGCCTACATCTCCTCAAGAAGTCGACACCCCCGTCCAATGAATCCAAGATACATAAAACCTAGTCAGTAAACACCCTCAGCTGTTATGGCATGTCCCGAAGGAGGTGATTTGCTGAACAAGATGCAAGGCAATATTGCCAACCTTGATGATGATTTTGTGGCCACCACATGAAAAGAGTCATCAGGTGCCAATAAATTTTAAATTATATTTGATGAAATATGTACAAATATTTGTCTTGAAATTTAAACCTAAATAAATAATTTAGTTTTTCAATTTCTTAGGAATATGGTGTGCATTTCATAATATTTTTTAAATTTATTTTAGAGATTAATTTTTTTAAAATTTAAGTCAAATAATTATGTCCCGTTTGATTTTATTATGAATTCAGTTTTTTCACATTGGGATTTATGTTTATAGAGCAATTAGCATACATACTACATAAGGGAAATATAATCATTTTGACAAAAATCTAACGGTCAACTAGCTAGCGATCAACAGATTAGACAAATTTCAAGGGCGTATAAAAGATGGAGAGAAAACTCATGGGCACGTATGGAATTGCCCCCATAATCTTTCTACAGAAGTTTTCCCCACCATTCTCTGTACAAAAGAGGTGGCTGAGAACAAAGACTGACGTGCACGTCAAAATAGTGTGTGTGTTTGATGTTGGATATGATGGCTAGCTGTTAGGACTTTGGTACAGTTGTGGAACTCTTTTAGTCTAAAAATCGTCCAAACCACTTTGGTGTCAAGTATGCTATAAGCTGGCGAGAGAGCATAAATATCATTGAGACTAGATAATTAGTTGACCATTTGAACATTGTTATAACAATGCTTCACAATGATTATATATATCGTGATTTTGGTTTACTAAACAGTATTATTCGGATGTATGATTTGTGATATTTGAATGTTTTGCGTAGTTCAACAATATGAAATTAGTGCTTCGTAACACAACCACGGGAAATAAAAAATTAACATTAAAATGGTGCTTTAAACTCTCTGGTATATCAATTAACCAAAACAAATATGCAGGGAACTAAATGCATGCCATGTTCCCTACGGCAAAGAAACATATGAAAGATTAGCTTCCTTATGCTTTCTCCTGAACGACAGCTAATTTTTTGTTTTCCAATTATGTTCTTCACGATTATTCGTCTACATAAAGCAGTTGGGTAAATGTTTTCCTCAAATAGTAAAATAAATAGCAGGGAAACATGAGATTCGCTGTACTATCGCGATGTCAAGATTATAGACCGCACAAGTATAATCTTGCATTGAGACTGCTCTTATAGGGGTACCCCATCAATCACGTACGGAGGATTTGTACTCCCCAATTGAAAGAACCTCCTTGTCATCTTATTCTTGTATTAATTGTAGAGGTCTTTTACAGTACTTCTCATCACCTCCCTGGAGGTAAGAACGCTAGTGAATCTGAGCCGTTGATTAAATGTGATTATTCTAATTGAAGAAATATGTGCTCTGCATGCTCAAAAAATAAATGATGATATTAAGGGGAAAGTAAACACACATAATTTTCTTTCCATATCTTAGCTGTGGTGCTGAAATTTAGGTGCGGCTAATTTGGAAACCACTTCCAATATTTTTTAATGGGACTAAATACAATACAATTGGTGATTTCGAATTTTTGTGTGAACTGAAACTAAATATGATTCAAATAATATTATTAATTATATAAAATTCTATAGATATCATAAATTAACAATGTGTGATTTTATATCAGGATCATGATGTTTTTGCACAAAATTTTAAGTTCACTCATAAGATTTAATTTTTAAGTTAACTGTGATTCAAATAAATTGTCTGATAATGTTTCATATCAATAATTTTTTTTTTGTTTCTCTATCAAAAAATTGTATGCCATCATTCAAATTTATAATTTCAAAAGCATAATGTGAGATCATTTTATTAATTACTAACCCTATCTATAAATAGGCTTTTGAATGACCCATGTGAAAATGTTAGATGTTTCCTTATACTGTAGTCTTACCTCTTACAAGGTAATAGGAACACCAATCATTGGATCAATGGCCAATGAATGGTCCAAATAAACTTGGGAGTTCCGTAACAAAATCCTTAATTGTAGGGCTTATTTACGGTATATAATACTAGTGTATACTAGTCAATTATACTAGTAAATGAACGGTCGAAATTAAATTATACTAATAGTTAGTATATAGTAGTGTACACATGTAGTACATAATAGTATAGAGTATTTGTATAGAAAGGACGGCTCTAATTGTATGACCTTATTGTCTAAGAAGCTAAATATTATGAATTTAAAATTTAAAGTAGATGGTGTGTTGGATAATTTCTTAAGTTAATAAATCAGTTACTATAATAAATATATAAATTAAAGATATATTTCATCTATACTACTCCCCACTTGGGACTATTATTGGGTACCGTAAAAGAACCCTAATTGTATCACTGCTTTACGTGTAATGTAATACAAGCTTATATTTCCATCGCAATACCCGCTTTCTGCCATGCATCAAATTAGCGTGGTTCTAGAGCATATGGCTTATATATGGTGTGACTGCCGCGTAAACAATGATAGCATGAAGAATAATTGTGATGATCCTACCATTGGTGCAAAGTTGAAATTCATGCTGACATTAGTAACTCTATCTATAATACTAGTCAATTAATGCAATATATCTTAGGGTTGTCATCCTATACCTGCAATAATAAAACCATGACAATATTTAATAAGGAAATATTTCATTCAATAAAATGATTAATATATGGACAAGGTAACAAATACCAGCATTTACATTCATATCCCATATTCAATAATTACATGAATACGTATCTGGGTACTTCAAATGTCTATCTCCGAGATATTCTTGCTTTAAATATGTATGCTGATCATACCCTGCAAACCAGAACAATCGAAACACAGTGAGCGCAAGAGAATTAGAGTGCCACAGAGGAGGTCAATCAAGTATAGTAGGAGAAAAGAGACAACCATGGCTCAAGTCGGTGCTTGTGCGATTGTTGCTCTTCTTGTCCTAGTTCTGCTTGTTGGCACGGCGAGTAAGATCGATGGATCCCACAACCTCTTGATCTTGTGGTCTATTAATCCTTTGCCCTCTGCATAATGTCCATTGTTTTCTTAGACATGATATCATCTACTGTAGTTTTTGCAAACTTCTTTCACACAAGTTCCTGACACTTTATTGAATTGTATAGGTAATTAGGCAAGTATAACAGTTGAGCCTTTGAACTCCTAGCAATCTGAAAGCCATTCCTCTGTAAAAGCTGAGACAGTACAAGGCTTTCAGGATTAGTCATGAAATTATTTTTATTACCCTTCCTCGCTCCCCTTCCACCAACCTCATATGGCAAAATTATCCTTGTATCTTGTGCCAAGATAAAATGTTTTAGGGCATATAAAACAATGTTTTACATGTATTATCTCATTCATAGATATTTGATAGCCTGGACAAGTCTTGGACATATCCTTAAGCAAAGAGTTGATATTTGTCTCTGCCCATCCCCTCCCGCACCCACAACATTAGCAAAAATATCTTAGTTGGTAATTTTATGGACGTGCTATAACACATTACTATTGTACATTCATTTACACCAAGGGCCCCTTTGATTCAAAGGATTAACAAAGAGTTTTTAAAGGATTCATATTCCTATGGATTATTTTCTATACGTGTCTTTGATTCGTAGGAAAAGAAAAGAAAAGTTTCCAAAAGATTGTAATCCCATGTTCAATTCCATAGGAATTTTAACATAAGGTCTAGCCTCTTTCTCACTTTTCTTTGTTTTTCCTATAGCTCTATCAAATGACTTCTACTATCATTTCCTGTTTTTAGATTCCTGTAGGAATTGACAAGTGCATCACTTCAATTCCTACGTTTTTTCTATTCCTGTGTTTTTTCTATCATGCGAATCAAAGGAGCCCTAAAAGTGTAAATAATTTATCTAATGGATTGTGCTTCTGGGTTGTCTTTTGTAGCGGCGAAGCCTCAGCACTGCTGCTGGGACTATCCGACGTGGGGTAATCACAACGAGTTCACAAGCTGCAATGCACTGCAGAACAACGACGACTGCAACAGGTGGTGCCAGTCAGGGTGCACTAGGTGCCGCGGCGGCGAGTGCAAGTTCCGCAGAAACCACCAGTGTTGCCACTGCTACTGCTAGCCTAGCCCTCATCCACCCAGTCCTGTAGTATCTGCATGCATCGAGTCGGAGATCGAATTTGCTAGCTCTTATAGTCAAATCTGGATCAAATATTTTTTTGTCATATTTGTTGGTGCTTCTTAAGATGAAATAAATTCAAATACAGTTATCAGTCCATAACATGGCATACAAAGTTTAACTTAAGTTTTTTAGTGCAATGGACATATTGTTCCGCTAGCTATATTGTTCCACAAAAGCTATCTTGCTGACTGAACGCATGCATACATTGACTCTTATACTGACAAATAAACAATACTAACACAATTGTGATCATTATACAGTACGTGCTACATGTTTTGTGTATATAAATCCTTTTTCCTCCAAAGAATTATAAACCTCAGTATCATAGTAATTGCTCATTTCTCGATTATATGCGATGGTTCAACCGCAGCATCGTGGCACCGATAGAATTCGATACAACACCTTGTCTTCATTAGTATGGTCTTAAGTTTTTGTTAAAGCATCTAAATAACCAATATTTGAATTCTTGATATAGAACAATATGAATAGGCATGACTAGATTTCAGGGGACTGAAATTTTTTTGAGTAACATTTTTTTCCATCTCAGATGAAAATCGAATGGTTCTGATAACCCCTCCCTCTTTCCTAGATAAAATCTGGGTCAGTAAATTATTCTAACAAAAAAACCAAATTACAAGAAAGAAACTTATTATTTATAAAATTTAGAAAATTTCATGAATTAAAGTACAATGTTAAAAATTTACAAAAATTCATGAATTAAAGTAATAATTTCAAACTTGATAAAATTAAAGCAAAACTAGATATACCTAAAAAATTGCAGCTAAAAAGTAAATAAAATTGTACATTAAATTCTATTGCAATTGTAGGCTTAGGAATGTACAATTTTAGGTGTCTAAAACTTTCCAAAATCTCAGAAATAAAAAATCTAGCAAAACCTTATGTTAAAATTTGTGCTGCGGATATAGATTTGGCACCATTTCCCAGATGAATTTATTTCTATATGATGCAGCATTATTTTTTACAACAATAGCAACATATATGGCGTTTCTTTTAGCTATGACATGTTTCCAACGTGCATGCCTACTGGTAATCAATACAAATTCTTACTTCCCGTGTAAATAAAAATTATCGGTAACCACCAATTGGTTCATGGCCCACGCCACTAGTCAAATTCTTAAAAGTTTCAAAATCTGCATGTTACTCCCTCGGTCCAAAAATATAAGAATTTTTGGAACAGTAAATGTCAAACTTTCTTAACTTTAACTCATAAATAAAAAAATTAAATAAGATCAATCACATAAAAAAAGATATTGCTAGATTTATTGTTTAACAAACTACTATAATATGTAATTCTTTTTATTTAAAATAACTTATTTGTAGAGATATTATTAGTCAAAATAGTATCTCGAATTTCAAATGCTAACATTGTTGGACCGAGGGAGCATGCTTTAAGGGAGACATGGGTCCCATCCATGCAATTTCAAATGGCACGGTTGAAATTTTGCTGTGTCTACTCTTTGAGGTCCTCCATCATGGCATAGCCGCCATTGAAGCCCATCCTCATAATATGCAGAGGTTGTTTGGATTCAGGAATTTTTTTTAAGTTCGTGTCATATCGGATATTTGTATGTTAATTAGGAGTATTAAATATAGACTGATAATAAAACTAATTGCATAAATAAAGGCTAATTCGCGAGATGATTTTTTTAAACCTAATTAATCTACGATTAGCAAATGTTTACTGTAGCATCACATTCGCTAATCATGGACTAGTTAGGCTCAATAGATTCGTCTCGCGAAATAGTCCAAAGTATGGGGTGAATTTTATTAATAGTCTATATTTAATACTTCTAATTAGTGTCCAAACATTCGATATGATAAGGACTAAAAAAGTCCATGTACCCAAACAAACAGAGTCTAATGTGATGAAAATGGGTGACAGCGACATCATTCTTTACTCTCCATCAGATTCCACTCCTACCATGCAGGGGCACCGCTCCTCTCTCGCCACGATCTGGACATTGTCACTTGGTGCACTAAATATTTGTATTTCTTCGGTTCAAACCAAGTTTTTGTTTTGACCAAATAATCTTCTGCTTTGGTTCGACTACCCGATCAAGCATGTAAACAGAGCTGAGCATACTCTGTCTTTGTCGTCTGGTTCATTTTTGCATTCACACAAAAGATGGCCTCTGTCCATAATACTGTCTCTTTTCATATGTTTCGATTCGTTTTTGCATGCTCACATGATAGGCCTCAGTCCACAGGAGGAATTTTTCTGTACCACGAGTTCAGGACAAAATTTTACACAAGTTTGTCCACAGGAGGAATTTTGTCCACAGGAGTAGCGCGCGCACGTTCATGTATAGAACTGTAGCAGTGTAGGTGGTCAAGCTCAGCAATGCAAGGCATGCAGTGGACAAGGCAGGTCGGTCCTTTCGGCGTGTTAGTTCTTTTGATAGGCTGCTATGCTAAGTCCCCTCATTCTTCCCCGATCGTTTTCGGACAAAAGGGAGTATGCAAATTTTGTCCTTAGGACATCCTAATCGTTAGACTTCTTATTGTCTATTGAAACACCAATTATACCTTTTCCATGTTTTAATAATTCTGAAATTCTGAAGAAGCTACAGCTTGCTGTAGCTTCTTCCAAAAGCCGCAGCTACCAGAAGCTGTCCCAAACGGTTCACAGCTTCTGAGAATCTGCAGTTACAGATTCTAAAAAATAAACTAAGAAGTAAGAAGCTGGAGTTTCAGAGCTTTTCCATATTCTCAGAAGTTGGCTACCAAACAGCTGCTTCTCAGAATGTAAAGCTCCCCCAAATAGGCCCTCAATTTGATTGAAAATTATCTAGACAACATTGGTTGTTTGCTCTTATATGTGCATGACAATATTTTGATGTATTACTCTTCCAAATTCTGATACACTTCATTGGGTCATCTCCGTCCTTTAGCAGTGGTTTCCCATGAAGGATCTAGGACAGTTACATCACTTTATTGGTGTTAGCGTTTGTGTCAAATATGTGTACATAGTCGGTTACAAATTAAGACTTAGTATTTATTGACGTGAAATTTGGACACATGCACTACGCTGGCATGAGAGATCTGCTTAACTATAGTGCAGGTCCTATAAATCGGGTTGAGGGCGTGCCAGTTAATTTGAACATGCAATTAACAAGAATAGAAAAATTAAAGTTAGATTCGAGATGCTATCGCCCACTGGGCCGATAGCGGGTAGCCGATGACAAGAGTTTTGGAATCGGCTGTTTGATTGGATAAGGATTAACTTGCATCGGCTATATGGGGAACAGGTAAAGAGCCAATGTAAGAGATAAGGTGAAGCAATGAATTAAAGAAAACCTACCGTCTGAAACCCCATTAGAATCATATGTACTACCAGCAATGTATCTAAATCAATTAGCTCTAATCTTAGCCCAAAGGATCAAACCCAATCAACATATCTTGCACCAAGATTATTGCTAACTAATTTAAATAAACCAACTGATAGCACATGTGATGGTAGATATATCGTGTCGTATACAACATTGCCTTGATATATTATTAGTAGGAACCTAATTAGAACATCAGACCGAACTAAGAAAGTCCTAAGTAACATCTTAATTAGAATATTGAACCTAACCAAGAAAGTCCTAACCAAGATGAACCGATGCAAAAATACTATGGTCGATCAGATAATCAGACGATATATATGATACACGACGTGTAAATCAACAATTGAGTATATCAGACCTAACCGAGAAAGTACCGATCGCCGATCTACACGAAGTTTGACGAGACATACCTACTGTCGTAGTTCGAACCTAATCGATGCAGCATGACCCAAAAGCACAATCTCGTCGAAAACCTAGCAGAAGCTAGGGTGGCGATGCGCCGAAATTGATTGTTGAAAAGGTGATCCCTATTACAGTACTCGGGTTACAATATTTATTCCCTATTACGACTTGACCATATGTGGTCGTTTACAAAAAGGAAACTAATACTCCTAATGTTACAAGGAAACTAATACTCCTAATGTTACAGGAAAAGAAACTAATTTAACTTTCCTAACGTGGATACAATTGGACATCGAATCTGATATGGCCCAACGTGGCCCATATTGTTGTTGACCCGGTCTTCCATCGGCTTCCATCTTCTATCAGCTTGATCTTCACACTCTTGACCCGATGCAGACCTCGACCCAATCACTTTTCCAATCGGTTTCTCACAATCCGATCCAAAATCTGGTGTCAACACATGCCCCCCGATTCCGAAGTAGTTGGAAAGTGCTTCGGAATTTACTCAAACTGGTCTATTTATAGTCCTTGAGCCCATTTGACTTCGGCCCATTAGCAAGCACAAGGACGGCGCCACGATTCTCAGCACAATCATCACCGTAGTACAAAATCCTTTGACCACGCCTCTTCGTCTTCTCCGCATTCCTTCCTGCCGAAGCCTCTCTCTCTTGCTCCTCCCCTCCGGCGAAAAAGTCCGGTGAACAACTGCTACGAATCCCGACGCTCTCCATCTCCGTTGACGAAACCCCGTGGCGAATCCTGATGGCATCGTTCAACTCCATCCCAGAGGTATTTTTCTTTCTCCTTCATTCTTTGTGCATTGTAGATTCATTTTTCTCCTTCTGACTACTGTTCCGCGTTCTTCCTGTTCTTTGCGTTCTTCGCTTAAATGATTTTCCAACCTTTCTCTTCGATTTATTTGAGGAATGCAAGAACCTTAATCCCACGAGCTGACGTAGAGCACTCCTAATTTCTTGGTCCAATGGGAGATGAAGACCTGACATTGTTTATCAATGCTGAAACCAATCGGGTACCATTCAAATCGGCTCCTATTGATTAAATGTTTGGAAGGGTACCTTCTGATCATGGCCTTCCAAGATTACCAAAGGGACCCCGACATGGAATGAATGGTTTCATCGGGTCCAAAAATCGTATTGGCAATTCTGGACTAAGCACAATCTTGATCAGTGCCTGGATTTGACTACAGTAGACTACGCCAGGGACGATCCCCTATTGATAGCTGCAACATACTTCTGGTCTGATTCCTTCAATGCCTTTATGCTCTCCAACAGACCGATGATACCAACTCTTCTTGATGTCAAAATGTTGACGAGATTAAACATAACTTCCCCCTTCAACCTTGCCAAATTCAAGAGCGATAGAATCCATCACCAACTGCAAATCTCTAGTAAAGGCGGGGGTGGATGGACTGGCTAATTGAGGCCCGCATGAAGCAAGGAACTGTGGATCGTCAAGAGCACATAGCCTTTCTGCTAATGTGGTTAGAACACTTTGTTTTTTGTGGATCAACCTTGGCCCCGACAGCAAACCTTCAACTCCTGGCAGAGAAATTAGTCGACGGCAAGGACATCTCCTTAGGTAAAATTCTACTAGGAGAAACATATTAGATGATGCACGACGCATCAACCAAACTAATTAATCATGAAGTCATCAGCCCCGGCGGCCCTTGGTGGTTTATTCAAATGTTTCTGCATCTATATTTTTCCCATTTCCAGAATCGGCCTGCACCAACAAGCATCAGCTTTGCTCTCAACGAATTCCAGCTTACTGCCAAGAAGGCCGAGAATGCAGCAGTGGGACTTGATGATAACAGTGATACATCGGAGAGATGTTGTACTTCTTTTGGCGAAGCTGTACGCATGTACCTTGGCAACAAAATTAGTGAGAGGCAGTGGCTGATTGGTTCCGGTGCTTCTTCATTGGCCCAAATGATGATTTGCAAATTTGGCATGCATATGAAGAAGCCGATAACTTTGAGAATCCACTCGATCTATCACTAAGTGCTTTAAGTGCTTTGCTTGACACTACTGATAGCAGAAAAAACTACTACTCTTGTATCCGTCCTTGTCTTCTACCATCAGCAATATCATCGGGTCGCAAAGGTAATGTGATCACGTATGAGTTTTACCACCCATCGGTTGCAGCTCGGCAGTTTGGTCTCGGTGAACTGCCGATAAAACTTCATTTCATGGATCTGCTGTGCCCCAGAAAACCAGTGGATTCGGGATTGAACTATGATCAGCTACTCAACATTCTCGTTCCAGCCGATCCCGATATATCCACAATCACTCTTAAAACATCAACCTCAAAATCCTGGGAGCAATGGTGGGAAGAATGGAGTGATTATTTATTCAACAAGAAAGTCTCTCGTTATTGTAATAAATTCTTCGCGGGCTTCGCAACCGAGAATAAGGTAACCTTTTATGAACCAACCCTATCAAATCCTCATGTTACTGCAATTGCTTATCTTTTCTTACCACATCAGGAATCATCAGCTGCTTTGCCCAATCGGAGCTGATTGGGTCAACCGATCAAGTATGCCGATATATCATCGGCTCTGAATCTTGGTGCTAATACCCGGCTCCCAATGTCATATATGCAAGGGCAAGAACGAGCACCAACTGAAACAACTTCCAAGAAAAAACGCAAGGCTTCAACCAGCCGCCTTCCTACCTCCCAGTAGGGATGAAAACGGCACGGAAACGGATGGAAACCACCTCTACCACTTTTGTTTCCATATTTTTTTCGGAAACGAATTCGGCATCGAAAACTCCGGATACGAAAACAGAATCGGACAGTATCGAATACAAAAACGGAGCAAATACGAAACGGAACGAATATGGTATCAAAAATTTATCGGAATATATTAAAAAACCCCTCAAACTGAGTATCTAGATTTTTCCTGAAACAACAAATCAAATTCTCAAATGTAAAATTCAGTACAACACGTCTTAAATACTCAAATACCACATCTCAGTATCTCACAGTCACAGGGTGCAAATAGTCATATTCATATAGTACGAGGTGCACAAACACAACCCAATAAGGCAATAAACCACATTGGCAATGCCACATCACAAACTTAGTTCAGTACAAAATGAGTTCGTCCACTCACTGAATCACATGACAGACTTAGTTCAGTACATAATTAGTCCATCCACTTGTGCAACTAGGATGAACGGATTTAAATGCAAACATAGTTCATTACAGACATAAGAAATGCGAGTTGGAAATTAAATGGACGAGCATTCCCTTCAAATATCCATTAGCGCCATGTCGTCGTCGTCCACAAATTCAAATTCCTCATCACCATCTTCCTCAGGACTTGTAGTATCATTGGCCTTCAAATAAAAAATGATCGGGCATTAGTGAATGTATAAAATCAGCCAAGTAAATATGTACACATTAGTATTACAACTAGAAAAAGAACAAACCTGGGTCAACAAGGCAGCAAAGTTCCTCTCTAGGCTCTCCATGTCCATCTCAGTTAGAACAGACCCAACCACATTGCCACTAAGTGTTCATAGTGACAAATTAGCTCAAAATCTGAATATGAATTACTAAAAGCAATACAAAGTTGTACATACAAGTAAATATTACCTTTTCTTGCTGCTATAGTCCAATCTTTGGTGCAAATCAGAGCTTGCACAATTTCTGGGTCTAGACGGCTACGGAATGGATCAATAACACGCCCACCAACACTGAATGCAGATTCTGAAGCTACTGTTGATACTTGAATAGCTAGTACATCACGAGCAAGTCGAGACATAATAGGAAGCTCATGTTGCTTGAGCGACCACCAATGCAAAATATTAAATGATCTTTTGCTTTTTATGTCCCATTCCAACAATGGCTGCACCATGTAAATTTCCAACTCAGATTTAGTGCCTATTCCAGGGGCAGTACTGCCACGCAAGTACTGTTGAACATCAACATCAAGATCATCATCATCGTCCCCATCCTTATCTTCAGTCACTAATGAAATGTTCTGCACATTTGTAGTTGCTGCCATCCTTGTAGTTGTTGGGCTAGATGCATATGCATTATATAGCTTGTTGATAACAGACATGGAGTTAACCATTTGTTGTGGGGCAGCACTCTCACCATAAACCTTTTCTGCATAATACCCAAGAAGCTTTTTCTTGAACCTAGGGTCAAGAAAGCAAGCTACAGATAGAGCTATATTCGACTTCTCCCAATATTTGTCATACTTAGCTTTCATTGAGTGGCCCATCGATGCTATAACTGGATCAAGGCTACGGCACCAATCTTCTACTGCTATCTTAATTTGACAAAATTTGCTAAAAAATAAATTTGCAGTTGGATAAGAAGTGCAGGAAAAGATCAAAGTAGCATCATAGAACCTCCTCAAACAAGAACACAATGACTTTGCCATATTCCAATCAGCATTTGTTGGGGCATATTTCTGATATTTGCTTCTATGACGAAGAAAGAGCCTATCAAAAGCTGGTCTATAGTGAATAGCTTGCTTTAACATAATATATGTGGAGTTCCACCTTGTTGGAACATCCAAAGAGAGACCACAACTGGTATCTAAACCATCACACTCTGAGGCACATTTCATCAATTCTTCCCACTGCAATGTGGAGTTCTTCACAATTGAAATTGTGTTTCTAATGTTTGAAACAGCCCCTGAATTTTGCTTCAAACCATCTTGAGCAACAAGATTGAAAATATGATTCAAACATCTCACATGAAAAAATACCCCATCACAGATCAAGGGTTGTATCTTGTTCAGGTTTGCTACCAACAGCCTAGCACATGCATCATTGGCTGATGCATTGTCTAGAGTAAGTGCAAGCAATTTCCTATCAAGATTCCAGTCTAGTACACTATCATAAAACTCTTTGCACAAGTTTTTCCCCGAGTGATGACCCGCAACATGCATAAACTTGACAATTCTCTTTTGCATGCTCCAATTATCATCTATCCAATGCACAGTGATGCACATATAACCTTTATTCTGATTTGATGTCCACATGTCCATGGTTGTACTAAAGCGGCATGAAAGTGTTTTGAAGTACTCATACAATTTTTTCTTTTCCTCCAAAAACATATTCAGTATGTCTTTTCTAACAGTTATGCGACTTTTTATTGGAAAAGTAGGGCGCAAAGACTTGATAAAATCAACCATATACTCATGCTCAACTATATTAAAAGGATATTCATGCATAATGATTGCCAAGTAAAATTTCCTCAAGCTAACAGCCTCATCATACCTGTAGGTCCCAACAGAAGCTCCAGTTTCACTCTTTTTCAGATTTAACATCTGTTGGCCACTTTTGATTTGGTGCTTGTTGGCTAAGTGACTCCAAAATACCGATGTACCCCTGATGGTCTCACGACGAGATTTATAGATGCACTTCTTACACTTAGCCCAAAGCTCCACAGTCTCTGTTCCATCATCTGCTACTGTCTTTTTGTCATACTTGTCAAAGTGGTTCCAAACATCAGAACTGCACTTCTTTGCTTTCTTTGGAGGGGGGCATTTGGATCAGCGGTATTTTCTTGTGTGAGATCAACATCAACTCTTGGTGGTAGTGCGACATCAGCTGAAGCAGGTTGTTGTTCTAGTGGAAGAGTTGGTTGTGATGTTCCCATAGTAGAAATACTAACACTGCACATACTTACACTGCTGCTACTTGCATGTGACGAATCCATGACAAATCTACAGCATACAAGAAAACAAATCAATATTGGAGCTCCATAGCATGAAAATCAAATGACACAATAGATCTTTAGGGATGTACTGCTTGCTTCTACGATTCTACCAAAAATACTCCCAAATCAAAATTGAGGTGGAGGTGAAGAACGAACCTGAGGGGAGACAGCGTCGGTGGAGGTCAGGCAAGGTGGTGTTGGCGGCGGCGCTGCAGGGATGCGGTGTCGGTCAGGCGTCAATGGCAGGGAGGCGGCGTCGGCAACGGCAGCGATGAGGCGACAAGGGCAGGGGGCGGCGCGAGGCGCAGGCTGCAGCCGCCGTCGCACTTGGTCGATCGAGATTAGAGTGAGAGACGAGAGTCGAGAGAGGAGGGGAATCGAAGAATTGGGGTCGGGAGTGGGGACAGGTGGAGGACTGGTGGAAGGCTAGGGTCTCTCTTGGAATGGGCCTCGGTGTGGCTTGTGGGCTTGGGTTGGGCCACCAAGTTTCACTTGACAGTCTTCGGAATTCCGTGAAATTCTTCAGAATTTTTCCGACCGATTCCGCGTTCCGACTAAAAGTGCTCTTACTGTATTCGATTCTGATTCCGAGAAAAAATTCCGATTTCGATACCATTTCTAATAATTTTCGAAAAAATTCCGACTGAACGATTCTGAATCCGAAAATAGGTCCGGAATCCGGAAATATTCCGTACCGATTTCAACCCTACTCCCAGGCAGAGAGCAAGAAAAAGAGACTGGTCTCCCGACGCGCCCAACATCCCGATGCTGCTACTGCAGAATCTGACAATGCAGAATCTGACAACATAGAAGACAAGCCGACACAATAGCAACAATAGTTGATGAAGAAGCATATGCTGTTGTCGTCTCACCCTCTCGCCACACATCACCATTGGCCCGTCGCCAATCTCCACATGCTCATCAGCAATCACCATCAGCTCACCAGCCGTTGCCTCAACAAGATGTTAGATTGATCTCCACCCCGTTGGGCCCAACGGGAACCTTGACCACGCCCTGATCGGGGGCGCCCAGCCCAAGAGGGTTGGTGGGCCCCTGTCACACTGCGCCATAAAAGGGGTTCGCCGTCATCACCCTCACCCAAAACCCTAGCCGATCTAACGAGTCCACCGCCACCGACCGACGCACCGACAATGACAACCGACGCCGGCGAGCCGAGCCGACCACCCTCGACATCACCACCGCACGGGAGCGCGCGATGGCGACGGACGGGCACTCCTCCTCGGATTCCACTGGTTCTATCTAAACCCTAACTCTTGTTAATGATTTAGTTGTTCTAGAAATACACATGTTGTTCATCCATCCTATATTGCAAAGAATAGTTCTACCCACCTAGATCGATGGCTAGTGATCCTAGAACCGAATCTAACAATGGTATCAGAGCTCCTAGCTCATAGATCTAGTCTTGGAGATTGAAATCCGAAAGCAAGCAGAAAGAACGAATAGATCCGATCGGATCGGATCGAAAGAGAAAGGGGAAAGGAAAAACCTAAACCCTAAACTCACCTCGCCAGATTCCACCGCCGGGGCAAAGGGCGCCGCGACGGAGCCGGTCGACGGCGGCGCGCGCACCCGAGGGTGCACGCTCGCGCCGGCGACATGGCCCGCGGCGGCGCCGACATCTCCACCGAACGCCTCCGGGGGTCGCCTCGCTCCTTTGGCCGTGAGGGCCGATGTGAAGTGGGGGAGGGAGAGACAGAAAAGAGAAGAGAGGCCGCCGGCCATGGCGCCAGCGGCGACAGTGGCGGCGGCGAGAGAGCCGGGCGGGAGGAAGAAACCCTTAGGGTTTCCCGGCTGGCGCTGCCATTTTTTTCCGAGCGAAAAGCTCGCTCGACCGACAGATGCGATCCGACGGCCGAGATTGACGCGGGGCGAAGGGCAACGTGCGCGACGCGCTGGGCCGTTTCGGCGGCCCGCGAGCGCGATAGTAGGCCGAAGCAAAGTTTGGGCCGTGCACGGCGCGGACGCTGAGCAGGCCGAATCGGCCAGCGCATCAGCAGGCCATGGGCCGCAGCGCATGCGCAAAAGAAGAAAGTTAACAGGCCGAAAATTGAAAATTGCGGACAGTAGCCCGTTTTGCTGGTTTTCTGATTGTTTTTCAGTCAAATTTTGTACATTTTGAATAGTTTTTGCCTCTGTTAAAATTTGAACCAACGAGATAATTTTTCAGACAGTAAATAAAGGTGCTTTGCTACTGTTCACATGTGTTTATTTAAAGTTTCCGCTGCAAATAGATGGAATATTGTTGAAATTGATAGTTTCTAAAATTGAATTTCGAACCAATGGGAGAATTTCAATTTTAGGAATTTTATAACAGAATTATGCCACTGTCCATGTGGATATATTCAAATTTTTCCACTGCGAATTTGTTTAGACTTCGAATTTAATTAAGGGACAGAAAAGATATTTTTGACAATGAACATTGTTAAAGTTAAATTCTGATTGATTTTGCATCAAAGTGATCGTTTTTCAGATAATAGATAAAGATAAAGAAATGTTTCCGTTGCGAATTGATGCAATTGATCAAATTGATAGTTTCTAAAATTGAATTTCGAACCAACGAGAGATTTTCAATTTTAGGAATTTTATTTATGGTATATATGATGTTGCTATTTTCTGACCAACGTTGTTAATTGCAATATCATTCTACGCATTGTTAATTACAATATCATGCTATGCATTATGTCTATTTCTTCCCAACGGTGATACAGACTTAATGCATAGGAAAGTTATGTGATATTTTTGTTCCCTTATGAGAGAGCAACATAAAGAGCTCATGGAGGAAATTGTGAAAGAAAAGTACACTGGAGGTGGCGTGAAAGACTTCATCCTCAAAAAGTGTAAACAGAACTCAAAGTTGAAACCTTACAATTTGGCTTTAAAGGACAATTTCCTGATTCACTTTATTTTGGCACGCTTGCCAAAAGAGTTTGATGACCTTGATGTCAACTTCAATGTGAACCCGGAAAACTTCTCCTTCGACACACTGATTGAGAAGTGTGTCCAGGAGGAGAGGATAAAGCTAAAGAATGGTGGCATTATCAACTATGTTGGTAGCTCTAAGGAAAAGAACGTCTAACCGTCTGACGAGGACTACGCAAAGAAGGGAAAGCACCATTAGAGTTGACAATGGAATTTTATGTCCCTCTTCTTTGTAAAGAGACTTGATTAATGTCTCGTGTTATGAAAGAACATGATGATTATTGTCATTTTGATAAAGTACAATGTTTCATTATTTATAATGATGAAAGTGTGTCTCGCCTTCCGACGAGACAAACTTTATATGTTGTCTATGCACGATAATGTGAATGTTGGGGTACAACTAATGTGAATGTTAAGTCCTCGTTGACAAAAATAAACAAGAAAAGGAAGAGAACTCCTAATGTCTCATCGAAATTGTGGCACTATCGTTTATGCCACATTTCGAGGGGGGAGAATTGAGAGACTAGTTTAGAATGAGATTCTTCCTCTATTGGAGTTCTCAGAATTAGAACAATGCATAGAGTGCATAAAAGAAAATATGTAAAAGTGTGTTAATAATGAGATTCTGCCTCCATTGGAGTTCTCAGACTTGGAACAATGCATAGAGTGCATAAAAGAAAATATGTAAAAGTGTGGATGTCTATGACTCGTTCATTACATTTAGAGATGACTACTCCCGATATGGCTATATTTATCCATTAAAGAAAGATCGAAAGCATTGGATAAATTTATGGCATTCAAAGCTAAAGTTGAAAATTAACATGTTTTTAACATTAAAATAGTAAGATCCGACTGTGGGGGAGTACTATGGTCGGCACACACACCGTATGGACAAATCCTAGGACCTTGTGCAGGGTTCTTAAATAGAAAATGATATAGTCGCCCAGTATTCTATATCGGGCGAGCCTCAACAGAATGGGGTAGCTGAAAGGCGTAAACGTATCTTGATGGATATGTTGCGCAGCATGATGAGCTACTCCACCCACCCATTGGGTTTATGGATGGACGCGTTAAAAACCGCCATTCATATTCTTAACAGAGTACCTAGCAAATCGGTGCCCAAAACACCGTATGAGCTATGGAGAGATAGAATACCCTCGCAACTCACCTCCGCGTGTGGGGGAGTCCAGCAAAGGCTAAAGTATTTAACCCAATCATTGGGAAATTGGATCTCAAAACAGTCAGTTGCCATTTTATTGGCTATCCTGAAAAATTGAAAGGTTATCGTTTCTACTGTCTAAACAGTTATACAAAGTTTGTAGAAACGAGAATGTTGTCTTCTTGGAAGACAAAATGATAAAGGGGAGCACGGTAGTTTGAGTGATTGATCTTGAGGAGAAGTGGGCATGTATACCCACTTCGACGATTCAGGAATCTTTCCTCTCTCTACCTGTTTGTTGTTACGTCTGCAATGCCTGACGTTGCGGTTTCGACACCTGTTGTTACCTCTCCTATGGTGACAATAAATAGAAATGAGGAACCTGTCCTTCACGATCCATAAGAAAGCACTACCACAAATGAGGAGGAGAAACAACAGCCTTCAAACAGAAAATGTGCCAAATGCAGAGACCTCTAGAAGATCTGAAAGAATAAGAAGAAGAGTTATTCCTGATGATTATCAGGTATATAACACAGAAAAATTTCATATGGAAGATGAAATGAAATCCATAAAACTTAATGAAGTTTTGGGATTTAGAGGAAATTCCTAAAGGAGCCAATACAATAGACTGTAAATGGGTCTACAAAACTAAATGTGACTCCAGATGGAACATATAAAAGTTTAAAGTATGACTTATGGCAAAAGATTCACACAAAGAGAAGGAATTGATTACAATGAGACGTTTTCTCCAGTCTCTTGTAAAGATTCTTTTAGAATAATAGTGGCACATTATGTTTTGGAATTACATCAAATGGATGTAAAACGGTATTTCAAAATGCAGATTTAGAAGAAAGAATCTATATGGCACAAACGGAAGGTTTTGTCGTAAAAGAAAAAGAGAATATAGGATGTCGTTTAAAGAGATCCATTTATGGGTTAAAACAAGCTTCGAGACGGTGATACTTGAAGTTTGACGGAACGATAAAGAAGTTTGGTTTTCAAAAGAATATTGAGGACAACTGAATATGTACAAAGTTCAAGAATGAGAAACTCACTTTCTTGATTCTGTATGTGGATGACATTCTACTGGCTAGTAGGAAAAAAAAGAGTTTTTGTCCTCAAATTTTGACATGAAAGACCTTGGTGAAGCATCATATGTTTTGGGCATAGAGGTTCACCAAGATAGAATGAAGTATGCACTGGGATTGTCTCAAAAGTGATATATAGAAAAGGTGTTGAAGAAATTCAACATGTCCAAATATAGTGCTACACCTGCTCATATAGTGAAGGGCGAAAAATATGGGGAATGGCAATGCCCCAGAAATAAGTTCGAGCTCGATAAAAGAAAATCGAAGCAATGTACTTCAGTTGTAGGAAGCCTACAGTATGCACAAGTGTGCACGTGCGCTGACCTAGTTTTGTCACCGGGTTACTTGGCAGATTCCAAAGCAATCCAGGCCCAGAGCACTGGAAATTGATAAAGAAAGTCTTGCGATATGCGCAAGGAACGAAAGGCCTCATGTTGACATAAAGAAGATCTGATTCACTCCAAATAATTGAAAATTTAGATTCTGATTTTGCCAAAGATAATACAAAGTCAATATCCGGATACAAGTTCACTCTTGAGGGGGAGCTATTTCATGGAAAAGCTCCAAACAGACCATCATTGCAATGTTTACAATAAATGTCGAATTTATAGCATGTTATGAGGCCACGGGCAGGTGAACTGGCTAAAGAAGTTCATACCCGGTTTTAAAAGTGGTTGACAGTATTGAGAAACCACTAAAGTCGTACTGCAACAAAGAACCTGCAGTAATGTACACTCACAACAATCAGTCAAGTGGTGCTGCCAAACACATTGACATAAAGTTTTTTGTTGTGAAGAATAAAAGTCTGGAAACACAATAAGTCTCGAGCACATAAGAAAGATGCTTGCGGATCCGCTAAAGAAAGGCCTACCAACCAACTTGTTCAAGGAACATGTAGCACGCATGGGTTTAAGGGAAGCCTTATGATTCTGGACTAAGGGCCCAAAAGTTAAAGTAAAAGTATCTATTTCTAAACAGAGATGTGTGTAGTAGCTGTTAAATCCATCGGCGATTGACCGTGACGATGAGGCATGCTCTATGCGTTAATCTGTGATGAAATAGAAAAAGGTTAAAAGTAACAGTAAATAGATCAAGGGGGAGAATGTTAGATTGATCTCCACCCCGTTGGGCCCACGCCCTGATCGGGGCATCCAGCCCAAGAGGGTTGGTGGGCCCCTGTCACACTGCGCCATAAAAGGGGTGAGGGCCACGGCATAAGTAATGGGGTTCACCGTCATCACCCTTACCCAAAACCCTAGCCGATCTAACGTGGGGGCGCAGCCAGTGACGGGAACGAGTCCACCGCCACCAACTGACGCACCGACAACGACAACCGACGCCGGCGAGCCGAGCGGACCACCCTCGACATCACCACCGCACGGGAGCACGCGATGGCGACGGACGGGCACTCCTCGGATTCCACTGGTTCTATCTAAACCCTAACTCTTGTTAATGATTTAGTTGTTCTAGAAATACACATGTTGTTCATTCATCCTATATTGCAAAGAATAGTTCTACCCACCTAGATCGATGGCTAGTGATCCTAGAACCGAATCTAACACAAGAACCTCCATTGGCTTGTCAAGCATCACCCAATCAGCAGCAGCCATCGTAAGCCCATATTCCTTTATTTTTCTAATCACATTCAAATCCCACTAATCATTATCTGATTACAGCCAACCCGATCACCAACTCAGTCCAGCAATACTCTGGTTGTTGATTTTCCCTCACATCAAGACGGTTCAGAGGTAAAACTTATCATTTTCCACTCACACATTTTACCATGCTCTAAACTTTTTTTTTGACAGAATACCTTTGGTTTCAACATCTATGAGTTCATCCCCAAAGAAGATGAAGAGGAAACGACCAGCAAGACTCCATCTGTGTCGGATGAACTCAAGGCGAAGTTGAAGTTGAAGGATATAGCCGATCGGCTAGATAATCCGATAGACGCCTTGGTAGCAGTGGCGAATCCATGATTAAATTTGAGGGTAGGCTCAAAGTTTAAGAAGTTGTTGAACTAAAGCCCAATACATTATAGTCTTACGCGGCAAATACAGTACATACATGAATACATGATCTAATGTAAAAACACACACAAAAAAAAGAGTACCTCAAGAGTAGAAGTTGCATCTTCTTAGCTCATAAAAAAAACAAAAGACAGCCACCTAAATGTATTAAGAAGCAAAATTAGTAACGGATAAATGGTGAACAAATATTAACCAAAAGAAACAACATACCACTAATTTTCTGCAATTCGATCAATGGGCAAGGATACTTTGTGGGTCTTCATTGCTTGAAAACGCTTCATTATTGCATCATCATTTATATTTTTGAATATCTCCTTTTCAGTGTAGCATACCATCAAATCATTTAGCCAATCATCGGATAACTTATTGCGCAAATCCGTCTTGATAATTTTCATTGCGGAAAATATGCGCTCACATGCTGTCCCAACAGGAAGGATCAATGCTAGCTCAATGAGACGATACACTAATGGGAAACTTTTATGCTTATTAGTTTTGACCAACAACTGAGCAAGACTTGAAATATCATTGCATTCATTAAATTGGTCACTTCTCCTAACAGTAGAAACAAAATGCAGCATCTTTCTCCACACTATATTCCAACCAATCAAATTTATCAAACCAACTCCATTGAAATGATCTTGAAATCTTGCCATCTAACTTGCTTGGAAAATTATGCCCAGGTACTCTATTAGGACCATTCAACAAATATGCCCTCCTCACTTCATCTCTAATTTCAGGAGCATAATCATCTATTTGTATCCGTTTTGCTGGATCGGCAATAATTTCACTAGGATCAAACTCTAGTCGATGTCTTTTTGTTCGATTTGTACTCTCATCATCATCAGTTTGGGGTGTGTCATCAGTTGCTTGCATTTTCATAGTAATTAAGCAATGTTCTTTTCTTCTCCATTGCAATTTACAGATCTACCAATGATTTGAAACTAAACATAAGTGATAA
>CM002484.1:15216400-15228187 GCA_000325765.3 Leersia perrieri
TCGTCGCCCGACGCCTCCGCGCGCGCCGCCGCGGCGCTGCCCGTAGCCCGTAGCCGCCGCAACCGCCTCCCGCACCGCAGCCGCAAGCCAAGCACGACGGGCTCCCTCTTCCTCCCTTGACCCTTGTCCTTTCTAACCCTAATATGACTAATGGGCTGGGCCATTTCTTATTTGGACCTTATTGGGCTTAACTTCATTATGTGGCCAGATAGCCCATAAAGAGGCGGGATAGAGAGGAAAACGAATCGCCCCATCGTCTTCCTCACGTCGCCGAAGACCTGAGACCTTCCCTGTTCTTCCCCAAACCTTCCCCAATCTAATCCATGGCTAATATGATACCTATATGAAATTTTTTTGCAAAAAATAGAGGGTAGGCTTCAGCCTGATGAAGCCTACCCCTTGGATCCGCCCCTGCTTGGTAGCCCACATCAACCCAATCAAAACACGGATTTACAAAATCCAAGATCAGCTAGATGTCGTATTGGTCAAGATCCTTCTTCCCGCAGCTCATCTTGAAACTTATCAGATCCAAGTTGCGAGGGTTCGCCAACAAATGCTAGATCGGGAAGCATATACTCATCGGCAAACAACATTGGAATCAGCCGCTCTAGTGGTAAAAATGAAAAAGTAACAATATGATTCAACATCATCTGCAATCCCGTCCTTGAGATCAAAGCTTGAAAAGTTGAAGAATCACAAAGCGGATTTAGAGGAACTTTTAGCTCAAGTGAACATTGATATTCAAACCACCGAGCAAGAGATAACTGAGCACCCTTCTACTGTTAAAGCCCTCGAAGAAGAAGTTAAAACTGCCATCATCCATGCCCAGAGTTTGAAAAAAGAATTGAAACCAGTACATGGAACCGATGCTGCTGATGCTGCCTTAATTGATGAAGCCGATCAAATCGGTTTGCGTGCCATCGATGCAATTAACCATTTTCTTGGCTGGTGATTGGCCAATGTAATCAAACAATCTCTCTGAACTTGTTCCGTTTTGTGATAAACTTATATCGGTTCTGGAACCGATGAATTTGTAAATATTTGGATTGGCTATGTAGCCGATTGTAATAGTCTAGTCTTTATTTTGCTAAGTTTTTGTCTTAGGGCGATAGTTTATGTCGGGCGTCTAAAGGCGATGTATACGAAATACATCGGCTATAGCGCAATCAGCTAACCAACCAATTAGGCATTGATCCATATAATATTTCCAAGTTCTTCATAAAATACTCTCAAAGCTTTAAAATATGTCGGCCCTGTCCATCATCAATATCTCCTCACTAACAGGCCGACATAAACCCTTGTTCAAGCTGTCCTTATTAAAGCCGATGGGCATATGCCCCATCTGATATCAGCTGACTCCCATCACTAGTCACATCAAGAAATTCTCCTTCCCAAGCCTTTCCTGAAATACACTCGGTTCCTTTTAAATCCCACAAGGATAAATCGGCTATAGCAACATTAACCGATTTATCGGCTTGGACAACCTCGATTTGATCGCCATTCCACTAAAACAAATTTTGATGCATTGTTGATGACACACATCAGTTAGCGTGAATCCAATCCCGACCCAAAAGCAGACTATAAGATCCTTTACCATCAATACCAAAGAATATTCCCCACAAAAAAAATTACCAAAGAATGTTGTCGGGATTGTTTTACTGCCCACAGTTAAATCCACATTAATTACTCGTTTTGGCTCCGATGAATTCCCTCCAAAATCCTTTAGAACCATATTTGTCTTGATTAATTCTTTTGGAGTTTTGCCAATCTTCCGATATGTAGTTTAGGGCATTAAATTAACCGCAACTCCACCATCGACTAGCATCTTGGTCAACGGCTATGGAGAATATTGGTATCGGGTATCCACTCGGATGATCATGAGCCCACGAAGAGGGGATGTTATAGAAGATTAATAGAAGGAAAGCAGAGAGGTCCGGCCCATCAGCACCTTATTTCCCACTGCGTGATCCAAAAGATAGAGCATATCCCGAGTTATAGATAGACTCGGAGTTCATATATGTAAAGAGATAAATCACCCGGCTGGGCCTTGCCTTGTATCCCACGGTAGTCAGCAGGGTAGATATTGTAACATATAAGGAAACCTTAAGCCGCCTAGGGCTAGGATTTCTAGATGACTCGGCCTTCCCTCCCTATTTAAGGAGGGGCCGAGGACGTCGAAAGACACCATATCATACACCAGATTCAATCATACAAACTCGGCGGAATACTTCCTCCGGATTGGATTAGGGTTATTACTCCATTGGAGGGCCTGAACCAATATAAATCTCTGTGTTCCATCACCATCTAGCTTTTGTGTTCGTGCGTAGCCCCATAAAGATTATTGCCGGGACAAAACACCAACATCGGGTTACCACCGACAAATCCTTTAATGTATAATGGTTTCAAATGCCGATGTTCATCTTCTTCTGTCTTCTAAAAAATAGCTTGTTGAGGCTCTAAACATAATTGTGCTGATGGCCACTCGTTTTCTTCATCTGATTCTAAACTTGGTGCCTTGAATTCTGCAGGTGAAAAGAAAACCATTTGGACATCGGCCGCTTTCTCAGATTCCTCATTGGGTTTAACCTTAATACGCCATACTTTCCTGGTTACCCTAGGTCGATACACATATTGTTCTATACCAAGCTCCTGGTGCCTTAATCGTTGAACTCGCTTCTGATTCTTAATAAAAATTCCACTAGGGCATCATTGATCTTCACGGTCCATCGGCTCATCATTAATAGGACCTAATAGTTGTAATACCCGGAGTTTAATAAATGATTTTCAGGAAGTAACCAGAGGGAAAGCATAAAATTTCAACTTTTGAACCGTTGCTCAATTAGACGATTGGGAACCGTGGATGCATAGAGCTCGTTGAGTAGCGCAAAATAGACTATAAGTTTGTGGTGTTTGGAGTCCAGCTGTATTCCCGGTGATCAAATCAATTTGAGCCGTCGGATCTTCATTAGACCTTTATTTAAGTAAAGGAAAAAAAAAAGGAAAAAAAACCGAAGGGGATCGGGAGGTCGCTGCCCTAGGCTAGCGCTTCCGGCGTCGCCGCATAGTGCTTCCGCCGCCGCTGCCTTGCGCCACGCCGCCGCCTGGGAGGCCACAACCGTCGACGACCTCGTTTTTCCTGCTGCTGCTGTCGTACTGCTCCTGTTGTTGCTGGTATGTTGTTGCTGCTGCTACCTAGTCGATCTGGATGGTTCTTGTTTGCTGATGTGCACTGATCTCTCCTCCTGCTTCTGTACGCTGCTGCTACTGCCTGCTGTTGCCGTAGGGAGAGAAGGAAGCAGGAAAGGGTGGACAGGAAGCAGGAAGAAGGGAGGAATTTAGGAATTTCTGTGCCATCCCGATTTTCTTCTTTGTTTTTGAAATTAGTGCTGCAAGGGTATTTCTTTTAGTAGATGCTTCTAATATAATTATAAGTCGATCCAATACCGATAGCTCGAAATTAAATTGCCGACCTGTAGTCTGAATTCGTAATTTCAAATCTGGTATTAAACTGTTAGAATTCAGGGTTAATGACTTAAACAAATGTTGTAGGTTTTGTAGAGTAGGTTTTGTAGTTATCTTTCCAACGTCGCTGGTTTCGTTCAATTCCGATTAACGGTTTAGGAGATATGCTAGAATTAGTGCTGCTGACCGGGTCCAAAATCGGTACAGCGGGTCGTTTTCTTAAATCTGGGATTGATAGGGGCAAATTTAGTCTCACCGGAAAACATAAAAGTTGTAGAATATTTCCTGTAGATGTCCATAATCCTATTATTTGCTACTTTTCGTTATGCGGTTCGTAAGATACGTGTATAACGAGTAATAGGTTGAAATATGTTGTTTTTGTGCAGGTCAACGAATAATTTAGTTTTCTGACCATATTTCTACCGGTAGTCATAGTAAGCGCTCTAGAGTCTAATATTTAGATTTTCTCCACAGGTGTGGAGGGTTCCGGTACAAGAGGTGTTACGGCGTTTGACCGACAGGGTTAAAGGCAAGTGCCTGACGAACTTGCTAATGTTTAAATGGACGGTTTGTTGTGTATTCTTTGCTGCAATGTTGAATTATTCATGTATATTTATCTCTTTTGATATTCTATTGGTATTCTATGTTCATGTTCATATTTACGTCATATGTTTATGTTCATGAGATATTGATTTCAGTTTTTGAAAATTGAAATACCATGCGTAGCCTTGGAGTTTATTTGCTTCTATGTCCATGATCCTATGAGTAAGTGCTGGCCCCGCTTTACTCGGCTTACCGGTAACGCTTAAAGGATGTCCATGTATGCCCGGGAGGGGAACTACTACTTCTTGATATGAATTTCAAAGACAATTCAATTTTCCATTTGATTTGTCTTTATGGTTGATATACTGTATTCAAGTGCATGCTATTTTAGTTCTATATTGTACTTGCTGAGTATTTTTACTCACTCTTGTGTTTCATTTGGTTTTTAGGTATTAAGTAATCTAGACATGCATGGGACGGGAGTAGCTCCTTGATCAACACCTTTTGCACACACTTACATAATCTCTCATTAGTTTGATTAGCATAAATTAGACTTGTAAAGGCCGTTTGAAGTGGTTTTTATTATTTTGTTGCGGTTTAGGTGGATTTATTGTTGGTTTGGAGTTTCTGGGTTGATGGTTATTGTTTATCTATTAAACTGCCTGTCTTGGATGTCCATAAATACAGGGGAGTCTCTACCGAAATTTCTAATAATCTTAGGAGTTAGTATATTTTTTGTTAGGTTCAGTCTAGCACTCTAGGTATGTGGATACCTGGGGCGTTACAATTGGTATCAGAGCGGGCAGTAGGTCCGTGGGATGTTAGTAAGTAATGAGAATTATAAATCCATCTAAAACAATGACAGGATTTCTAATCAATTGAAACTTTTGCTTAGGATAGAAAATAATAAAACTAAAACTTGAGTTAGGTTGAAACAACTAAAACTTGACACTATTGCACAATAGGATGGGGTCTTGGGTCAGTTCTTGCAATTATCCTTCCGCTGCAATATATGTATTGTTTACTTTGCATATGATTGCTAACTGCTATTAGGCTCATGATATTTGTTGTTGTTCTCTTTATTTAGAATCATGCCGCCTAGGGTGAGTGCTCGTGTAGCAAACCGAGGACGTGGAAGAGGCCGCGGTAGAGGTCGCGGTACGGGTGATAATAACCAGGGAAGTGAAGAGGTTGAAAACGACTCTGTCGCCCAAACCCATGATTCTAACCATAGGGGCCGTGGTAGGGGCCATGGCAGAGGCCGTGGTTGAGGTCGTGGGAGAGGACGCGATAATCATGAAGCGCCTTCGAACCAGATGGATGATGAGGATGACCAATCTGCTGTTGAATCTGAGTCTATTGATACTGCTCCAGTTCGAGGGATGACACTCACTAAGTGGACATCTATGCGATTAGATATGTTCGATGGGTCTGGTACTCCGGTTAATGCTGCAGATTGGCTTAGAAAGATGGAGAAGCACATGAATGAGTCTAGAATGACTCCTGAGGAGAAGGTTACTTTCATGCCTTTTCAGTTGACGGGTCAGGCAGACATCTGGTGGGAAGGTGTGGTTGAGGCTTGGAGCCCCGCGCGTGGTGCTATCACTTGGGAGGTGTTTCTTCAACAGTTTAGAGCCAAGTATTATCCAGAATCTTTCAGAGATAAGATGAATGATGAGCTGAACAACATCCAGCAGGGAAGCAAGACAGTGGATGAGTATTAGCGGGAGTTCAGCAACATTGTACGCTTTGTGCCTAGTGTGGCAACCGATGAACGTGAAAAGGCTAGGAGGTTCTTTCGAGGGCTCAATGCACGCTATAGAGAAGTGATGGGTAGAAATCCGCCGACTGTGTATCTCAACGCAGTTGAGGAGGCTAGAGGCATGGAGGTTGAGCTCCAAATCACTGCTGCACAGAAGAACCGTTCTGGGAATGGTACTAGTGACCAAAAGAGAATCCATCAAGACGGAGGCGAGAATTCACAGCAACCTCCATTCAAGAAGTTTAAGAAAAATCCGTCCACCCAACCATCGTTCAGACCTAGGCAGGCTAGCTCTTAGTCTTTTTCAACAACTCGTCCTACAGAGTCTCAGTTTCTTCGCTCAGCACCAGGGACAGGGTTGATTTTCTTCAAGTGTGGGAAGAACCACCATTCTTCGGAGTGTAGGTTTACTGGAGAATGTCATAGGTGCGGCAAGGCTGGACATATGGAGTTGGTATGCAAGTGTAATCCAGATTCGATCATCAATTGGCAGAAGCTTGGTTCTTCATCTTCTGGCTCTTCAACAGCTAGTTCTCCACGAGGCTCTGGGTCAGTTACTAATGCTCCGCGGGGTGTGGTTAATATGATGACAATTCCTCTAATTTCTTACCAGCAGGCCACTTACCAATACCCACCACAATCTCTACCAGGACAGTATTGGTCGATGCCTCAGCTTCCTACTCCACCTGTTCCACTACAGTTGCTTGCACCGCCAGTTGCGCCATCCTCTATAACACCATCACTTTACGAGCAAGCCTCTGGGTCTTCTACACCGACAATGGCTGGAGTCTACAACATGCCTGCTGCTTCATCCATGGGTCGCCCTGATGTGGCTACAGGTATCCTTCCTGTTGATTCTCATGATGCTCTAATTCTATTTGATTCTAGTGCTACTTTTTCCTTCATCTCTCAAATTTGCAAAACGAGCTAAATTATTTAGCCAGGAAGTCTCCCAGTCTATCCAAGTTAATTCACCAGGGGGTTTGATCTCTAGTTCCGTGGTATGTCCGGGGTGTGTGATTTCTATTGATGGGGAGGAATTTGTGGCAAATTTAATGGTGATTCCACTACCACTATTTGATGTAATCTTAGGCATGGATTGGTTAAACCGATATCGTGCCATAATATCTTGTTTCTGGAAGACTATTACCTTGGAAGCTCCTTCAGGTGATGAGATGGTTTTCCAAGGGAGTGCACGTCCTCGTTCATTATTCGTGATGTCAAAATTATTTCCTAGTAAACGTCCTATAAAGACTGGTCTTCTATGGGCCTTAGCTGAGAAGCCATCCAAGCCCTTGTTGATTGAAGAGATTCCTGTAGTATGTGATTATCCAGATGTTTTTCCGACGGAGTTGCCAGGGATGCCACCTCAGCGTGATGTAGAATTTCGTATTGATCTTATTCCTGGTACTCGACCTATCTCTAAAACACCATATCGTTTAGCTTGATTTTTTCAAGAAGAATTGAAGAAACAATTAGGTGATCTATTATCCAAGCGGTTGATCCGACGAAGTGTATCACCATGGGGTGCACCTGTTATATTCACCGAGAAGAAAGATAAAAGTTGGCGTATGTGTGTAGACTATCATGCCTTGAATGCCATGACCATCAAGAACAAATACCCCTTGCCACGTATTGAGGATTTATTTGATCAATTGAAGGGGGCAAAGGTGTTCTCTAAAGTTGATCTACAATCTGGTTATAACCAAATCCGGATGCGAGAAGAGGATATTGAGAAAACAGCGTTTTCCACGAAGTATGGGCATTATGAGTATAGGGTGATGTCTTTTGGGCCGACTAATGCACCTGCCTACTTTATGGAGGCGATGAACAACATGCTAAACAATTTCCTAGATAACTTTGTTGTGGTGTTCATTGATGATATCTTGATTTACTCCAAGGATGCGGAGGAGCATGAACGTCATTTGAGGATGGTACTAGAGACTTTACGGGAGAATAAGTTCTATGCAAAATTGAAGAAGTGTGAGTTCTGGCTTTCTGAAGTGGCCTTCCTAGGACATGTAATTAATCAGCAGGGTATCTCAGTTGATCCTAGTAAAGTTTCAACCGTGGTTGATTGGGAGAGGCCGACTAATGTAAAAGATGTAAGAAGTTTCTTGGGCCTGGCAGGGTATTACCGGCGCTTTGTGAAGGATTTCTCTATTATTGCTAAACTTATGACAATGCTCACCCATAAGGATGTGAAGTTCCAATGGACAGATGAATGTGAGCATAGTTTCCAGCAGTTGAAGAAGACGCTGGTAACTGCCCCGGTGCTAGCATTACCTGAACCTGGTAAACGTTTCACTGTTTATTCAGATGCTTCACGAGTAGGCCTTGGATGTGTTCTTATGCAGGAAGGTAATGTAATAGCGTATGCATCGAGGCAGTTAAAGACCCATGAACAGAATTACCCAACTCATGATCTTGAGCTTGCGGCCATGGTTTTTGCTCTCAAGATTTGGAGACGTTACTTGTATGGGGAGTCTTGTGATATATTCACTGATCATAAGAGCCTCAAATACATTTTTACTCAGAAGGATTTGAATTTGAGGCAGAGGAGGTGGCTGGAGTTGATTAAGGACTATGATCTCAATATTCAATACACACCGGGGAAAGCGAATATGGTTGTGGATGCTTTAAGCCGTAAAGTCGTTCCCCTAACGGTAAGTTATTTGATAACCGATTTGGAACGCATGGATATTTCTTATTGCTATGCCGGAGTAGCGAGCGCTGAGTCTCGTGTAGTTCTCGAGTCCGCCATACCACAACGAGTCCTAGAAGCCCAACAACATGACCGGTTACTACAACAAGTTAAAAAGCGCGTAAAGGAAGGGAAGGTTGGAGATTTCACTCTAGATGCCTCTGGAGCTGTGCGATTCCGGGGATGTTTATGTGTGCCATAAAAAGCTAAAGTCAAGGAAGAGATTTTGCGAGAGGCACACCGAACTCCTTATACTGTACATCCTGGCGAGAATAAGATGTATCATGACTTGAAACATGCTTATTGGTGGAAGAGGATGAAGATCGATGTGGTGAAGTATGTGGCATCCTGTGGTGTATGTCAGCATGTGAAAGCTGAGCATAAGAGTCCTACTGGGAAGTTGCAATCATTAGAAGTTCCTGTGTGGCCTTGGGATGATATTACGATGGATTTCATCATTGGCCTACCTCGCACTCAAAGAGGGAAGGATGCCATTTGGGTTGTGGTCGATCGCCTAAGCAAGGTGGCACACTTCATTCCTATTCGCACTACTTATTCTGCAAGTGACTTGGCGCCGATTTACATGCGTGAGGTAGTGAGGTTACATGGTGTGCCTCGATCTATTGCCTCTGACAGGGATGCTAAATTTGCTTCTAAGTTCTAGGAGACAGTGCAAAAAGCTTTTGACACTCAATTGAAATTCAATACTGTTTTTCGCCCTCAAACTGATGGACAGTCTGAGCGGACTATCCAAACTTTGGAGGATATGTTGAGATCATGTATTCTTTCATGAAAAGGTAGTTGGGAAGATCATTTACCACTAGTTGAGTTTGCCTACAACAACAGCTACCATTCTAGTATTCGTATAGCACCATTCGAGGCATTGTATGGGAGAAAGTGTCGGTCGCCTTTGTGTTGGGAGGCTGTTGGCGAAAGCTATCTTGGGACCAGATTGGGTGCAACAGACCACTGAACGGGTAAGAGATATTCGACAACACATGCTAGCAGCACAGAGTAGACAGAAGAGTTATCCCGATGTCAGAAGAAGAGAGTTGGAGTTTCAGACGGGTGATCAGGTGCTTCTAAAGGTATCTCCTACAAAAGGTGTCGTGAGGTTTGGGACAAAAGGCAAACTTAGCCCCAGGTATATTGGTCCATTCTCAATAGTGGAAAGAGTTGGAACCCTTGCTTATCGCCTTGAGCTGCCCGACTCTATGAGGGGTGTGCATGATGTATTCCATGTTTCTATGTTGAGGAAATATCTTAGAGATCCGGAACATCATATTACCTTGGAACCGGTGACTAATGAACAAGATTTGACGTTTGAGTCCCGACCAGTGAAAATTTTGGAGGAATCGGAGAAAGTGTTGAGGAACAAAACTATCAAGTATGTCAAGGTTCTATGGACGCACCAAACGGAACGAGAAGAAACGTGGGAACTAGAATCACAAATGCCAGAGAAGTATCCAAAGTTGTTCACATATGGTAAGTTACTTCTTACCGTTATGTTTTGATTCCTTTGTCTTAGGTGTCTAGTTCATAATTGGCCGAATTCAATTGAAGGGGGAGGAATGTAATACCCCGGAGTTTAATAAATGATTTTCAGGAAGTAATTAGAGGGAAAGTATAAAATTTCAACTTTTGAACTGTTGCTCCATTAGATGATCGGGAACCGTGGATGCGTAGAGCTCGTTGAGTAGTGTGAAATAGACTATAAGTTTGCGGCGTTTGGAGTCCGGTTGTATTCCCGGTGATCAAATCAATTTGAGCCATCGGATCTTCATCAGACCTATATTTAAGTAAAGAAAAAACAAACCGAAGGGGATCGGGAGGTCGCTGCCCTAGGCTAGCGCTTCCGCCGTCGCCGCAGAGTGCTTCCGCCGTCGCTGCATAGTGCTTCCGCTGCCGCTGCCATGCGCCACGCCGCCGCCGGGGAGGCCACCACCATCGACGAGCTCGTTTTTCCTGCTGCTGCTGCCGTACTGCTCCTGTTGTTGCTGGTACGTTGTTGCTGCTGCTACCTAGTCGATCTGGTTGGTTCTTGTTTGCTGATGTGCACTGATCTCTCCTCCTGCTTCTGTACGCTGCTGCTACTGCCTGCTGTTGCCGTGGGGAGAGAAGGAAGCAGGAAAGGATGGACAGAGAGCAGGAAGCAGGAAGAATGGAGGAATTTGGGGATTTCTGTACCATCCCGAATTTCTTCTTTGTTTTCGAAATTAGTGCTGCTAGGGTATTTCTTTTAGTCCCTAGATGCTTCTAATATAATTATAAGTCGATCCAATCCCGATAGCTCAAAATTAAATTGCCGACCTGTAGTCTGAATTCGTAATTTCAAATCTGGTATTAAACTGTTAGAATTCAGGGTTAGTGACCTAAACAAATGTTGTATGTTTTGTCATTATCTTTCCAACGCCGCTGGTTTCGTTCAATTCCGATGAACGGTTTAGGAGATACGTTAGAATTAGTGCTGCTGACCGGGTCCAAAATCAGTACAGTGGGTCATTTTCTTAAATCTGGGATTGATAGGGGCAAATTTAGTCTCACCGGAAAACATAAAAGTTGTAGAATATTTCCTGTAGATGTCCATAGTACTATTATTTGCTACTTTTCGTTAGACGGTTCGTAAGATATGTCCATAGTTGTAGATATGTTGTTTTTGTGCGGGTCATCGAATAATTTAGTTTTCTGACCATATTTCTACCGGTAGTCATAGTAAGCGCTCTAGAGTCTAATATTTAGATCACAGGTGTGGAGGGTTCCGGTACGAGAGGTGTTACGGTGTTTGATCGACAGGGTTAAAGGCAAGTGCATGACGGACTTGCTAATGTTTAAATGGACGGTTTGTTGTGTATTCTTTACTGCAATGTTGAATTATTCATGTATATTTATCTCTTGATATTCTATTAGTATTCTATGTTCATGTTCATATTTACGTCATATGTTTATGTTCATGAGATATTGATTTCAGTTTTCAAAAATTGAAATACCATGCGTAGCCATGGAGTTTATTTGCTTTTATCCATAATCCTATGAGTAAGTGCTGGCCCCGCTTTACTCGGCTTACCGGTAACGCTTAAAGGATACCTGGGGCGTTACAATCAAGAATATGAGGCCGCGCCGTCTCGGCGGCCTCTTGCTATGGCCACGTCAGTGTTATTTGTTTCAGCCATTGGATATGGATTGTGCAGCTCCAATGCAAGCACGGTAAATAGCAAGACCGATCGATGGAGTTCCTGCAAAAAAAACATGGTCATGCATATCTACCCTACCTTTAATTGTCTGGACGTGTATGAATGTATCTTGGTAGTAGTAGATG
>CM002484.1:15228287-15264574 GCA_000325765.3 Leersia perrieri
ACTTTTAATTCCATTTTCAGATTCATCGTCCCATCCCACTATTTTTTTATAACAAGGCCACCTAAATAGTATGATATAGTTTTTTTTAGTAGATTTATATTAAACATTATGTATAGCATATGTTCCATCTTACTATACCATAAAAATTACATGTATTTAGATCCACCGAATCTAATCATGATTGATACCGGCCAGTAGTTTTGCCAAGAATATTTTTACTGATGTAATTTACGATTCATAATCCGCAGCGAAGCGCGGGCACTGGTGGCTAGTAGTTGATGAACCTATACTCTTCTTGTTGGTTGAATAAATTGCTTCCGTCCAATCGGCTTTTGCTGATTACATTCTAGACAATTTTCCGCCGATGGCAATCTGATTCCATTGTTCCAGCAATACTTGAAAAATTTGCAACCCCAATGCGGATCATAATCATGCTCCTCATTTTCATAATAAGAACACGACGTCTCCTCCTGTTGCCTTTGACATTTCTTAATCATCGCATGGGATCTGATTGTGGGCTCTTGAGACATATATCTTCCACCTTGATGCCCCCGTGCACCATATTTACTGGAAATGGATGTCCATCAATCTTCATCGGCTTCTTTTCTAGATCAAATTTAATCCTCCCTTGTTCCACAGCCGATTGAATCTGTTGAGGAAAGATTTTGCACTTATTTGTATGATGGGTTCCTGAATTATGCCACTTGCAATACTTTCTCTTTCTCAACTCTTCAGTCGAAGGAATGACATGCCCTGGCGGCAACTGCAGCTGTTTCTCTTGCAATAATAAGTCAAAAATCTTATCGGCTTTATTGACATCAAAGTCAAAATGCTCTTCTCTATCGGACCGCTTCACCCATGGACAAACGATAACTTTCTTGTTTTTAGATGCCCATTCAGCCAAACCGATTTCACCATCCGATTCAGAATCACTAGGTTAATATTGATAAGCAACTCTTCTAGCCACAAACTTTTTCCTTCTGTGATTCCTGGAACCGATTGGCGTATATCTTGTGCTTCCGCGGTCAGCTTCCGAGGTCTATATCGGGGCCGATTTTCTAACAGTTGGCACCTTTACCCGTTAGTTTAGACGTATGTTTCTCTCTCCGCTAATGTACTTTGGTCGATATTCACTCCAAGGTCTCTGCTACTCCTGAAGCTCCCATTACTGACCCGACTATGTTACACCAGGGCCGTCCCTGATAAGTGTGCGACATGTGCGACCGCATAGGGCCCCCGTCAGCCCAAGTTGTTATACATCAGCTAGCCCATTGGCCCACTACGTAGGAACCAGCAGGCAGCAGTCTAGGAGCCAGGTGCGAGTGGTGCGCGGAGAGCAGTCCGTCTCGTCTCGGTGTCGGTTCGTTTTCTCGCTTTGCCTCGATCGATACCACATCTGTTCATCCGCCTTCCCCAATTGCAGCACTCTCGAGTCTCGACTCTCTCTTGTTCTGCCGCACCTATGGCAGTCTGCTCGGCGCCTCGAAAAATTGATGGAGTGAGCTGTGAGCCTGTGACATCCCCTACTGCCGCGCCCAGTCTGCACATCGGTGATGCTTGCCGGCGTGCACCCATGACCAGCAACGGCAAGGAGGATGAAGGAGGCAAGAAGCAAAGCTGCAAGCACAGAACGCCAGCAACTAGCAAGCCAATAGCACCGCCGCACACCAGCAAGCTGCACGCCTGGAGTTCTAGACCCTAGTGACAGGTGAGTGCTGATCAACTATTCTCGGTCCACAGATTTATTAGGATCGATGTGCACTAAAGTAATTTTTCTATATGGGGTGTGTGCATATGTTTATTTGTAATTTTAATTTTCAAGCCATGCATTTATAAATTGGATTAGCTCGCAAACAAGCTTTTCGGAAGGTCATGCTTTAGAAAAGGCAAGAACACCCTGTGTCGCCCGAAGGAATCACTGTTGATCTGATATACTGTATTGGGGATTTGGGGCCTTCAACCTTGGATAATATTGGATTTCCTTAAAGAAACACATAATTAGCTTACCATTCCTTGGTTAAGGTTTTGCACAGGGCCCCTGCATTTCCCGGGACGGCCCTGTGTTACACAGTCCTTCTGGTGCCCTGCTGTATTTGGCATTTACTTCGCCGGACAATGTCAATGTGGTTAAACAGTTTCAGTCAGTCTTAATATCCCTACTGATGTTTAGACTGCTGAGGCATGCTAGGCTGTTAGAATTTGGGCCTTGGACTCCTCTGGTCCGGTCCGTAGCGATCCTGCATCCAATCATTGTGCCGATCACTCCCGATCCTACCACTATAAATCGGATGTAGAGATTAGGCAAGTGCTTGAATGTATATATTGTTATATGGTTATCAATTTATCTACCGCAGACTGCAGTGATTATTTTGTTATTGGGCATTAATTGATTAGGAAGGTGCCAGTGGAAGACATTGGTACGAAGAGCACATAATCGATGGAACCTGACAGTACCAGAACAGAGAGCATGGCTGAGGGCTGCCATAGCATGTTGGATTGAGAGAATTTTGAAAAGTAGTGAATTAGATCGCTAAAGCATGTGGAGAGTGGACTGCTCATGTTGCTTTATCAGCTCTGAAACAGAAGCTCAACATTAGTTCTGAATTCTGAACATGCATATATGTTCATGATCGAATGGGTTGTTTAAGTTATGAATTTTATTGTGTTGTACATTTGATGGACCAAAATGGGCATCGCACTAGTGCATACCTAAGTTTTGCTTTGAGCAAGACAGCTATTTTGACTTCTTTTTACTGTCATTTATAGCATTATAGAATTCCAAAGACATGTGAGAATAAAAAACGTGAGACAAAAACAGGCTTAAAGAGGTAAGGTATATTAGCTTCCTGCTCTATATCATCTAGAGTAGTAAATCCTTTCGCGGTTTAGTCATTGAGTACTTTATTCTTATTTCACATACGAACTACATGAAGCTTTTGATACAATGTTAGGATATTTACACGAGTTGCCATTAAAGTTTATAATAAAATTATGTAAACTTAAATTAACTGGCTTTATTATCCCTTTCCTTGTCAGGCTGATGTACAGAGAAACATGGATTGCTGCTAGAAGACATTTTCTTGTAAACGAGCTCCCCAGACTTACATTACTGGCCAAAGCACAACCATGCTTGTTGATGAATTGGAACTGGAACATATTGATGGAACTTTATTGCTAATGCTTTCTATGTTAACAATTTCTATTTGGAATAATGCATTTGTATGAAAACTTGTTGTGTGTTTGTACATCGCAAAGCATGCGGTTTATGTTCATTGTCTAAACTGAAATTCAATGTGGATTGCATTCCACTTTTTTGGGCTTGAAAGCAATTTTTTAATGACGGTGCTAGCACTTTTTTTTCTTCTGTCGGTTGAACACCAGAAAAAGTATCATACAAACCTGATGCCAGTAGAATTCTCCTGTGTGCCACACACAGAAATACACGTCAAAAATTGTTTTTCCGTAAGGAAACCTATAGAAAAATTGAATTCTTTCGTGATCCTTTCTCTTCAAGTTCATCCACAATTTATATTTTCTGCGGGAAAAACTAATTATCCAATTGTTTCCAGTCCACAGTGTCGCTCTTGTTTCTGGTAGTGTGACCTCACAACTTGAATAAAATATATTCAACTGGAAAAGTAGAGCAATATAACTTCTATGCAGACCATGCAAAATCTGTAGGAAAATAGAACAATATAATGAGGAATATAAGTACAGACAAATTAATTAAAAAAAAGAGATGCTTGTGGTAACTCGGGCTGGACGAAAAGCTTGAGGCTCGATAACTCGCTTGGCTCGCGACTGGCTCGGCTCAGCTCGTTGTATTTTCCTAACGAGCCAAGCCGCACTTCCAGCTCGCTATAATTACCGAGCCAGCTCAAGCTGCTCGCAAGCTACTCGCGAGCAAAACGAGCCCAACATAGGCGGCAGCGGCGCAGAGCAGACGCAGTCGCGCAGAGGCCCAAGAGGCCCAACCACACCCTGGTGGCCTGGCCCCAATCAGTCAACTAAGTCGAGTACTCTTGATGATTATAGGAGTTCATCAAGAATTCTACCTCCAGTACTAAAAGTAGATTCGGAAGATACACTGCTAGCTGGAACAGCCAAGAACCTTTTTGCCATGTTGGATACAGCAGGGAACCATGTGCGTTGACCTTCCAGTAACTGAGTAAGTCGAACTTATTTCCATCTATAGGCACATTTGGTTCATCTAGATATATGAGTAACTCCAACTTTGAAGATTCTGTAGCACTAGATTCCAAAAAGGATTGGAATCCACTTGGAACAATTGAAGCTAATGAGCTGCTTGCATCTTTCGAAGATGAGGCTGAATCAGTACCCTTGTTACTGTGAACCATGTTTTGGCGATACAATCTCTCATACTTTTGGTACAACGTTTCCAACTCGGTTATGATTGAATCAATCTCTAAATCACTCCTTGAGGAGTCATGAATCTGCCCAAAGCACCATCTAACATATCTCATTTTGAATCTAGGGTCAAGGATGGTAGCAATAACCATAACATTGTTTTTCTCTTTCCAGTATTTATCAAATTTGGTCAACATTGCAGCAGCCATACTCCTCACATATTTATCTGTAGACTTTTCTACCGCTCTATGTGCAATCTTAACTTTCACTATATATGGATAAAAAACATTGGCAGTGGGGTAGATAGATCCAGAAAATGCAGTGGTTGCACTAGCCATTGTTACTAAGATTGGCTCAATTTTTTCAAACAAATCCCAATCAGCCTGGGTAGGTTCCCATTGATATTTGTTGTCTACTTGAGCATAATAATGAAATGCCTTCCTATATTGAGTTCCAGATTCTAGCATTCTATGTGTTGAACTCCACTTAGTTTTAACATCAAGAGACAACCCTTTTCCAACTTTAACAGAATATTCATTGCAAACTTCCACAAACTTATACATACGGGATGGAGACTTCTTGAAGTACTTCACAGAGTTTCTCATATTAGTTATCAAAGGATTTATTGGTTGCAGTCCATCATTAACAACAAGATTTACTATGTGGGCAGCACAACGAACATGAAAATAAAGAGGATCAAACTGTTCATTATTTCTAGCAGCAAGCTTGTCACTCAAGTTTTCCATAGCAGTATCATTATTAGAAGCATTGTCAAGAGTGATTGACATAACCTTATCTTCTATTTTCCATTCCACCAAGCACTCAAAAAGAGCCTGAGCTATGGCAATACCAGTGTGTGGAGGATCTACCTCAACAAAGTTCAAGACACAACATTGCAAGACCCAATCAGCATCTGTGTAATGTGCCACCAAACACATGTATTGAAGATTTTGATTAGATGTCCACATATCAGTAGTTAAACATATTGATTCAGCCTCTCTAAGACACTTCTTGAGTTTGTCCCTCTCACACTCATAGAGTTTCATACAATCATTTTTTGCTGACTTTCTACCAATGAATTCATAGTTTCTATTCATCCACTTCATCAAATCATTAAACCCTTTATGCTCGACTATATTAAATGGATAATCATGTAGAATTATCATGCGAGCAATCAAGTAGCGAGTGTGACTATGATCATATTCAACAGGATTGACAACAAGAGAACCATGACCTGGAGCAAAGTTGAGTGTACCTTGAGCTTTAGCATTTGCAACCTTTTTCAAATACTGTGTACACTTTTCTAGGTGTCGATTCAGCGTTGAAGTGGCTCCACCTGGAGTGTACGCATAGCTTTTGTGACAAAACCGGCACTTTGCCTTTGTCATCATCAAGCCTTTCTCCTTTTTGCTGGGGACATTGATCACCTTGAAATATTTCCAACAATCGGCTCGTTGTCCTCTCTTTACCTTGGTAGGAGATAGGAGACAACTTAAACACCACCCTTCGGCCTTTTTACGCCTCTTTTACGAGCCTTTGATATCTCTTCTCTACCCTCTCCCTGACTTCTAGATCCACTTTCACAATCAGCTGAAAGTTGGCTTTCCGACATTTCGTCATTCATGTCATAGCTGTTCTCTTCTTCCCCATCTTGCTCTGACAACGGCTCCATTTGCTGCACAGATTGAGAAAGTGATTATAAACATGGGCCAGTTACATACAATAAGCTTGTATAAACTACCGCTAATGTGTCTAATAAAGATCAGAAGCTAAATAAAACCTATAGTAAGAATATTATACCAATTAAATTTATCCTTCTTGATGATTGAACATATAGTAAGATTATCTGATCTAAATATATATATATAAACAGAATGTTACTATATTAATATACAAATTAAATCACTAACAAGTAACAAGCAATTATATACAGTAAGATTCTTTCCCCGCAAAAAAAAATTACAGTAAGATTCTCATTTTCTTGTATACTATGTACTGTACACTCTCAATTAAGTGCAATCCTCGGAATTAATCATGAAGGCAATTTGGCATATACTAGTGTGTCGTTCTATATGAAGGCAATCCTCGGAATCTACAGTTGTAAACAGACAGAATCAAGTGTTGCATACATTAATACATGATACTTACCACGGAGATGGAGCCACTAGCCGATGCAGGAACAACCGGAGTTGCGGATCCTTGACCACGGACAAGTTTTCCCTTCCGAGCCGCCGCTGCCGAGGACGGTATCATGCTCACGCGTTTGCTTCGGGATTCCACGCTTCGAGGTGGAGGTCGTCGGTCAGGCAAACTTCCTTCTTCCTCCATGGACGCACGGACGTGGGGCACGCCACACGTTGGCCGCCAGATCGCAGCGCAGTAGCGGCTCGCGGGCTAGCAGGTCGCAGACTCGTGCGGCGGCGGCGGCGTGGTGGATTAGAAGCGACAAAACGAAGTGGAGAGAGAGAGACTAGGGTTTGAGTAATCGACTTAGTTGGCTGATTGGGGCCAGGCCACCAGGGTGTGGTTGGGCCTCTGCGCGACTGCGTCTGCTCTGCGCCGCTGCGCGCCTATGTTGGGCTCGTTTTGCTCGCGAGTAGCTTGCGAGCAGCTCGGTAATTATAGCGAGCTGGAAGTGCGGCTTGGCTCGTTAGGAAAATGCAACGAGCCGAGTCGAGCAGAGCCGAGCCAGTCGCGAGCCAGTTATCGAGCCTCAAGCTTTTCGTCCAGCCCTATACCTGGAAATGACCCATCTGGCTTGCGAGCTAAACGAGCTGGCTCAGGTTTGTATCAAGCCGAGCCAAGCTGCACTATTAGCTCGTTAAGATAACGAGCCAAGCCGAGCTAGCTCGTGATCCTACCGAGCTGGCACGAGCCGAGTCGAGCTGGCTCGATATCCAGCCTTAGTGGTAACATAATTTATTGGGTGAACATTATGACAACAAAACGACACGATACAACATTTCTTACATTCTTTAACAAAGGGCCACGCCAACATATATGATTTTCTTGCTGATTGTATGGATAGAAGTTTATTGCATGATAATCAACAACATTGGACAGAATGCAACAAATATAAGTTGCACACAGCGGCATTGATCACGTCATCCCCCTACGCTACATGAGCAGTTTGGTGAGTTTCCCGGCGGGCTGGTCCTGATCAGTGGGTTCTTCTCAAAGAAATTTGACGGCCGGAGCTCGAATGCACCGCTCATCGTGGGCATCACGGGAAAGTCCTCCTGGTACGGAATATGATGCAGGCCAACCGTATACCATAGGACGATGTCCTCATCCTTTATCTTCCGATTCCTACATAAGGATATATATATATATGCACATTGAGCTATGGTTAGAAAGTATAAACACAAGTTGAATCATAGTGACACCTCTTGGTCCAGGCGGCTAAGTTGTCGTCCCCGGTGCTCTGCTCGGCGTACAACCCTGACACCCACTTCTCCGATTTGTTGTATGGCGTTACCCACACCTGCTTCTTGGTGTAGCTGGCACGGCGCTGAGGGTAGTCATCATCAACAAGGAGAGACGTTGCTGTCGCACCAGCTGAAATGAGCCGGTAGCCAACCCGATTTCCGATCTTCGTCTTCTTGCTCGGGTTGACGAAGAGGAGGTCGGCAGGCGCACCATTAACATTTACCTAGCCTTGGGCCTCCGTCTCGGCCACCTCGGAGACAACAGTCCAGTAGCTCCTTCTTGGTGTGAGAGCGCCACCGGTTGCACGGATGCCAGAGTTCCGCTTGGGAACGATAGTGTTCCTGACGAAAGAGTTCTCGGTGCCGTCAATGTCTAGATCCATGTGGTAGGTAATGTAGTGATCGTGGTACACGCCGACGGTGTTCTCGGAAATCAGAGTGCCATGCACATCCTCCTTGATCTGATCGACGTGCGTGTAGTTGATTGCCTTCATCTCCAGGATGCCGCTAAGAGACACCTACATAATTAATATATACACACACATTCAAATTACGAACTAAAAAGACCGTGTAATAAATAAATAAAGCCCGTTTGTTATATATACCACAGTTTTGATGGAGCCGACAGTCTTGAACTCCCAGTCCAATGTGTAGTCATAGTTCCCAACCGTCACCACCATTCTCACCACCAATGTCACTTCCGGCCGGACCTCCGCGAACTGGACCAGAAGCCACATCAAACAATATCAGCTTCTCAAAAGCCCAAAACACGGCAGCTAGTTAGTACTTGAGACTTGATACTAAATGCACGGTAGCTCACCGGCTCTCCCGCTCCCCCGACCTCTGTGTGGCGCCATGCGACGTCGCCGGCGTACCGCTCGAACACACATATCACGTCCTCAGATTTCACCGGCTTGCCGTCCGCATCGGCATAGTAGCCATCTAAATACACGGCGTTGGCTGGGCAGTCGGCGCCACGCTGAAGTGGGACTGCCGACACGCCGAGGCTGTACTCACCGGCGTCCATGAAGGTGTGGAAGTACCACTCCTCCTCCGGGTCCATGTACGGCACAAATACCTCCGACACGAAGCCACGGTAGAGCACGCGCCGCCATACATTAGCATCGGTGTCGTGGACAGAGGCCGCAGAGATAACCGTGCCGGCCCGCATGTCGAAGCCCACGTGGAACTCCCAGTTAGCCCACCTGCACTCAGGATCAAAGGGGATAAGGCGCCCATCCGATTGTCAGATTAATTTTTCAAATTCAACTCAGATCCTTAATTTTGAGGGTTGATCGATCATCCCTTTGGACGACCTGCAAGGCTGCAAGGTCGTGTGTGTAAGTTATGTTTTCGTATTCCCGTTGTATCTGTGTTACCGTGTAACGTGCAGTAGGCACGACGATGGTACTGTTTTGTCCAATTCTTTAGGTTTGCCAGATGGCAAGATTTGGTTGATCTTTGCTTGACTATTTTTTTTAACAAAAATAACAGTCTATAATTGGTTATGTAGTCCTTTTTCTCGGCACTACCTATAAAAGATTCGTCATTTTTTTGAAAACATTCAAATGAAAGTGTATTACTATTATGTAATTACAATGTAACTATTCAAAACAACTACTCCCTCCGTTGTCATGTGGAGTTTTACACATTTTAGGATGATAAATATGGATAAAAGGTATGTTCAAATTCGTTGCGCTAGAACATGTCATATTGACTCATCTTTACATTATAAAAAGGTATAGGATGTGTCACATTCTCGCTCATCTTTATTATAAAGATAAGTGAAATCTGAAAGTTTTAATCAACAAAATTGGCAAAAGTCTTGGTTTGAAGCAGTGCAGCCATACTGGATAAGTGAAACTATTTTATTTACCTGGTGCAAAGTGTACATAACTCACTCTTAAAAATTTTAAAAACGCCAATTGCAAACTGAAAAAATTATGGACAAAAAAAAATCGAATACAGCAACATCGTGGGAGTCGGTTAACCTAGTCGAATGTTGTTGCACGTAATTAAAATAGACGTTTACCCTCTAGTCGAACGTTGTTGCGCGTAATTAATATGTGTTGCCGATAAAATAACTTCTTACATTTTAACTGGTACAAACTATATAAAATATAGAACAACATACATTAAAATAAGTTTTACTTTCCACCGGCGAGAGAAGTCACAAAATCTATATAATTTTCATGAACTTTTTAAATTATGAATAAAACTTTGTGAAGCCTGGATTAAATTCAAATTATTTTCTTAGCTCCTTTAATATATTTTATAAGATTTTCTTGGAATTATATGGTATAACCCGGTGCAAAGTGAATTATAATTTGTGGCACCCGGTACAAAGGGACAGTATGCAAACTGGTGTAAAGTGAAATGAGATACGTTCTATCTGAAACAAAGTGCAATTTACTCAATTTTTATTGAACGAGTCATCTGAAATATTTCGAACGTTTGGTTTTCTTTTCACAGATCGAACATCGGACGCATAGTCCACCCTAAGAAAATCACGTGGAGTACTTTTCATCGACAAATGGGATCTTGTTACGTATCACCGTATGAAAATGATCCTTCCAGGATGAAGTATGTCAACAGTGGCAGGCCCAATTTTTAATATTGGGTATTCGAAATAGAAAGACAAATTTTTTTTGCAACCAAAGGCCTAACATTTGATACTGAAAGTAATATTTGTGTAAGCACATATCAATATATAACCCACAATTTAGCATAACTCCATAGTTTCATAGAATAAACTGCTAATTGACAATTGTGCAATACACCAGCTACTATATAGATAATAGCAAGTGGCCAGACCATTACGTATGGAAGGGGAAGAGTGAGGCCCATGAACCTGAAATCTGGCCTTTTCAGTCTGTTTGCCGCAATACAATCTTCTATTTTCTTCTTTTCCTATGCATACATGTATTATACAAGTTATATATATACATACACATATATATAGTGTATACATCTGTATTCAGATGTGTACCCAATTTTTTTTGACAAAAATACACATATACATATACATATATATATATATATATCTGTGTGTGTGTATTTTTTTGTCAAAAAAATTTGTGTACACATCTGAATACAGATGTATACACTATGGGCCCGCCCATTATGTCAACAGCTTAAACGTCATAGCGAAGTCATGACCATGTCTTCAAGTTGAAGATGAAGGTGGTGTTCAGATCGTAGGGACTAAACTTAATTTAGTCTCTGTTATATTGGATATTTGATGTTAATTATAAGTATTATATAGACCAATTACAAAACTAATTGCATATAAATAAAGGCCAATTCATCAGACAAATCTATTAAGTCTAATTAGTTTATGATTAGAGAAAGTGATGCTATAGTAAACATATACTAATCATGGACTCATTAGGCTTAATAGATTCATCTTGTAAATTAGCCTTCATTTATGCAATTATTTTTATTATTAGTCTATATTTAATACTTATAATTGACATCTAAATATTCAACGTGACGGGACTAAAGTTTGGTCCATTGGATCCAAACACCACCGAAGTCAGTCTGACTGTTTGAGAGTTGAATAAATGTATTCACTCCGTACAAAAATATTGATACTTTGACTTCTGAACCGAGATTAAGTAAATGGAGAAAATTATAATATAATCGGCTGAGAAAAATATATACATAGTTGGACAAATTAAATAGACTAACTTTACTTTTTACTTTGCATTAAAAAATAGTCTACTTTTTACTTTGCAGTGTAACTATTAGAAGTTACATTATAAAATGACTCGATTGTATGTCTCCAATGTAAATTTCAAATCTTACATTGCAATGTATTACATTATAACGTGTCTAAGGGCTAAGGCTGCGTTCATTTTTCCACGTTCAACTCGGAATAGTGTATGCACGCAAAACGAGAAACGTATTTAGCGCATTAATTAAGTATTAGTTATTTTAAAATTTTAAAATAGATTAATTTGATTCTTTAAAACAACTTTCGTGTAGAAATTTTTCCAAAACACACCGTTTAGTAGCTCGAAAAACATGCCATGGAGAAAAGTACTGTAGCCCAGTTGCCATTTAGAACGCACCCTAACACTCGACACTCGTTTATAAGAGATTCTGATTTAAGTTACCCACACTTATTAGAACAGGTACAATAGTTGTGTTTAGCTAGCTCTAAAAGCTCCACATCAGATTATTAGATGAGTTGGAGGAGAGAGGAGAGGAAAGAGAGACAACACGGGCAACTAAATAAGCGCCAGCACTAGCACAATCTCCAACTCTTGGTGGGCCCCAACATCATGTCCATCTCTCTTTTGCTGTTAAATCAAATCAACCAGCCAATAGAATAGGAGTACGAAGAGAAAAAGTGGAGGGAGAGAGAAAGGATGGGGCCACCTCTAAATAAATAAAATATTAAATTACCACATGTTAGAGCTGTCTGTTATACATGTTGACTTTTAGGGTATAGAATTGGAGCTAACAATGGGCTGTGCTATTAACCTTGCTCTTAACAACTAAGGTGAAAAACTAGAAGAGAGAGAAGAGGAAGATACGTCCATTTGTGGGGCCGGTTTAGTTTTAGGCCAAAATTTTGGCCATTTTAATAATACTCTCTACTATTCACTATTTGGATTTAAGCCAAATTTGGTTTTACCTTGTAACTAAAAACATATCTCAAGCTCTCAAAATCAAATTACGCGCTTAAATCAAATAAATTTGACCTTATAAAATTTAGTAATGCTAATTACTTCTTGCATCTTAAAATATAAGAACCTAGGATCGGATATGACATATTCTAGTACTGCGAATCTGAACAGGATTCATACGTAGATTCGTAGTACTATGACGTGTCACGTATTGTTGTATTTTTAGACGGAGGTAGTAGGCCTCTCGTGGAGTTGAAATTAATGGACAGAGGTTGACCACGATGGCATGCATGTACACCCATTGGACGGTTTAAGATTTGAATGAAATCAATTGTAGATTAGGGTGGGACATTTTAGTAGTTTACGAATTAATTGGGGAGGATTATGATTGATTAAAACGAACAAAATTAAACTAAATATGGCTGAAGTTTAACACGGAGGGAGTATGTGGGAATCAATGCAATTAACATGCATGTGCAAATTGAAGGTGCTTACCTGACAACATGACCATCTATATGGAAGCCCTTGCCTTCTGGCTGCACCACAACGCCAGGGGCCGGCAATGGTCCATTGAAAGGTGGCCCGGCCTTGCCGGCACGGTAGTCCGTACCCTCAGCCTTAGGCACCGTGTACACCGCCCTATCTGTGTAGCTGACGATCGCCATGGCCTCCATGTCCACCACCAGCGTCACGCCTTCAAGCGGCCGCGCATAGAAATTTGCGGTGGTGCTTGTAACGAAGCATTGCATCTTCGCCAACCTTCTTGCGTCGTTGTCACCGAACCATCCCATGGAGAACACTCCGCAGCCAACATTAGTTATGGCCAGTCCACGCCGCCGCACGGATTGCACAAAGGGAGGATATTTGGGTAAAAGAGCCCCTACCGCAACTTGCTCCTCTGTCGTGAACATTGGGAAGCCATGTCCACCATGGATACCATGCGAAAGCACAAAGGGGGCAGAAGTGTTTGTGATGTCAACACGGAACTCATGGGAGAGGCCGCCGGCTCGAGCGATGACAAACGCGTGGCGTAGGAAGATTGTGCCGCCGGAAGTGACAGTTGCGCTGATGTGAGAGAGAACATCAGGCTTGTCAGGCTCATCGAGGCCGACATAGTGAAAGGAGATTGGAAGGGGAGGGACAACATGCCCGGACGCAAGAACTGCAGACCTTACCGCTGCGAGCTCGGTGGGAGAAAGTGGATCGAGTGGGTGGGGATTGGACTTGGCTGTTATGGCGCTAGTGATGGAGAAGATGGCAAGGACCAAACCGAACATTGCGAGAGCTAGGAAGGAGCAGCCGTACGTTAAGCAAGCGACGGGCGTGGACCAATGCAATAGATGATCAGTATATATACAGGGCCTTATCGGCTGGATTGCTGGCGATAGCTAAAGTCAACAGCAACTACCTTGCGTTGCAGCAGTTGCCTGGCATCTTCCTATATTCTACTGAGATCACGTTCCAATTAATCGGCTAATCCGACTTGCCACATCTGATCTGATTCGATAGATCAGCTTGACCCAATAATCCCATGCGAGAGTTGATTTTTGTCAGTGATGTTAACGCTTCACCTTCCGGTGGTAGCAGATGCATTGATTTCACGGCAACAACGCTTTCTACAAAATGGCAAGCATGCAAAAGTCAGAATACGTTAATTGGAGTAAAGACAATAATGTAAACGGAAGAATTTAGTAGGAGGAAAAGTACCAGCTGGAATCCTGGAGACCCTGCAAGTATCGAATCAAAGTTGGATCCCTTGTAATCACTACGAAATAATAGAGCTATATTCATGGACAGCTTAATCCGTTGGGAACATAAAGAGGGTGCACACACTTGCACGGTGTCAACGCTTTATTTAACATCACACACAGCGATTGGTTTCCACGGAATAAAAACACTATTGCGGAATGCATTTCTACACTTAGACAAAGATATAACTAGCACCTACGTTTTATGTTCTAAAATATAGCTACATCTAACATTCATATTTTCTCTCCAGAGGCTTGCTCTAGTGGTCTCTACTGCTAGTATAATCCGATCCATGTGAGAGGAGAAATTTGTGACAATGCCATTGCAAAAACTCTGTTTCGGCAGGATGCCATCCCCCAACTTTCGATTCGATGGAACGCCCTTTTTAATTGAGGGGTGTTCGATATTTCGCTGTTTTCACACCCTTTTGCATTTTCCATCACTTTTCCCTGTTAAACTGACTTGAAGGGACCAAAATACCCCTGCCTAATGGATTGAAGCAGTTTTCCTTTTATTTTTCTCAAGCGTTGCAGCATTCATTTTTCTCAAGCGTTGCATGCTGCAGTACATTTATTTTAAGAAAAAGGATTGACACACCACGTAAAAATATAAAATTTGGACATGTACACAGTGGACCAAATGTAGATCAACTAGACAATAAAAAACTCTATGTGAGAGTACCGCATGGGATGGCCACCATGCTTCTGAAAGGTCAATGCCCCTAAAGTTGTCTTGGAAGGAGAGATTAGAAGATCTATGATCCTATAGAGTGACATTAGTTTTGGTGATTAATCATAACCATTTAGTGTACTAACGATTTTTATGAGTTGATGTGATTAGGACTAAATTCAGGCATCAAGACAAAAGATTGCTGAAGAAGATGTTGATGAGAAGAAGAGCGGTCACAAGGGAAACTGGACAATGCTTTCGTGTGCTGACCGGAGGTTTCGGTCTTTGAGGCCGGAGACTCCGGTCCATGCTCCAGTTTCCAGCAAACCGGATACTCCAGTGTTTGAAGCCAAAGACTCCGGTTCTCCAGGTCTGGATGTTCTGGTATTCAACACCGGATACTCTGGTCACTGCGCCAGCATTCAACGGTTTGTGTACACGATGGTCCAAGCTTGCGTCAGCGTGCAACGGCTAGTTGACCAGTGGTCCCGGTCATCACGATCGGATGTATCGGTCAGCCTGACAGGATGTTCCAGTCATCTAATGACCGAAACATCTGGTCATGAGATGACCGGTCATGCACATATCACAATTGTGCATCAAGATGAAGACATGAAGAGGATGCGAGAAGCTAGAAGATAAAGATATAAAGAAGATGCAAGAAGCGAGAAGATGAAGAATATCAATTGACAAGAATTTATGAAGATAACTGAAGATGAGGGAAATGAAGTGGCGACGCATGGTGAGACGGTGAAGGGCTCGGCTATTAGGGACCATGTGGTGGTGAAAGGCAAGCAAGAGGCTTGGCGCCGAGGGACCAATTCCGGTAGAGAAGAGCGATCAATGTTTTTGTCACGACGGACTATGCGAGGCCATGTGAAGCTATGGATTATCCACATCGATCATTTGAAGAATGAAGATGAAGTACCGAAGATCAGGAGAACATGTGATTGCTGATGAACATCAAGCCAAAGTAGATCTTGATCAAGGCCAAGGTATAAATGTGTTGGGACTAACATGTTTATTGAGTTGTAGGTGAATGGTTCCAACGATGAAATGACGACAACGTTATCAACCCTCAGGGAGAAGAAAGAAGATGGCATGAAGGCTTTCCTAAAGGTATAGCTTTTATAGTTTGCTTTTGAGTATAGGAATGACGTACTATTAAGAGGGATGCAATGTTGATATGTTTGCACATGTCTCGATGCTCAAAGAGATTCTATCTAGAGCTACCTTGAGAGAAAACCAAGCCTTACACTATCCTATGGGAGGTTTTAGTTGTGGTTCTTGGTTAGGTTGGGTTTTCACCTCAATAAGCTTTCCATAGAAACCAAATTTGCAGAAAACGAACTTCGGATTGCGGAGTTATGCCCATTTTCATGCGGGTTGTCATGCTGCTACAGTAGGACCAGATACTTCGGTCTTTTCAGCCGGAGAGGCCCCAGCGGACACTCCAGTCTTCCGGTCTGGACTATATGGTCCTGGATCTGTGTCTAATGGCTAGTTTTGGCAGATTTATGTATTTAAACCCCTCTGCCTCCTTCACCCTTGGCTGAGGTTCTTGGGCACTTGTAGAGCTATCCTAGACCAAGTAGCACCTCCCTAATCTCATACCTTTGTGGCAGATCTTTGTGAGTGAGATTAGAGTATGATTTGAGTGGGATTTGAAGAGATTTGAGAGAAGAAGAGAGTTGATCTTGAGAGAAGGGTTGGGAAGTGAGATTGAGGGCTAGATAGATTCATCCCATCCTTGAGAGAGATATTTGTGAGAGCTAGTGAGCTATATGCTTGATTGAGAGAAGGTTTGGTGAGAGTTTTCATCACTTGAGCACTTGGGTTCTTTGCAAGCATATCCTCGATTGCGTTTGTTACTCTTAGAGGCCAATGACTCCTAGATGGCTAGGCCTGCGAGTATCCAATTGTGTGGATAACCCGAGAAAGTTTGTGAAAGTTTTCTTCACCTCCGCAAGGAAAGAGGTAAGTTAGTGGATACCTTGCTAACTCCTAAAACGTTGCTTGGTAGAGCATGTAACAACGAGGGATTAGGGCTCTCCGGTAGGGCTTGATCCGAGGGGATCGGTCTAAAGGCTTGATCCGGGGGGATCGCTTGAAGACTTGCTAATCCGCGTGTGGACTTGGACACTAAAACTTACTTGTGGTTGGTAGCATGGTGAGGCATGGGATCAAGGGAGATACGGCTCCTTGGAGCACCTCACCATAGAGTTGGGTCTTTGGATCCAAACTACGTAAAAAATCCTTGTGTCTCTTGCCTTCTTGTGTATGCTATTTGATTTCACCACCTAGTTACTATGATCTTCTACTTCGAGAGAAGTTGTCACTCGCTGATCGGAGCATCCGGCACTATTATCCTGGAGAGTTCGGTCCCTGGACTGTCTGGTCCATAGTGTTGAAGTGTCCGGTCAAACTAACTTCCCTTGTTGAGTGACTTGCATGTTTTAATTAGGCAACGTCTATTGATCTATTCACCCCCCTCTATACCTTCCGGTCCCTTTTTGTTTCCGCCTTGAGAGCAAAGAATCTGGGAGATGGGGAAAAAAGCAAAAAGTTCAAAGGTCAAACCTCAAAATAATTTAACGTCCACCCAAGGTGAAATCTTTCATGAACTTCTCTTGCTAGATGGTTCAATTTAAATGTCTTGGAGTACTCGCATGATTGATATCTTTAGGACCATGGGTCCTTTGTAGATGCGAGCATTTCTCCTCCTAGTGATAAAGTGCTATCATCTGAGGAGGAAGAGAAATGCATACATCTCAATGCTCAAGGTACTAATGCTTTATTTAGTGCTATGAGAAGAGATGTAGTTAATACCATCGTGCCTATTGAGGATGCTCATCGCATTTGGACCAAGCTCAAGGAGTGATATGCCAAGTCCAAATGTGATAAAGAGCTTAATGTTATGGAATCACTTGAGGAGTGCGTGTCTTTATCAACAATTTGTGAAGATCCTCAAGTGACTCTATGCAATGACCAAGATGGTCATATATCATTTTTCACCTCACCAACATACCACAACAAAAAGGTAATGAAATGGAGAGTTTGAGTTATGATTGTTCAATTATTCTCTTAGTCTCCAACAACACTTGCAATGAAATTTACATACCTACTTGTGTTGTTGATTCTTACATATCATCTAGCATTCAATTGTCTATACCTCATGCTGATATGCATAATTACTCTTATTGTCATGCTTCTATGTCTACTTGTATTTGTGAAACTATCTTTTTGAAGAAAGTAGAAGCTTGCAATAAGGAAAGTCTTAGTGAAGAATCCGTCTCTTCAATATATATGCTCATCTCCTCATTTGGATGCATATGATTGCCTCATGACAAAAGCATCTATAGAGAAGGAAATTCAAGAGCTTAGAGCAACACTTGTGGAGCTCACTAGCATGCATGTGGACCTACAAGAAAAATATAATGAGCTTTCATGTTCTCATAATTTTCCTGTAGATTCTCATGCTATGTTAGAAGTAGCTCATGAGGTGATTATTTCAACGGTAAAATCCATCTCTTGTTCAAGTTAATCTTATTTGTGCTAACTCTTGTTGCTCTCAAGCAAATATTTCCCCAAGCACTATATGTGACTTGTATTGTATAGGTGCAAAAGAGAAACACATGGCTCGTGCACTTGTTTGAAATTCAAAAAGTAAGATCAAGTCCAACAAGTCAAAGAAGAAAAAGGACTTGACAACAAGGTGAAAGCTCCCCTTCTCAAGATAACCGTATGAGCCTGGTGAACATGCTTGAGAAGGGTTCAACCGTAGCTTGTACCAACTTTCATAAAAAACACACCAAGTCCAACAAGAAGTGCCAGGGGCAAAATCGAATCAAGATCAAGACTCTAATTACTTGCTTCATGTGCAAGAAAGAGGGACATTATGTGAAAGATTGCCCTAGGAAAAAACATGGGCAAGAGCCAAGAAAAAGAGAAGATAGCTCATGTCAAGTGCTTCAGGTGTTCAAGGTTGGGACGCTTCACCTCTATGTTCCAACACCATTGATGATCAAGCCACACTTCCAAGAAAAAGATCAAATACCAACAATAGGAAGTGTTATGGTTACAATGAGCAGTGACATGAGATTGGATCTTGTCCTCAAAAGAATATCAATAATTGCAAACCATCAAGTGAGAGGCTCACCGGCAAAGAAGTGCACAAGAAGCAAGACGTGTCTTACAAGGATAAGAAGCGGACTTGCTACAATTCTCACACCATGGAAAAACGATTCTAGAATGCTAGTGTATTATTCCCTCCTCCTAGGATTAGGCAGGGTACACAATTGTTTTCTTGACACACTTTTACAACTCGTTAAACTTACAATAATACAAAGGCATTAAAGAAGCCTGACAACCAAAAGAAAATGAATAAAAGCTACGACGGACTAAGCGAACAACGATTCCAACTTCACAGGCGCTTAACTAGGTTATAAGCCACGGCTCCACCTTCAGGACTACACCTTCTAACTTCGCTTGACTAGAGAGAAGACGCGCGCAAGGATGAGCACTCGAAAGCACTCAGCAAGCCATATGGGAATGCAGTAAAAGAATGCATATGATATCTAGGATAAAGGCTTATAGGGATAATTTTGCTGAAATAGCAGTTTTAAAAATGTTTCAGTTCAAAGCAAAGTTTAAAACTTACGAGTCTATTCTAAGCTCACAATTCCTCATATTCATCAATTTATAGCTACAGTACAACGGGTTGTGCGTGCCAGCAACCTGGGCAGTACCTGGTACCCACAAGTACTGTTCCTATCCACCATTCCCTATCCAGGTGATCTCACCAAACTAGGGTTTTCAAAACATAAAACTAACCTCAAGACCATTGCTCACCATGTCCATGACCGAGGACGCGGCTATTCGAATATGTTTTACACTCTGCAGAGGTTGTACAGCTTTACCCACAAGACACTATCTTAACAGCATGACAACCATGCGTATCGCAAAGATACCCGAAGTGCTAAGGCTATGTCAAAATCTTTTCTATAACCGTCCCAAAGTAGTGGCTCCGCCTCCTCAAAATTCTCTAGAACTATGCACAAAGTTACACAGACGAGCCAGGATCGGCAGTTGTTTGGTGTAGACCCATGTACCAAGTTACATAAGGACCTGACCAGAGGAACCCCCTTTGGTAACGCATTATAGTATAGATTAGGATTCCCCATAAGAGACGAGTGGTCATACGCGTAAGGCTTTGCACTGGAGTCTCTTGGACCGGTCCTTAACCTTCCTAAGTGCCACCCGGCAACCCATGTCAGGTCCCACATTTTATAAACCAGATTAATTTCACAATCATCCCTTATGTCAATATCGACCATCCGACCGAACCGACTAACACAGTCAATATTTTAGTTTAATTAAAGACTACTCCCAATTATGTAAAACTCTAGTTGATATCTAAGCAGGGCTAAGCAGATCCTAAAAGATTAACCAATCCATCAAATATGGTACTGGTTACTCCGATTTATTTTGCCTATAGGTTACAAAGGATTGCAAAAGGGTAATCAACTCAAGGCAAGGCTATAAATAACAAGGATAAATAGGTATAGTATAAATATTGGTGGCTAATTAAAACGGTAGTTATGAGTTGTACTCTATGCATTTAAGAAAGCATATGCAGCTTAATGGTTGAAAACAAAATAACATTTATAAAACTGGGCTCAATGATGATCAAGGATGTATGACTTGCCTGCGTCATTCTCTCGGACCTCTGAACTTCTCCGGCGAACTCAAACTACGCAGCGAACGGCTTCTGAACGGTGGAAACTACACAACAGCACTAAGTAAGCTAAACAGCTAGATAAAACCCAAAAACTGCACATAAAAAGCACATAAAAAGGTTCTTTAGGTCATAACGAACAATTAGCAATTTGAATGGGTCAATTTCAAGTTCAGACAACCAAGTTGTAGCCGTTTGAATTTTAGATGTTCTTTAGTGGCAACTTAACGATTTCTTATATTCAATTTAAACCCTAAAAAGAAAGAAGAGGACACCACGCACGTGCTGTCCTACAGGGAAAAACACGCGTACCAGAGGTACACGGCGAAACCCTAAAGCTAAACTACTACTGAACGGCGAAGGGAAAAAGAACGGGTTCTCACCTCGCGAAAACGGCGTCAAACAGCGGCTCCACAAGCTCTGGTGAACTTCCGGCGATCTTCCGGTGAAGACGATCTCTGGCAAACTTCCGGCCATCTTCTGGCGAAGGCGATGGCAGCAGGCGGCGGTGGCGCTAGGGCGGCGGCGGCTTAGGGCAGGCGGCGGCTTTGGTGGAGAAAGGGGCAGGGGTAGCTCTCTATTTAAAGGAAGAGGTGGGCTGGTTTTAGGCCCAAAGGAAAAAGGAGTCCTACTTGGATTAGGATTAGGACAAGGTTTCCTTGGAGAGCAAAAGAAAAGGAAAATGAGGTGGGAAACGAAAGGAGAGGCCGGCTAGCAGGGGAGAGAGGAGACCGACTCGGGAGGGAGAGGGGGCGCGCACGAGGGAGAGGAGAGGGGCGTGGTGGCTGGGCTAGGGTGGGTCGGCGCAGGAGGAAAGAAAGAGAGGGGGAGAGAGAAAAAGAAAAAGGAAAGAGGCTCCTAAAAGAAAAAAAAGGAAACTACTTTATTTTCTTTTTAAATCCTTTATTTTTACTCCCTTTATTATTTGGTTATTGTGACATTAAAGTTAACAATTGTGCTCTGTAAATTAATATACGTTTTTAGCCGATTTTCGACTGGGAGAAATTTTAAAGGAAAAAAATCCTTCGAGTCTTAATTGAATTTTTCTTGCACCAATTTTATTGTTGATTATTTTCCTTTTTAATTTCTATTATTTCAATTAAACAATGATTTATAAATTAGGGATTTATCGGGACGTGACACACATGCCGGGTGAAGGGACATATTGGTAAAATTGTCCAATGGCTAACACTCCTAAGCCGAACTTGTCAATTCATTATAATTTGCTTAGGAAGGCCAAAAATGACACTTGTGCTACTAAGGTGATTAGTACACCACGTGCTAGCACAAAGGCCATTTAGAAGTCAAAGTCTCTTGTGACTAACCCCTTTGGACCCAACATAGTTTGGGTACCAAAACTTGCTTAGAGTGTCATGTAGGTACTTGGAGATGCATTGGAGGCTTCACTTATTTGTGGATGATCAAATTACACCTTATGCCAAAATGAAGTCAAGGATGTGGATTATTGATCTACATCAATAACCAATGTATCTCAGTAACAAGTATATACATTGATATCTATAAGCCCTAGTCTTGCATAGATGTAAATGTATTCACAATTTGCAAAATTGTGAGTACAAAAATATGGCTAGATACATTTTTGCGTATATCATAATTTGTGTATTTTGATGCATTTGATGGATCTCTAGTAGAGCATCATCTCTTGAGTGAGGTAGGTCTCAAAGGACTACTCAAGAGCAAAAGGTTGAATCACGCCTCTTATCCCTGCTTGATCGGACAGTCCGGCCCTTCGGACCGGATGATCCGATCAGCACCGGATATTGACCGGAATATGTGCTCAGGCCCTTCTATATCACCTCGACAAAACCCCTTTTGCCTGCCGGACTATCCGGTCGCCTCGACCGGACAGTCCGGTCCTGACACTTTTGCCGGACTTGGTCCAGAGTGTCTACCGAAGGCCTTCCATATCTGCTCTTCCCGAACCAGAGTGTCCGGTCCTGGCATTCTTATGCACAGGAGGTCTCCAAGGACAGGAGTATCCGACTCCTATAACCGGAGTGTGCAGCCATGACCAACCGGAGGTTCCGGTCTTTACGACCAGAAGTTCTAGTCCTTCATGTCATCATCGACAATTTAGTCCAAGATATCAAGTGGAGGCAACCATGATTCAAATCAACATAGCCTCACTTGAGACAAGACCTTGAGCTATATCACCCTAATACTTTCTGGAATCAACGCTTATCCAAACAAGGGAGGTAACAAATGTTGTCCTGTCTTTGTATGTTTTTCCACTTCACTTGGGTACTTTTCTTGTGCTTGACATGAAACCCAAGACACATTCAAGTGATGTGCACGATAGCTCGAACTTTGAGCTCAAGATGAAGAAGGTGTCGACTAAAGTGGAAGAATTTAAAGAATCAACAAGCTCCATCATTGATATTATCAAAGGAAGCAAATGAGCATCTTACCCTAGATGCTCAAGGTATATCTAATAACTAAGTGCTTTCGACTACTACCTTGTTCGATTGCTATTCAATTCATTATCATTTTTTTAAGAATGTCTTTATCCTTGGTTATTAGACAAACACGTATTCCTAGCATACTTTCAACTAATATCTTGGGTATTGTTGAAATCATGAGAGAGATGGTGTTTGAAGTTACCAACGGCTTCCAAGTGGAACAAGTTGTCTAAATTGTGCTAGATAAGGGATAACTATTCATAGAAATTGAGAAGATGACACTTCGAAAGGATCAATGCCAAGGGCACTTGTGAGCATATAGACACCATACAAGCTCATGCCCCCCACCATCCTACGATCTATCTCCAAGAGCTGTTGAAGATTTTTTAGAAATAGAGGTGGTCTCGGCTTGCTTTAAGATGTCAACCGGAGATTCCGGTATGCTAAGAGCCGATATATTTCTAGGGTACACTATTCCTTTCTCTCTATCTATTTGATCTTTGAGTATCACTTATGGTAGTTTGCCATGTTTCCATTTCATACCTTGTGGTAATATAGATGTTCTTTAATGGTTAATGTTTGGCATAAGTATATTCTTGCAAATTCTTTATCTACCTTTTGTGCAAAATATAGGGTACACTCCCCATTTGTCTTCAATGAATAAGTACATGTCATTATTCAAGTTGTATCATATCTTCTTTCAATTAATTCAATCAATTGCATGCACATATTTAGGGGGAGCTTATCCAAACTTTTATTAGCTACCTTCCATAATGTAGCTTAAATTCCCTCACTTGACATATGTGCCAAATAATGTACATAGACTTGCCATCCACCATATGTGTGCACTACTTTTGGGAAATTTAGTCTATTTTGTGAGGTTTCATAAATAAGTGATCCAATTTCCTTCCACATTCAAAGGATCACTATTTGTGAAACTCTTATGCATTTAATCCTCTCTTTTCTATGTGTTGGGACAAGGTCCTTTCAAGTGGTTCAAATGGTTCCAAGTTGGGTTCAAGATCTAACGTATGAAGTCAAGAGAAAAGAGACAACCACGCATCAAGGGAGAGTGATTTTGCTTAACAACCAAAGTATAAGGATGACGAAGGATGAGAATAGATAAGCACCGTCATTTTGAGATTTGCAGTTTATTAGAGTGTGCTTTTCAATTCTAGCCCTTATGTTTATTTTGGTAATACTTGCGTCCTTGACCTAAGATATAGTGTAAACTCCCCTCCTATTTGTGCATATGTATGTCTCATATACTTTTGTATGCATACTTTGAGGGGGAGTTTATTCTATATCTTGGAAGACTAATGGTCTATATTGAGTATATCCTTTAGTCTCATGTTGACAAGTGCATGATTAAGAAGCCTCCATGGAAGACGGAAGGTATGTTGCCTTTTTCCCTTAGGGTATATTAGACTTGTGTAGTTCTTATATACATAAAATATTTTCTTTATCTTTATCCTTCCACCCTCTCAGATAATCTTTTGGTGCTCGATGCCAAAGGGGGAGAAGTATAAAGAACAAAGAGATATGAAGGGAAGAAGTGTATTCTTGTTTAATTTGTTGAAAGTAATCCTCTAGTATATGTTTCTTGTTTATGTTGTCATATTGTAGAGTATTGTCCATTAATTCATATCTTTGTAATAAGTATTGCTATCAATCACCAAAAAGGAGGAGATTGAAAGGTCAATGCCCATACAGTTGCCTTGGAAGGAGAGATTGGAAGATCTATGATCCTGTAGAGTGGCATTAGTTTTGGTGATTAATGAATCATTTGTTAGACTACTGATTTCCATGAGTTGACGTGATTAGGATTGAATTCAGGCATCAAGACAAAAGATAGCTAAAGAAGATGTTGATGAGAAGAAGAGCGGTCACAAGGGAAATTGGAGAGTGCTTTCGTCTGATGACCGAAAGTTCCAGTCTTTGAGGCCGGAGACTCTGGTCCCTGCTCCAGTTTCCAGTCAACCGGATAATCCGGTGTTTGAAGCCGAAGACTCCGGTCCTCCCAGGAGCAGATGTTTCGATATTCAATATAGGATACTCCGGTCATTGTGTTAGCATGCAACGGCTTGTGGACACGATGGTCTGGGCTTGCATCAGTGTGCAACGGCTAGTTGACCGGACGTCCCGATTAGCCCGACCGGATGTTCCGGTCATGCTCAGATCCCTATTGTGCATCAAGATGAAGACATAAAGAAGATGCGAGAAGCTAGAAGATGGATATAAAGAAGATGCAAGAAGCGAAAAGATGAAGAATATCAGTTGACAAGAATGTATGAAGATAATTGAAGACGAGGGAAATGAAGTGGCAATTTATGGCGAGACGGTGAAGGGCAAGCGAAGCTCGGCTATGAGGGATCTTGCGGTGATGAAGAGCAAGCAAGAGGCTTGGTGCTGAGGGACCAAATCGAGTGGACAAGAGCGAGTGATGCTTTTGTTGGACGGACTATGCGAGCCCATGTGAAGCTATGGATTATCCACATCAATCATTTGAAGAATGAAGATGAAGTACCGAAGATCGAGAGAACATGTGATCGTTGATGAACATCAAGCCAAAGTGGATCTTGATCAAGATAATGGCATAAATGTGTTGGGACTGACATGTTCATTGCCTTGTAGGTGAATAGTTCCAACGGTGAAATGACGTACTATTAAGAGAGATGCAATGTTGATGTGTTTGCATTTGTCGATGCTCAAAGTTATTCTACCTAGAGCTACCTTGGGAGAAAACCAAGCCTTACACTATCCTATGAGAGTTTTAAGTTGTTGTTCTTGGTTGGGTTGGGTAGCCACCTCAATCAGCTTTCCATAAAGTCCAAGTTTGCAGGAAACGGACTCCGGATCGCGGGGTTATGCCCGTTTTCGTGCGGTTAGTCCTACTGCTACAGTAGAACCGGATACTCCGGTCTTTTCAGCCAGTGTCCGGTCCATTTTCCCGTTTCGTCCAGAGAAGCCCCAGAGGACACTCCGGTCTTTTGGACCGGACTATCCTGTGCTGGATCTATGTCTAGCGGCTAGTTTTCGCAGATTTGCGTATTCATACCCCTCCACCTCCTCCACCCTTGGCCGAGGTTCTTGGGGACTTGTAGACCTATCCTAGACCAAGTAACACCTCCCTAATCTCCTACCTTTGTGGTAGATCTTTGTGAGTGAGATTAGAGTGTGCTTAGAGTGGGATTAAAAGAGATTTGGGAGGAGAAGAGATTTGAGTGGATACCATGCTAACTCCTAGAAGGTTGCTTGGTAGAGCAAGAGACAACGAGGAATTAGGGCTTTTCGGTAGGGCTTGATCCGAGGGGATCGCTCTAAAGGCTTGATCTGGGGGGATCGTTTGGAGACTTTGTTATTCGCGTGTGGACTTGAACACTAAAGCTTCCTTGTGGTTGGTAGCATGGTGAGGCATGTGATCGATGGAGATTCGGCTTATTGAAACACCTCACCGTAGAGTTGGATCTTTGGATCTGAACAATGCAAAAAATCCTTGTGTCTCTCGCCTTCTTGTGTATGCTATTTGATTTCACTGCCTAGTGTGTCCGACACTATTCTCCCGGAGAGTGCGGTCCCCGAACTATCCGGTCCATAGTGTCAGATTGTTCGGTCAAACTTACTTCCGCTGCTGAGTGACTTGCAGGTTTTTATTAGGTGGCGTCTATTCCGGGTGTTGTATAATATTGTGGATCTTGGGTGTTACAGTTTTGCCCTTGGGGGCTCCTCCGACTTCCCTTATATAGGATTGAGGAGCCGGGTTACATGTAAAGGCCCAGCCGGAAACGGCTTAGGTTTCCTAAATCTATACTAGGAATTACTTGGCTGGGGCTCTATACCCTGCCTTAGGATACAAGGCAACATGGCAACCGAGTCCTAGTCTATTACATATTATATGGATGTGGGCCACCTCCTATCTCTAGTTGGATAAGCAGGCCGAGTGGTACCCGGTAGCCATATCCTCCACAGTAGCCCCCGAGTCCTTCACAGTCGAATTGCAGCTATCCCTCGCGGTTCTTGACCAATGCCGAGTGCTTCTATTTCGTCATGTGATTTCCCGAGTGCTTCCTTGTAGGATCCTCCTTCGATTGTCTTGCAAAGAGGCTGTGGAGGGCTCCATCTTTAAGAATAAATAATTGGGACGCTGAATAATTTATCAACGGATCAGGTAGCTGAATGACTGTATGCATACACAGCTGAGTGATTATTGGTAGCTTCAACTTGTAGTAATCCACCACACATATACTTGCTCCCGATTTATTGGCCTTGGCGTCTAATGATTTGTTAATCAGCTAATCCAATTAATAGGCTGTTGAATCATGTCCATGTTGGCTTTTTGCTTGCACGGTACCAATTATACTGGTTCATGATTCTGACTCTGCATCTGTTCCTTGTACACACATATATATATGTGTGTGGCTATTGTGTCTGAATTGATCCCTCCGCGAGTCCGACTTAGAAAGTGCAGATCGAACCCGATCGACTCTTAGTAACTTGCTTAATCTAGCGACTTGTACGTCAATTCTTTGATAACAAAGTCTGGGCTTCCCAAGTGAAGAATTTGAATCAAGACAAACAGAATGTTTGCGGCGCGACGTAGATAAATTAAGTCGGCCATGAAACCAGTTTTGAGATCCTGGGTTGGATAAATGTGACGACAAGCTGACGACAGCGTCTTGCAGGTTGTGACGATGAACCCGAGTGCTGCTATACAAGCAAAAAGTGATGCTGAAGATGCCAGAAAATAAATCTGACTACCCTCGATTCCCAATTAATCTGATGGAGTTGTCGGCGGCGGAATCCAATGCTTCGAAACAAAACACCTTGCCAAGTGGCAAGGTGACACCACCGAATAAGATGATACTCAGTCAAAGTTGAATCTGGTGGTGGTAATGACGATTTTGATGAAAAGCCTGCCTCTTGATGAATGAACGCCAGCGACATCATTGGCGATGGTGATTTCTGCTGGAGGTGTCGTCAGGCCAATGAAGGAGCGAATACGTGTCGGAACAACCTCGATCGTTGATGCATGTGTTCTTGAATTCATCGTACTCTTGTATTCGTTGCTGTAGTCTTGTAGACGTGAATGAATCTTCTGGATATCACACATATGAATACATATGCACTGTATACGTCCAAGGTTGAGTGATTATCTCCGAACAGACCCATAGCCTCATTCTCTGAGTGATTATCTTCAACCAATGTTGAATATTTCTCTTCATCATATAACAAATCCCAAGTACTTAAAATCTTCTCCCAATATCTTGCAGTGAAGGGCTCAAATTGAAGAAAATCCAGAAATCCAATGAATAAGGGCGCCAAATAGGCACACCTATTAGGTGTAGCCCCCGACTCTATGATTAGTTGAGAAACAACTAAACTTTGAGTCTATTTGGACCACGACATAACTCCAAAATAAATTTCCAAGGAGCACCGGGTGGCGCACCTAATAGGTATAGCCCCCGACTCTATACTTAGTTGGAAAACAACTAAGCGTAGAGTCAGATTAAAAACAACCCTTTCTGAGTCAATCAACCACACCATCCTTTGAGCTTAACATCAACCATCCGAGTGAATCACCCAGGCAGTAGGCCAGAGGCTTTGAATAATCAGCGCACAATAGGGCGAATTCGGACATATACTCGTCCTCATCTTAACTCATGTCAAGGAAAAGAGTAGCTTAGCATCGATCACCCAGATAATTCTGGACAATAGGCCAGAGGCATAAAAAATTGTCGCACAGTAGGGCGAATACCTTGACTCATGTCAAGGAAAAGAGTAGCTTAGCATCGATCACCCAGATAATTCTAGATAATAGGCCAGAGGCATGATATTTCGCACTCCGAGTAAACCGCGTGTGATTTTCCATCACCATATGGCACAAAAGGGCACGCTTAAAATTTATCGGGTGATATAAAATATAGCTTAGCATCGATCACCCGAGTAATTATTCCCGAGTGATAGGCCAGAGGCTCTTGATTATCTTGAATTATGGAAATAACTGAATAATCTAGTTGTTTTAGCAGTCGGCTGCTTTTTATCTAGTTGTTATAGCAGACGACTGCTCTTCAATCAAGTTGTTATAGCAGTCGGCTGCTTTTTATCTAGTTGTTATAGCGGTCGGCTGCTTTTTATCTATTTGTTATAGTAGTCAGCTGTTTTTTATCTAGTTGTTATAGCAGACGACTGCTCTTCAATCAAGTTGTTATAGCAGTTGGTTGTTTTTTATCTAGTTGTTATAGTAGTCGGCTGCTTTTTATCTAGTTGTTATAGCAGTCAGCTGCTTTTAGATGCTAAGTACGTAAAGTCAAGGGTGACTTATTGTTGCCCAGTAGATATCATCGCTATTGGCGGAATAGTGACTGAATAAGTTGGCACCCACGGGCACTTCTCGTCCAGAGAAATATGGCCAAGTTGTGATTAGCATTGTAGTTCTCCCGACTGATTTAATCTTCATATGCAGGAGATAGTCGCATGGTCCTGAGTAACCATAAAATCACTCGGACCTGAACCCTACTTGAATAAACATATAGATGAGTAGCATCTGTTGTAAAAAATAACTACTCGAAATAAAAAATGAGTAGTATAGTCAAATGTGTATTTCTCCTCTCATTGATCTTGATTTCCCCGAGTAATTTGTTTCATACGTTTATGCACTCGCCCAACATGGAGCTGAGCTTCACGATCTGAAATTTATACTACTCAACTACTTTTGCAATCTCCGAGTGAAATGACATATTTTTCCTCTTATTCACTTTGATTTCTCTGAGTAGTTGACTCCATACGTTTATGCACTCGCCCAACATGGAGCTAAGTTTTACGGTCTGTAATTTGTTCTACTCGAGTACTCTCGCCATCGTTACGAGAAAAAAGCAAGTAAGAAACTTATAGTATAATGCACATAGCTCCCGATTGGGCTACTCAAGTGAGAAATTACTTGATGCAGACAATCAAAATAGCTAGAAATATCATGTAAAAGATAAATAAAAGATAATTTAGCTTGTAAATGCTCGGTCGACTGAAGATATTTATCGATGACGATGTCAGCTGCCCTAGATCCAAATGTGACAGGCTCATTGCCATGCCCGAGTGGAGAGCTAGGCAACCGAGTTGCTGACATAATGGTGCTAACCACTCTAGGTCCAAACTCGATGGCTCGGGGCAATGGCCGAGTGGAAAGCTAGAGGGAGCAAGGTGTTGATATAATGACTTTGACCACTCTAGGTCCAAACTCAATAACTCGGAGTTATGTCTGAGTGAAAAAACTAGAGGGAATAAAGTGTGAAATAGATAATATTGACTCTCTATATCCGAATCTCAACGGCTCATAGGGCCTTGGCCGAGTAGGAAGAAATAGGAAGCATCACCTGTTGTAAAAAGTGAGCGAATAAATAATTGGCAATGCCAATGTTGCCTTTGATTGGCATCGAAGTTGAAGAACATGGCTTCTAGGCAGTCGACATGGCCACAATTGAATTGTATGAGCATATATTCATGATAATGAATACCGTTTTGTCATCGCGTACGGGTACGACAAGACCAGTGCATCGATGGCCAGCTTGATATAAACGGCAATAATGTCAGGCCGTCAAATATATTGATGATGTATAAGCCAGACTTTATCTTGATGGCACGGAACCGATCGATGTGGCTGAAGATGATTCTTGAAAGAAGGTTGGTGCTTGTATTTGCTAGATGCAAAAGATCAGCATCATCCCATGGACTCAGCATGGATGGCCGAGTGAGGTGAAGCATATATGGTGACGAACTTGAACAATGGCTAGAGGGATGGCCGATTGATGGAGATGGCCCCGTGTCTGAGTTGCTGCCCAGCCGGCTTTTTCCTCTGTTCCACCAATGGTGAAGACCTAGACGCCCAACAATGGTAGGGTGACTAACCAACCGTGAAGGCGAGCACACCAGTCGGCGGCGGCGAAAGCAGTCCGGCAGTGAAGATGATAACACCATTAGCAACAGTAGCGGAGTACACCAACTAATAATGGTGAATAGTACTGGTCGGCGAATTGTCAATCCTTAATCCATACATGCACGTTTATTTAATTTGCATGCTCCTGTTGCTTGGTGATGACATCAGGAATTTTCATATTAACCAGAGAAATCACCACCGGCTGGGAGTTGATCTGTTATACAATGGCCGAACATATATTGATATCACGAGATCGATTGATCCGGCTAGACGATGGACACAGCTACTTTCTGACGAACCGGCGTCCGGTGAATATGGCTGCGACAGATTTAATCTCATTGGTAAAGTTGAGTTGCCAAGAACAACTGTTTCGATGAACAGTGACAACTAATTTGCAATCAATCTCAACGAGTTATTCTCTTTGATGACATCGCCGGACATGCAGATATCCAATTTGATCTCACGAGTGAAGTTGATTTGATGAGAATAACTGCCTCAATAATGATGCTAAACATATTATGCCAATCTGGGATGAAAGTAGCGCTGACAGCTCCTGATTGGTCGGCCCAAAATCTTGATTGCTATAAAAATAACTCGGCAATCGACGTCCGGTTGTAAATTGAATTGATCGGCAATTAATCTCCCTGCTTGATTAGATCGATCCAGTCGGCGGCGACAGAGGCAGCCGGTCGATGAAGGTGTAGACGCCCAACAACGACGGTATAATAGGTCAGTCGTGCGGGCGGAGACACCAGTCGGCGGCGGCGAAGGCAAGCCGGCGATGAAGACGTAGACGCCCAACAACGGTGGTCTGACCAACCAACCGTGTAGGCGAAGACACCAGTCAGCAGCGGACGAGGCGGCCCGTGGTGAAGACAATGTCGCTATCGGCAACGGCGGCGGCACCATGGCAGCGAGGCCGCAAGCAGTGAACGATTGTTTGATCTCAATTGCCATCCAATACATGCGAACAACCATCGCTCCAGCATACATGCAAAACAAATCCCTCCATGGCCTGCATGGTCCTGTTGCACGCTGGTTCCATGCTGCTATGTAAATGCAGATTAAATCAACGAATACACGTGCTTGCTTCTGGTAGCCGAGTATTCTTGTGTCCTGTGCCAATCTAGCAGCACGTCCATCTGCATGGAGAGGAAAAGAGGAGCACTCGGACACGGCAAGGGGGCACCCGAGTTGTATATTGCATCAAAATACTGATCATTAGGATTTGACTGAGACTTGTCGGCTTGAAACTGTAGATCGATAGAGTTCTGGCCGCTGCTTGTCACGCGCACATAGTAATCTTCATTGTATGCCCACGTATTGTTCTGGTGGTTTCCTTGTCGTTGTACGCTTGCAGCTGTCCAGCTGGCACTTTTGCCTAGCTAATGTATAGCCATCTGCCCGACTCCGATACGCACATGGCGTAATAGTGGGCATGCGGCGGCTCGGTTGGTGTAGTAGATCAAAAGCTTGCTATGTTGGTCGTCGGGTGAGTCAGAATTCAGCCAGGACGAAACTGGTGGAGGTTGTGATGACGCCGAAAAATAAATCCGGCGATCTTGAAGTTGATTTCATCGTGCTTGCTGACGAAATCCTCGACGCTTCCCCTACCTGGCGCGCCAACTATCGGTGTTTTGGACCGGCAATAAAATTTATAGGGTTACGCACGAGCTCGAAAAGAACGATGGAGAGGGGGACAAGATTTATCCTGGTTCAGGCGCCCTCACCAATATGAGGAGTAATATCCTATTTCCAGTCTTCGACGGATTACTGGATGTAATCCGTCGGGTGTTGTATAATATTGTGGATCTTGGATGTTACAGATCTGCCCCTGGAGGCTCCCCCGACTCTCCTTATATAGGATTGAGGAGCCGGGTTACATGTAAAGGTCCAGCCGGATACGGCTTAGGTTTTCTAAATATACACTAGGAAGTACTTGGCCGGGGCTCTATACCTTGCCTTGAGATACAAGGCAACATGGCAACCGAATCCTAGTCTATTACATATTATATGGATGTGGTCCACCTCCTATCTCTAGTCGTATAAGCAGGCCGAGTGGCACCCGGTACCCATCTCCTCCACAACACCAAACATGAGAGGGGAGAGTCGGCGGTGACGGCGTTAGAGGGGAGGTGGGAGCCAGTCCCCTCCCCCTAGAGATATTAGGTGGGTTGCAATAGTTGGTTTAGGCTATTATATCTAGGCCTAGATTTAATTTCACACAATTCTAAACAATTCTCCTAAATTACAACCATTTTATTTTCTTTTATGAAGCGGCCCAAGCCAAAAAACCAAAACCACAATATTAATATTATTTCGGGGTATTACATTACACGAGGCTCTATTATTTATACACTAGTGTATACTACATTAGAGAGAGTAGATTAGAAGGCGTCGGAGGAGTCCCGGAGTTATCGGTAACTTTTCCTTCTTTCATTTACTTTCTTAATTACTCTAATAATAATAGAAATACTACTCTAGTTTTATTCGGTAAGATTTATCTCTCAGTTAGTGCCTAAGAAAAATACGAGATTATTGTTCACTATAAACAACTATCTTATAGTGATTGCTTTACTGAAATGATTAATACTGAAGTAGTTATTAATTGTGTAGACGTGGTGTCTAGGTAGTCAATTTCTAGTAATTACTTCATACCCCACGATTAGCTTGAGGCAGGTGTAGAGGTGGTGACAGCCCTCGAGATGACTTAGTTCCTTCTTGTCCGGGTGCGTAGTAGAGCGATATTTGGGAGCAACGAGCTGGCTAGTGCTCGAAGTATCTCATTAGGATTAAAACTAAGCTTGGAGTGGCATGGAGTTCCTAAAGAAGTTGGCGTAACCAGCATGTTTTGGCCATGGCTCTGTACTCCGCCTCGGCGCTAGAGCGTGAGACGCTAGAGAAAATGGGTTTGCAACTATGGATTTGAGTCTTTGCTTTCTGTCAGCGATTTCACCGTGAAACCCGCGCTAGCTGAGTGGATCATGTAGAGGATCAACCCTGACCATTTTGAGTATAGAAGGGGCAACAGGGTGATTGTGTTAGACAAGGTTCTAACACGCGCTATCATTGGTCTACGGGACGGTGATCTTCCTGTCAATCCAAGCGGGAGTAGCGAGGATGCCAAGGAGCTCAGGGCTTTCTACAAGCCTCGTTTCAGTTCAAACAGACTTGCACCGGCACTTGTCGAACAGTTTTGTTATCACTGAATGATGAGGAGTATTTCATAAGGAATTTTTTTCTGTACTTGGTGGCCACTCTGTTGTGCCCAAACATAGGCAATTATGTGAACCTGGAATACCTCAGTTGTTTGGGTGATGTCTCAAAGGTGAATGAATATGACTGGTCTAGTCACACAGTGAGGCGTTTGATGTTTGAAGTTAAGAAATATCAATCATTCACACCGGAGCAGCGGAAGAATGATTTCCAAATTGGGGAGTACATCCCACTACTCTTGGTATGTATGATACCCATTGTCATGTTCTGTTCATAATGCTTTTTCTTTCAACTTGTATGTTTTTGTTTGACTTAGCTCCATTTTTCCTTTTTTTTCAGATTGCATACATAGATCATCTGGAGCTACCAACTACAGGGCGGGAGACCCACATTGTTAACTATGACATGCCAAGAATTTGCCATGTCACGGATGATGACTTGAAGCACGTTGAATTTGTAGACCGGAGGAGGTTGAGCGTGGGTTTTCTGTCTTATGGAAACCGTCCGGTAAATTTTTCCTTCCCAACCTACTCTCCTTGCCAACCTACTCCTCTAGCTAACATGCTTCCCTCATTTTTGTTTTCTTAATCATTTGTTTCAATGATTGCACCCAATATGTTCCATCATATGTAGACTAAATGGTTCACACCAGCCTATCTTGATGTTTCATAACAATCCCACTTTGTTGTTTCATAGCAAACCCATCCTTTTTTTGGTCATCCATCTGTTATTTTACATAATGTTGCACCACTATAAAGTGTTCCACAAGCAAATCCATCATTTTTTTTCCTTTTGTGTTTACACAGTTCCGGCCGAAGAACGAAGTCCCATATTATGTTGTGCAAGCAAATGCTGGCGATGCGGCGCAAAGAGGCGATGGCGTGCAAGGAGATGCCACCAAAGGTGGACCTGGTGGCGATTCGAGCCAAGCTGGAGTTGGGGTTGTAGTTCAAGATTCTGCATCGCTTGATGATTGGATATGTATGTCTGCTTCTAGCAGTCAGGGTTCACAGGTAAGCATCTGTCCAAATCCTCTCTTTTTCCTTCCCTATCGTTGATGTTTATTACACACTGCACTTCATGTTTCAACATTTTAGCTCTGATCCCTCCAATTTTCACTACATGGATTTTAGCCTATTGCCACGTAAATATCACAACAATATATAATTTATGGTAATATATTATATTAATGCCATAATTTTAATTTTTGTGGTAAAAAGTTTCAATTTGTTGCCATGATAACTTATTGTTGCAATACTACTATTTTCGTTGCAGTAGAAAAAAAGGCTATTGCAATGTAATAAATATATTGTTGCAATACCTCAGTTCTACCGCCACACTTACATTGTGTGGTAATACATTCGTTGCAATGTTTTATTTTTTAATCTATTAATCATAGATGGCCTGTAAATACTCAGTTTGAACTGAAGAATAAAATTCTCTCTATTAGATTGGATCTATGACTGTGATCGAAACCACCGTATAGCAGGATAGAACCGCTCCTCCTCCCTCTGCTGCCCTCGATCCGCCGCCCTCTGCTGCCCTCGATCCGACGCCGACGGCTCGGCGCGTAGACCTGCAACTATCGTCGTTCCCACGGTACGTCAGCTGCTCGTGTTCTCATCCATTTACCCCCATTCACCTCAGCCTGCTGCGTGCTCCACTGCAAATCATGGGGCGCATCAATTTGCAGACCAACCGAAGAAGGCACGTTGCTGTGGCATCCGGAAACAAAAATATATCGTGTTTCTTGTCCACCGATCAAGTTGCTATTTGTACCAGGACGTTTCTCAATGTGATGCTTGGAGCACTGAGAACGCTTGGGTAGGCTTCTAATTTGATTGGGTTTTTCCTTTGCTGGCTGGTAGATGTGAAATCGGCATGTGTTGGTACTTGGTAGCAGTCAGAGAGGCAGTACGTACGGTATAATTGTTGAGCAGATCTAACCAAGTGGTTCATGATTTATTTTTCTTTCTTCTAGTAAGTTGACACAGTCTCCTGAATATGTTGAGCTAGACAGATTGAAATATAAACCTGGGCAGTTGGTACACTCTGATGAGTTGAAGGTATATGTATCTCCATATTCCAGATATCCTTTTAATTATAATTCCATTTTAGTATTCACAATGGTACTTGCTA